>JAXQQM020059342.1:0-421062 GCA_034641835.2 Pinus albicaulis
GGCCATGGTTGGCCACAGCTGATGCCTTTATCAGTTGCAGATCTAGTTCAATGACAATTTCTAATGGTTATGAAACCAAACAGCTTACTCTTTATCCTCATGCTACACCCATAATTAATAATGAAGATTCTATGTGGATGGATTATGATGATAATGTTGTTCAGCCTATTCTAACTATTGGACAAGCTTTAACTCTTAAAGACAATACAGAGGATGAGATAATTAATAATTTTATTTGTGAACCTTCTTCTGTCATTGCTGAAACACACAATCAATTAACTGCAATTTTTGAAACTGATACACCAGAAAAGATTGAATCTGAAGACTCATCTCAGACTTTAACCACCATCTCATCTAAAAGCATAACAGTTGAAATTGAACCCGGCAAGACATTAAACATAAATCCTGATCTAACAGATGCTGAAACACAACAATTAATGAAGTTATTGCATAAATATGAGGAGGCATTTGCATGGGATTACACGGATATGAAAGGTATTTCTTCTGAATTATGTACTCATCGAATTTACATTAAGGAATGCGGGCCTGTTTCACATCTTCATGGAGCGGAATCTCATTCAAAATTACCCAAAAGGAGAAGCTTAAAAAATTGCTGTCTGGGGATTTATATACCTATATACGTTGTGATGAATGGGTTTCCCCATGATGGTAATTAGCTCCCTAAGAAAAATGAAATGGAGAGTATGTGTTGACTACGGAGGCCTTATGAAAGCTGCTAAAAGGATACTTTCCTTTACCTTCTTCGTGCGGTGTTGGATGATGCAGGGAAGAAGTCTTTTCTTTCTGATGGATTTGATAGGTGTCAGATAAGGACACACCCCAAGACCAAGACAAGACCACTGCCTTTGAGAACTTTGCACTAGAGTTCTTCCGTTCGAACTATGTATTTGGTGGCATAAGTACAATATAGAGAATTTTTGCAATCTTTGCAAATGATTCTATGGAAATATTCATGGATGATTTTACTCCTTATGGTGTGACTTTTGAAGATGCATTACAAAACCTTGAGAAAGTACTTAAAAGATGTATACAAGCTCACCTTTCCCTAAGTACTGAAAAATGCCATATGATGATGAGTGAAGGAATAGTGCTTGGACATTTTATTTCATCTCAAGGTATTTAGGTAGATCCATCTAAAATATTGGTCATTCAGAATCTTTCTGTTCCTAAAACTCAAACTGATGTGAGAAGTTTTCTAGGACATGCTGGATACTACAGAAGATTTATTAAAGATTTCTCTAAAATAGCTTCTCCATTGTTTGTGTTGCTTATGAAAAATGATGAATTTAAGTGGACTAATTCTTGTCAGAAAGCTTTTGAAGAACTCAAGCATCAGTTATCTACTGCTCCTATTTTGAGGGGGCCTGATTGGAACCTCCCTTTTCATATATCTTCTGATGCTTCAGACACTGCAATTGGAGCGGTCTTGGGACAAGAGGAAAATCATCTCCCGTATGCTATCTACTTTATTAGTAAGAATATGACCCCTGCTGAGCTTAATTATACAGTTACCGAGAAAGAGTTTCTTGCAGTAATCTATGCCATTAATAAATTCCGACACTATATCACTGGTTATTCTACTTTTGTGCATACTGATCATTCAGCTATTAAGTATTTAATGAACAAATCTGTCACAAATGCTAGAGT
Source organism: Pinus albicaulis (assembly GCA_034641835.2). NCBI lineage: Eukaryota > Viridiplantae > Streptophyta > Pinopsida > Pinales > Pinaceae > Pinus > Pinus albicaulis. Next base: position 1,669 of record JAXQQM020059342.1, read on the forward strand.
TACTAGATGGCTATTATTATTGCAGGAATTTGATATCACAATTGTAGATCGGCCTGGTAAAGAAAATGTGGTGGCTGATTTCCTTTCACGGTTAAAAACTGATAATGATATTCCAGTAGATGATTCTTTTCCTGATGAGTATTTGTTTGCGGTTTCTGCTCACTCTCCATGGTATGCAGATATTGCTAATTATTTGGTTGCAGGAAAATTACCATCACACCTGTCATACAGAGAAAAGAGAAGAATTGTTCAACAAAGTGCCAGGTACAGCTGGATAAGCGGGTGTCTTTTCTACACTGGGTTTGATCAGGAGATCCGAAGATGCATTAGAGAAGATGAAGTGTATGACATATTGAAAGCTTGTCATGATGGCCCTTGTGGAGGGAATTTTGCTGATAAGAGAACAGCACACAAAATTCTGAGGATGGGTTACTATTGGCCCTCATTATTCAAGGATGCAAAGAAATATGTAAGGGCTTGTGACAGCTACCAGAGAATGGGTCAACCCAATCATAGAGACCAAATTCCATTAAACCCCCAGGTAGTTTCTGAACCATTTGAAAGATTGGCCTTGGATTTTATAGGACCCATTAACCCTCCATCCAATCAAAGAACTTATATATTAGTCTGTACAGACTATATGACTAAATGGGTGGAGGCCAAAGCACTTATTAGAGCCAATGAAGAGGCTGTTCTAGCTTTCTTGTTTGAAGACATCCTTACTAGATTTGGAATTCCTAGAGAGCTAGTCACTGATGGAGGACCTCCATTCAATTCTCATGGTTTTAAATCTACCCTTCACAAATATCATATTCAACATAGAATGACTACACCATACCACCCCCAGGCCAATGGGCAGGTGGAAAGTACAAATAAAGTTTTAGAAGCCATTCTAACTAAAACAGTGAAGGACAACCGGAAGGATTGGTCCCAAAGGCTCCCTGAGGCATTATGGGCTTACAGAACTACTTGGAGAAACACTACAAGTTTTTCTCCCTATGAATTGGTTTATGGTAAAAATGCTGTTTTTCCTGTGGAATTCGAGATCAAAACTTTAAGAATTGCTTTAGCTGTTAATCTTGATTTGACTGATGTGCAGACAGCTAGGTTGCAGCAGCTTCTGGAGTTGGATGAAAAGAGATTAGATGCCATCCATCAAACAACCATGATACAGCAACAAAGGATGAAGTGGCATGACAAAATGATCAAACAAAAGCAGTTCCAAAAAGGTAATTGGGCCTTGTTGTATGACTCTCGGTTTGAAAATTTTCAGGGTAAGCTACGTACACGTTGGCTTGGACCATATGAGGTAGATGTTGTTTTTCCAAATGGGACGGTAAGACTTTTAACAATTGATGATTCTAAAACACCTCTACTAGTCAATGGTCATAGGCTCCGTCTATATCAGCGCCCTGTTTCTAAAGAGGATTTCAAGACTTCTTGCATGACTGATATTCATTATCTTTTTCTAGGGGAGTCTTCTGCTCCTCACAGCATTTAAATTTCTGCACTGTATTTTTAGTATTAGATTAGATTTAGCACTAATAATCCCTGTCAAGGATTGGCATATTACAATGGAATTTTGCACATTCTGGAAAAGCTCATTAAGCAGGACAGATTCATCATAAGAAGATCTGAAGCTTCAATCACAGAAGCTTGTTCCCATCATTTTATCCCATTTCCTAGTAATATCCCTTCATACCTATTCCTACATTATTCCCATTTCTCCATTTTTCCCACCCCTACCATTCCTGAAATATCTTCCCTCAGTCAGTATTTCCCATCCCTTACTGCTGAAATTATTCCCCATCAAATATTTTCCCTACTGTTACAGACCCAAGTCATTTATCCCATTTCTCTGTTTTTTCCCGTTGCTGAAACACCAGTTTCAGCAACGTACCATTCATTTTTCCGTTGCTGAAACACCTGTTTCAGCAACCTGTTATCATTAAAACATCATTTCTTTTCACTGTCATATAATCTTTTGGTTCTCCATGATTATACTTCAGATCCTTCTGGTGAAGAATTATTCAGCACTGACCAGAGCCAGTTACACTCCTGTTCTAAAATTCCAAAGAAATCTACAGATTCTTCCATGAACATTAAGCCATTTTGAAGCAATCGACACTTTGAATTATTAAACCAAAGGTAAAAAAATGTAAGGTATGAGGTTTTAATGTAATTCAGTTAAATTATATTAAAGAGAGGATTTCATTCATAATGACTACAAATCTTCACATGCCCAATCATCATTACACCATACGTAGGGGGGGAATTTCAAAAATTGAACAATCATTTCGCATTTACCAAGCCTCTGTCCCTTGTCATATCCATTTCTGCCGTCAATTGGACCTTGCAGCCTCTGTTGCAAAAACTAGCGCGATCAGGGTCTGTGTTACTGTGTTCTGTGCCTCTGCGTATAACTCAAAGCTACAGCCATGGGAGGGTCGGCCATTAGACATGAGCCAGGCTCCATAAATCTTCTTCAATTGTTTCCTGAAGTCTATCAGATTTTCCAACAAGCGGGATGGACAGTATATTTTGAAAGATTGGGTGAATTTGACCAGGAACAAGTCTTAGAGTTTGCACAAAACCTTCAAGGTGATTTTTCAGTGGTTCAAGGGGTTCGCATTTCCGTAACAGAGGAGGACATAGTTCAGGTATCAGGGTTGCCAGCTGTTGGTACTCGCTGGTTCAGCAGAAAGCAGGTCATTCTCAATGCGCAGCAAGATTTTCTTCGTCCAGATGAGCCAGTGGAACTCAAAGGCCGCGGGGTTAGTCTGCACTCACTTCCTCAACCATGGCCATCGGTGGCAGAATTCATCAAACACTACTTAACATGTGAAGGACGTTACCAGGTAGTGTACAATCACGATTTTGTCTTGATGAATCATTTGAGAAATGGACGACTAATTAATATCCCCTATTATTTTCTTGGCTGTATTAGAAACATGTCTTATTATTGTAGACGCTCTAAATTTCCAATGTTATCCCTCACCCACCACCGTTTATGCCAGTTGTTGATACAGAGGGGTTTTGCTCAGCAAAATCCCCCTCTGCATGTCCCATTCCCTCTTCCCCAACTGCCTGAAATTCCTCAGCAGGCTCAAACGTCCCAACAACCCGAAAGTTCTCATGATATTCCTGAAATTCCTTATGAAGGACAGCAGGACGATATTCCATGTTCCCCAGTTGACCCAACCCCGAGCTCGCCCCACCTAGCAGAGTCATCTGTCCCCACTATTTCTATCCCTAGTGACGACTCTCTAACACCCCCTTCCCCACGCACTTTTAAAAAGAAAAGAACCCCAACAGTCTCAGTCTCCAGACGACGGACAAGGGCTAGATTTCAAATCCTCACTTCTTCTGAAAGCCCTTCCCCCAGAGAAGAACCCTCCCCCTCAAAGAAAAGGAAAGGCAGTGATTTTGCTGCCTTCCTACCAAAAAGAAAAATGAAGATGACTGTTGACACAGGACTCACCTCCATCTCCCCTGACCCTGCCACTATTCTGTTAAAACTCCAATCTCACTCCCCAATTCAAACCGCCCAACCCGTCTCGTCCGGTGGCACTGCCACACAAGAACCAGTGCCCCGGGATAATACGACATTGTTTATGGCTCAAGAAGTGACTGTCACACAAGAACCAGTCACTTACCCAGTGGCTGAAACACAAGAACCAGCCACTGTGGTACAAAAATACACCAAGCATGATGATAGTGGGAGATCAGCAGTAGTTGTCCCACAAGAACCAGCTACGACCGTGCATCAACAGACTACCCCAACAGAGTCAACCAGCGCACAAGGTTTACATACTATGACATCTTTACTGCAGGAGAATGAATTTTTGAAGTCTGAATTGGAAGCCTACAAGAATGAACTAACCATGGCTCGAGACGCTTTTGATAGAGAACTAAATCTTTATATGTTAGCACACACAGCCTCAATGCAAAATAAGGAGCCATGCAAGGATTACATGTGCCATGAGTGTGGCAACATTTATCAGGATGCAGGCTACAAGCTAGTTAAAATTCAATTGTCAGAGGCATCTACATCAGCTGGAATACAAGAAGGATGCCCTACTGCTCCACAAGAACCAGTAGGGCTCTCTATAAAGGAAGAAAAAGAAATCAAACCCCAGATACCTCGGCCTTTGCTAGTTAATGCAGCTATTCAGACAGAAGCACTACCACAGATATTTCATCCTTTATCAGTTAATGCAGCTACTCAGACAGAAGTATCACCACAGATATTTCGTGCTAAATTAGTCAGTGTAGCCATTCAAACAACGTCCCAACCCAGTACTTCTGATGCCAAGACATAGACCTTGCCATGGAATCAATTGGAACAGATGAACAAATGGAAGAGGCAATATGCTGAAGAACAAGATATAATATTACGACAGCATAAGTTACAATGGCAGAACCATGTATATGCCAACTGGGATAGTTGGGATCAAATGATGCAACAGCTCAAGGACTCCAAAAAGGAAGTCAAGGAATCTAAGGAAAAGATGGCCTTGATGTTTTCATTAGTCCAGAAGTTGATGGCTACGCGCAAACCCTCTGTAAAATACTCTCTCTTTCTTTCTGAACGATTAGTTTATTTTCAATTAAAAGCAATAAAAGATGGCAGACCATATGAGTTAATTACTTCAGAGAAATTTGTTGAGACTTTCAATGAGGCCACAGAGAGTGACCAGCATTTGTTGTGCGAACTCTACCTTCATAATGAGGCCATTCCCGACAATAGAAGAGTTAATCTTATTCCAATTGCAGGAGATATACAAATAAGGGCATTTGTTTCATTTTTGTCTAACCAGCTCACTTGGCAAACTGCGTTCACTACAAGCAGTCATAATGAGGAGAATAGACTCCTATGGATCAGACCAGAGCCTTTAAGCCCAGCCATGTTCATCGCACAATATCATAAATTCTTACAGAAGCCAGGAATGCAGAGGTATATACAGCAGTTACAGGCTTCAACACTTTCTAAGTGTCAACAGCAGATTAGAGTAAAGGGTACTGCTGCATTGAAGGCCAATGTTATGTTTTGGCAGTAGTCATGTAAAGAAAGACAGGATCATCACCCTTTTAACCCTCACAATCTTCAAGCTGCATTATCCAGGGTTTCTAATTACATTGGTTGCATTCAACGTTGTGGAATAAACTGGATTGGGTATCATTTCCATTTTCCAATTTTATGGCTGCCTTCAGACAAATATCAGTGTCATTACCAGTTGACTGACAGAGATGAAGCCTTGGCATGGAAAAACTTGCAGAACAACAGTGGATTAAGAGCTCCTACAGATGCCACCTTCTCCAGCTATTGCTTGAGTAATTTGCATGCTCAGTCCCAGTACTCAGACTCTGATTCAGACTAGGGGTTGCCTGAGGACATGCAACATTTTTAGCTGGGGGGGATGTTAGGACTCCACTATGTATCATTTTTTGCTATATACTTTGACACCATTTTACTTTTTAAACCATGATTAGAAAGGATTCCATTATCATTTCTTATCTACTTTATCCCAAGGTATATACAATCCTCTTCTTTATTATATGTTTAATTTGTGTTACATTTAATTCCATAATACTCTTATAGTTTATCATTAATTGAAGTGTATCGTTGCTAACACAAGTCCAAAGATCGCAGATAGTTATATGTGTTGCTAGGAACAAGCGGCCGTTGCTGAAACAGTTGACTCAGTTGCTGAAACAGCTGTCAAGCACGCAAATTCCGTCATGCGTAATTTGCGATTCTGGAAGAACATTTTTGTGGAAACAGCAGCAACAGCATGAAGACACGGTTACCTGGATTATCCTGAAGATAGCATTCTTGTTGTCTCTGTTGTAACAGCATCTTTTCTTGGAAGAACAGAATAGTCTTGTTTTGGGAAAGAAAATAGATTTGAGATAATATAGATTCGCTCTCATGTAAATTGTAAAAGATGTCTCCCCTTTATAAAGAGGAGACATCATCATTAGTAGGGGAGGGAATTATTGCAAGCGACAGGAGAGTATTGTGTGAGAACTGGAGCTAGTCTCCATCTGTAATATAACAGTTGCTTTGACAGATGAATAAATTCTTCCTTTGAGCGTTCCAATTTAATTCTTTCTCCCGGGGAATCTTGTGAGAAGGAAAGGGCCCGCCTTCCTCACAAGATTCACCCTTTGGCTCTTGTAATTTGTTTATTTCTTTATGTTGTTTGCGCTTCACTTTAATTCTGTTGTTGGACACTAGTTACACAGTTTAGTAATACTCTGTTTCTTTAGCGCTGGATATGTTGAATGCATTCACTCTTGGAAGTTGAGAATCCCATTTCTATTGATTGTATAAATGTATGATGTTGGGAGGCAGGTGCTGAAGGTTCCTGCATAAGGGAATAGGGTCCTGCCCTCACTCATTGCTTTCCTTTTCCTGCAGTGTGATTAGAAACAAGAGAACAAGTGCTGAAGGTTCCTGTTCATAGGAATAGGGTCTTGTCTCTTGAAGTTATCTTTCATACAGTGTGATCAAGTGTCAGGCATCAGGTGCTGAAGTTCCTCACCAGGGAATAGGGTCTTGTTCCTGCTGTGGTTGATTTATTTCTTTCCTTGCAGATTGGTTTTCCTTTGTTTGGATTGTAACTGCAACATAGAAATTAATTCTGCTATAACTTAATTGACTTCAGCTTTGATTAAATAGAGTGTGAACCAGTAGACTTGTAATTGTGTGGCTTTTTACTACAACCTTGTTTATGCTTTTGAAATTGAGCATATCCAGTGCGTGATTATCTTTGAAATAAAAAGACTTCCTCGGGTTGACAATTTATGTGGAGCTTGAATTGTGAAAGCAATTAAAGCGACCAACAACCACGATGACCACGAGGCTTATTTAACAACTTTAATGCCTTAGAAAATGCTTTCTTAACTCATTTTTAGTTGCCAATCAGATATGAGAATGGCACAGAATTATTAACCTCGCTAAAAAAATCTTCGTCTACATATATATCAGATCGTATTCATGAATGGAGACATAGAAGACGTTTGGTAAAAGTTTTTATTCTAGATCAAATATTGGCAGAATGGTTTTTTAAATCATTACTACCAAAAATCACTGAAGATGTAGTTAAAGTAGGCATTGTCATGGAAGAACAAGTTATTGCTCAAGCTCAATATCTAGACTTGGTATATACCCAGTCAGGTACTCTATATGAGAAAATCCCCGATTTTCCATGACCTGGTTAGTTAACTACAACTCCTTCAGGGTCTCATGCTACTGATGGTGTAATCGGTTCAGTTGCTACAATTAAAAACAAGAAGAAATCCTCAAAGGTTACTTCTCCTATAATAACTTTACCTGATTCACCAAAAGGAGAATCTTCCTTGGAAGCTATTGCCGATATTCACATTGTAGATTCATCTACTAAGTTGAAATCAGGAAAAAAGAAGAAAGGGAAGAAAAATAATAAACAGACATCATCTCCTAAAGAAAAAACTAATAAAAGCGAATCAAATTATGACAAGCGGAAACCTCGTTATCCTTGTGTTATCTATGACGAGGATAATTTCACTAAGGAATTTCCGCATAGGGAAGAAGTTTCTAAATTCGTCAAAGGTTCACCCACTCTTACTGTCTTGAAGTATCCCTTTCCAATTCAAGATAGTAGAATGATTGGATATTTTTCTACTCTATTAGAAGAAATTTTGACGGTTGCAACTTAATCACAAGATTACGGTAGTAAAAATCCCATTACTGGTAAAGAAGAAAAAAATTCTAATTCTACACCAGCTGCATCTACTTCGGTTTCCAATCCACTTCACATTGAAAAAAAACCGCCTCCTAAAGGTGTACTTCCTAAATCAGCTTTCAATCCACATGCGAGAGCTGCTTAGAATTACAACATTGTCAAAGATTTGGCAATTTCCCCTTTGGTAATGTCGGCTTTGGAAGTATTGCAATCATGTCCAGCACAGAGAAAATTACTATTGTCATTTTTAGGAGCTGTAGATCTGTAGGATTCGAACCTGATGATCTTTGATTTGGAAAATTTTACACCTCACCTACTCCATCAAATGGCTTTCCATATTCCAGTGTGAGTCAAAAACACACATTACTTTCGTACTATGATTGATGAAGGGGCATCTACGTGTATCATGTCATTGAATTGTTGGAAATGCCTAGGTTCTCTGACACTTAACCGATCTCTGACCATCCTTAAATATTTTGATGGAAGAGGTTTCCATCCTTATGGTATTTTACAGGATCTACCTATAGAGGTCGAAGGAAAAACTGTTTATCTAGATGTAGAAGTAGTTGATGCTCCTCTGGATTACAACCTTCTCCTGGGTCGAAATTGGTCTTATTCTATGATCGTTGTAGTATCTTCTGTCTTTCGAATAATCATGTTTCCTCATCAAGGAAAGATTGTGAAATTCAATTAGCTCTCATATTATTCGTCTGATCCAGCTTCTACAGATAGTATTCAACATGTTGGCAAAACGACTATTCCTTATAAGGATGTAGGAGTAGGATTGATTAAAGATTCTTCTTTGTTGGGAACTTTTTCCTTGCCTCCACCTAACATACCACATACTATAGCTAATATCAATATGATTACATCAAGCACTATTCCATTTGATGACGCTTGGATAGTGCCTTTAGAGTCAGAACTGGATTCGTTTGAAGACATGATGCCTTTGAGTCCATTTGAATTAGCATATCAAGAAATACAGTCAGTTTCCAATCCACCACCAACTGTCACTGACCCTATGAATGTGGTCAATGAAGAATCATTTTCACCTTCAAGCTTAGCTATAACATCAATTCCAGATTCTTTTCAAGAAGTGTTTTATTCTGACGAAAATATTTGTGAATTTTTGTCAATAGATGATTTACCATGGGATGATCTTCATCATAGGTCATCATTTTTACCTAAGCTTGATACATTTGAAGATAATTTTTCATCTATTTTCAACACTAACTATGTCAAGGAACCATAGAATCCGATATCGATCACAAATTCAGATTATGAAGTAAATTTAGGGAATATCTTTTAAACGATTCCTATTGACATATCAGTAAAACCAGGAATTGTTGAAAACATTCATATAGGCGCTTCTTGTACCAAAGATGAAATTGATATATACAAAGCCCTATTTCAAGAATTCTGCAACGTTTTTTCCTGCTCTTATGAAGAAATACCAAGAATTGACCCTAAAATTTTTGTTCACGAAATCAATCGTAGTACCTGGATGCTAAACCCATCAGACAAAAATTACTTCAAATACATCCAGGAAAAGCTGTTGCAATCAAAGTCGTAGTTGAAAAATTACTTCGAGCAGGATTTATTTATCCCATCCCTCTTACAGATTAGGTATCTAATATTGTTCCTGTCAATAAAAAATAAGGAACAATTCGAGTATGTATCGATTATAGGGATATAAATCGAGCTTGTCCAAAAGACAATTATCCAACCCCTTATATCGATAAAATAATTGACGATTGTGCCGGAAGCAAGATTTTTTCATTTATGGACGGATTTTCTGGTTATAATCAAATAAACATAATCCTTGTTGATCAACCAAAGACAACATTTATTTGTCCATGGGGAACTTTCACTTACCGTAAATTACCATTTGGACTTAAGAATGCTAGAGAAACTTTTCAAAGGGCTATGTCCTATGCTTTTCATGATATTAAACATATTGTGTAACCCTATCTCGATGATCTACCTACTCATTCTTTACACAGAGAATATCATCCAATTCATTTACGAGCAATTTTTATGAGATGTAGGTATTATAAGATTCGCCTGAATCCGCACAAATGTGTTTCTTGTGTACAATCTGGTCGATTACTAGGATTTATCATTTCAAAGCAAGGAATTCATGTCGATCATTCAAATGTTGAGGCTATTATCAATTTACCTCCTCCTTCCACACTTTGCCAACTCCAATGTTTGCACGGGAAAGAAAAATTTCTGCGTAGGTGCATTCCTAACTATGCCGAGTTAACCAAAGGTTTCACAAAGTTGTTGAAACAGAATATTCTTTTCATTTGGGACGAGATCGTTGATATATATTTTGATGCTCTTAAACATGCATTGACCCATGCACCGTTATTGCATCCACCCAATTACAACCTAGATTACTTTTTATACTTAGCAGCCTCTCATTCCACGATTGGAATGGTATTAGTTTAGGAAAATTAATTTCACAATGAACATGTGATTTATTATCTCAGTCACAATTTTAATCCAACTGAAATTAAATACTCACATGTGGAGAAATTGGCCTTGGAAACTCTTCAAGTTGTCCAAAGATTCTGTCATTACATCCTGTTACGAAAAACAGCAGTGATTTCTGATTGTAACCCTATGATGTATATTTTTACCAAACAGTTACTATGGGGCAAGTACTCTAAATGGATAGTAATCCTTCAAGAGTTTGATTTAGAATTTGAAAAATCTAAATCAAAGAAATCACTAATGTTTACCGAACTGATGTGAGACTTCCCAAATACTGACATAGAAACTGTGGTGGAACATCCGATTGTCGATGAATCTTTGTTTCTTATCAGTACTATTGATCCATGGTATGGATATATCATCATCTATCTCCAAACCCAAACTTTTAGGCCTGAAATCTCATGTTCACATAGACAAAAAATCCATTTCCAATCCCAGAAATATCATATCGTCGAGGTGCGGACTCTGTTTTTCGATGATGTCTTACTCATGAAGAGGCTGAAAACGTTTTAGAGGATTGTCACTCTGGAGCATGTGGCGGTCATATTTCTGGGTATGCCACAGCCCAAAAGATATTGCGCACTGGTTATTTTTGGCCTTCGTTATTCAAATATTGTATTCTAGCCATCTGAAAATGCCATAATTGTTAGATCTTTGATCGTAAAATGCATGCACCACCCGCTCCTCTTCACCCAATAATTGCTGTCGGTCCCTTTACAAAATGGGGCATTGATTTCATTACATGTAACCCTCACTTGGTCGGGGGGCATGGGTATATTATTCTTGCAGTAGATTATTTTACCAAATGGGCCGAGGCGATGCCTACATTTGCGAAAGATGGAAAAACTGCAGCTACTTTTGTTTTCAATCACGTGATTTCTTAATTTGGTGTACCTCAAGCTATCATTACTGATCATGGGAGCCATTTTCGAAACATTATGATGACCGAACTGACTGATCAACTTGGACTGTGCCACGATATTTCTACTCCATATTACCTGCAGGATAATGGTCAGGTTGAAGCTGTTAAGAAGGTTTTAACCACCATGATCAAACGGATAATCGAAATTCATAAATCCAATTGGCATACTATGCATTTCTCAGCACCTTGGGCATACCAAAATTCAGCAAAGACCACAACAGGTTTCACTCCTTTTCAGTTGGTTTACATTTTAGAAGCTGTGTTACCGATTGAATGTGAAATACCATCACTCAAATTAGCCATAGAATTACTACCAGCTACCTATGAGGAGGAAAAACGCTTTTTATACTTAGCTCAATTAGATGAGACTCGACACTCTGCTGCATTAGCTACCGAGGCTCATAAAAAACGAATTAAAGCTCAGTATGATAGGAGTGTTTCACCTCGTACTTTTTTAGAGGGTGACCTAGTATTGGTATACGACCAAGCAAATGATAAACTAGGAGCTAGGAAATTCGAACCTATGTGGGATGGTCCTTATATTGTCAAGTGGGCTTATGAATTAACTAATTATGACGGAGTCTCTTTAGACAAACCTAGAAATGGGCTTTATCTGAAGAGATATTATGCTTGAATCTTGTGTGAAGATATTTTCTGTATTTTAGTTATTTTCATAGCTAGTGTGCCTTAGATTAGAAAAGTGTGCCTAGATTAAGTTTGTTTTTTACCCCTGCTTATCTGGATTACTCTTGATATTTCAGATGTCGACATCCCTTCAAACATATATTGGTTTTGCTGATGGTGCTTTTCCTAGTACACGGAACATTTCTTCCGTAGCCTGGGTTATTTATTCACCCACTGATGAGCTAATATCTATGCATGGGGTAAGCCTCGGTCAAACAACAAATAATATTACAGAATATAGTGCAGTGATTGAGTTATTATCTGAATCCATTTCATTTGGAATTCAACGTTTGATCGTTAGGTTAGATTCTAAACTCATTGTATTACATTTCAATCAAGTATACGCAATTAAAAATCCAGTATTATTGATATTATTTTTGAAGGTACGTCTCTTGGAACGAGAGTTTGATTACATTAAATATCTTGATTACATTGAATATCAACACATTCCGAGAAATTTAAACACATTGGCTGATGCATTAGCTACTAGTGTTATAAACAGACATTTGAAACATTAAAATCATTAAATCAACACAACATTCGATAAACATGTTGGACATATAGCCGGAAATAGTAGTAATTGTTGGGAAAAATACTGAGAGGGGGGGTGAATCAGTATTTACAGCATATTCAAAAATTTTTACTTTTCTTTACTTCAAAACCCATACGCTGATTACACAGATCACAGATATACGCTATACTTTCAAGACAACTTTAATGATAATACGAGAACTAATTATGTCATTAATTCTTCAATTAAACCATTCCATCATTTATTCATCGGATATTCAATAAACAGTAAACATGTGCAGTAAGAATAGAATAAACCATCACACATGAACACCAAGATTTTAGGTGGAAACCCAAGTCGGGAGAAAACCACCGCTACAGTTCCTCAGCCTTCAATATTTTATTATAGAGAAAACATCTTACAACATATGTGCTGGTGCAGACTCCTACCAGTAAGCAGGCACCCACCTGTGCTCGTTTACCAGCCTCTCCGGGAAGGGAGCTCCAACCCCCTAACTCGATTACCAGCCTCTCCTGGAAGGGAGCTACGACCCCCTGCTCTCGTTTACCAGCCTCACCTGGAAGGGAGCTACAACCCCCTGACTGAAGGCTACAACCCTCAGCACCACCTTTGACCACGTTTCATCAATTTTCACACTGGATCCAACAACTTCAATAGAACACCACTTTCGTGCCATGTTTCATCATATTTTCGCACTGGACCCTATACTTTCAAGCTCAACCATACAACCAAACTAATACAAACAACTCTAACAAAGAGAATATAGATAGTAGCAACACAAATAGACAGATCGTACATTTCTTAATGCTGCACTTCAAAGAACCCTAGTTTGTACACGCGCTTCCCTTTTCACCGATGTCGCGTATATACGCGCTTCCGTCCACACAAACCACCGTATATCTTCCTGTAGATATATTTCATTGCGCATACGCGCTTTCTTCATCGAATACGATATACGCGTTTCCTCTGCGCGAAGTAGCGTATGGATCTTCAATCATTATAGAGCAAAGATACTCTTCAGATCAGATATTCAACGTATTTACCCTTTTACTTCGCATGTATGTTCGCCTCATTTCGTATCTAAGCCTTCCATAAGCGTATCTAGTAGATACAAGTACATTTCAGATCTAGATCCCCTTCTTCATCATTGGTGCATCATACATTCAGATTTATCATTCAAGGGTAACCCTTTCATATATACTTCAGAGTGAAGTATTCATTCAAGCTCAGACATCTTGCACTCACCCACATCATTTGCACAATGAATTTCATCTCTTTATATAGGTTTATCCTTTTTCAATACCATGAGCCCCTTTTTCAATACCATGAGCCCAAAACTACATTACTTCCGACGGTATTCCTGGACGGGGTCAATTAGGCGGATCATTACCCAATACAATGGGTCAATACCATGGTAGTTACCCTTGGTTTTGCACTTTTTGAGCGCTTTTTCCCATACGCGACTTGGCACGTTGTTTCCCGCGTGCATACGCGACTTCCCCTAGACATATCCACGTATGCCTTGAGACATACTCTTTTCACCATAGATTTAGCACATGCTGAATTCCTTTCTTCATTGCCTTTTGTACTCACTGTAGATACATCAAATTTACTTTATGAAGAACATATTCTATTAAGCACAACTTCATCAAGTAAGTTGCCATCATCTTCATCAAGTGGGTTGCCATTCAAGGATACAACACTCAGCATCATATTGTCAACAAACATCATATCACATCATTTACCAAGTCCTTCAAGTCTAGAGAGACAACACTCAGCATCATATTGTCAACAAACATCATATCACATCATTTACCAAGTCCTTCAAGTCTAGAATAAGTTCATCAAGTGGTTGGCCATCAAGGACAACACATGTCAATAGTCTCATGTCTTCATCTTCATTCAATGGGTTGCCATCAAGGACAACACTCTGCATCATATTGCCAACAATCTCCCCCTTTGGACTTGATGGCAACCACGATGGTGTTTGGTTACCACAGCAGATAAGAATACAATGACACCATGTCACTCTCCTTTTGACATCATTCAAACACCATGTCACTCTCCCCCTTTGACATCAAGGGCAAAGTGTGGACCAAAGTCAACATACTCTCCCCTTTTTCTCCTCATGTGGAAGAAGCGTTCTGTTGATCTGATATATACTGAAGTGACCAAGCTCCCCCTGAGTTCATGCTGAATCTTCAAACATATTTTCAATGAGGTACATGACTCTATGAACTTCCTATCACCAAAGACTCATACTTACATCAATTATCCATCCAAGTGGATTTACAGATGAGACTCAACTACCCAACTAAGTGGGTTTACAAATTTGACTCAGCTACCCAACCATGTGGGTTTACAAAATTTGACTCAGCTACCCAACCATGTGGGTTTACAAAAATTGACTCAGCTACCCAACCAAGTGGGTTTATAAATTTGACAAGTCCTTACATGACTGAATATTATAATTTTTACATCATGGGTCTCAACATGACCTTTTCATCAAAAATACAAATATGACTTTTTATAACCAATACCAAAAAGACCTCAAGAGAGATCATATATCAGAACCACCATAATGCCAACAATGCATTATACTCAGCAAAGCTAATGCTCCCCCTGAATCTGTGCATCCAAGCAACCTTACCATATGACTAAGGCTCCCCCTTAGTTTGTGCATCCTGAACACTTTCACCAAAAAATCATCAAGGCATTTTTATCAAACCATTAGAAATAAAATTATGAGAACTGGAACACCACCAGAGATACCAGACAGTATCATAGATACCAAACAGCACTGCAGCTGTGCTGAAGAGAGCTGACTCCAAACAGAAATTTTCAGCAATCAGACATACGCGGTTTTCTGTGCATGAACTCGCGTATATACGCTACTGTGTTTCAGGAAACCCGCGTATCCCAAGCCATCTTCTAAATTTCAACCAGATCTGATTCTCTGTGAGGCAAAGACAGTGGTCAGCTTCTTTCTGAGATATTTGAATGCTTCCCTGGAATACAGATAGATAGAACAGTGTAGTTGTGTCTTCAAGCATCGTCCATCGGTTGTAGCATAATCATATCAGAAACCAAGCCTTCAGCATCAATACATTCTTTCCAAGAGAGATTATCATACCAGAACAACATCTTCAAATATGTGTCAATCATCCATGTGGTCCAACATCACCATGATCATAATAAATCATGTACCAAGTCATCATTTAAGCATGAGTATCACAATAGCCAAGAATAAGCAGTCATATTGCCAGCAATGCAATCATTAGTATTCAACCTGCTGCTCCCCCTGAACCAGTGCTCCTTCTTAACATGTGCAACCTGAATACGTTCATCAGCAACAGTCTCTGCATGATCTTTCCTTGTCTCTGAATTATAAGACTTTCATCTCAGCAACAAATACTCAAGAAAACAGGACTCATCCATAGTCTTCAACATAAGAAACCATGTATCATATCATCATTATTTAGAACTGATAAATTAAGCTGATACAGAGTCAAAACTACAGTTATTATCAGTCAGACTGATGCTCCCCCTGGACCTCTACTCCAGATCTTCAGCTATCAGATAAATTCTCTTATCATCAATGCATACGCGGCTGTGTCTACTGGAACTCGCGTGTATACGCGACTTTGTTTCATCGAACCCGCGTATGGAAAGTGAAATATAGAAAATTTCACACCTTCATCTCCTCCTGCAATTTTACCTTCTGTTCCTATCTTTGCTTCACACCAGATGCACTGTCAGAAATACATATAACTAGAATAATCAAATCAACCATGAGAGACATCATACATTGCTCCCCCTGTGACGATACATTACTCAATCTCATAATGTATCCCACATCATTCCTGCAGTCAATAAGAAAAGTAAGCTTCAGAAGCGGATGACTGCAGTAGGGTCAGAATTCCCTACGTTTCTGATCGGTCTTCCATCTTTTTCCAGATTTGTTTGAACTTTCTATTTGTGTGCTGGAAGTTATCCAATTTCTCATATCTGTTCAACCTGCATTCCTTTTCTACATGTCCATACTTGTTACAAGAATAACATCTCATGTGTCCAGAGAAATAAGCATAAGAATCATAATGAGTATTTCTAATCTTCCTCCTTTTACAATCAGCCGCTTTATGTCCATACTTATTACACGAAAAATAATATCCCTTGAAGAAACCAGAGTACCTTTCTATGTAGGATCTGTTTGTTTGTGGCTGAATTGTTCTGCTTCTGCAATTTGCTGCAACATGCCCATAATTATGACATTTAAAACATTCAACGTTCTTGAATGAATTCTTTTGAGAATTCATGATTGTTGGTTGATCTTTTGTCTCTTTCAACACTTCAGGTTTAGTATTGACATCCTCTGAATTTTTAGCACTTCCTTGTGAGCTAGATTCTCCTTTGACAGTTTCATGAAAACCAAGACCAAGTTTGATAGCAGGAGACCTTTGATTACTCAGAATATTGTCCAAAACATTAGTACTATCTTGAAACTGCAAAAGTTTAACCTTTTCTTCTAATTTACCTTTGAGAATGTTTACCTCAACCTCCAAGGCTTGACATTGTTTTTTCATGCTTTCTTCTTTCCTTCTTCCATCTTCTACTTGATCCTTCAGATTTAGAATCTCTTCTTTCAGCCAATTTTCGTTTTCTTCACATGTTTGTTCCAGCTCTTCATTCTTCTTATTTGATTTTTCCAGATCTTCTTTGAGAGAGATGATTTCTGCTTCAAGGTCTTCCTTTTCAAATGATTGTAGAGGTTCCTTATTTTTATTACTTGATGCTTCTAGATCTGCTTGCAGAGAGATGATTGCAGCTTCAAGTCCTTCATTCTTCTTGCTTGATTTTTTAAGATCAGCATTTTGATCGTTGATTTCTGCTTCTAGTTCTTTAATTCGATTGGATGCATAAGTATGAAACCTTTGATACTTGTCCACCTGTCCATTCAGCATTTCTATTTGATCTTTCATTTGAGAGATCGTCTCTGTGTAGATAGAATCTTTCTTATCAATTTCCTTTTGTTGTTCTTCAACTTTGATCTTGATTGCTTGTTCTAGATCCACAACTTTACCTTCACTATTGTTTGCACAAAGGAGAGTATTACAAGTGGCCTTCTTCTTTTCCTTCTTTGCCATGAGTACTTGGAGAGCTTCGTCAGAAACTTCTGGATCCATACTGTCACTTTCACTATCATAATCTTTGCACATGCAGTTAAGTAAGAAACAAGAACAATGATTAATACCTGGTTCATCTTCTTCAATTTTTGCTATACATGATTTCTGAGGTATCTTCTTGTTTCGAGTAGCCTTCTTCTTTTGCTTCTTAGCCATGAGCACTTTCAGATCTTGGTCAGAATCTTCTTCATCTTTACTGGATACTTTAAGAAAGTCATTGTCCTCTAGGGCATCCACAAAGGTATCGTTTTCTTCTCTTGGTTCAAATGCCATGAGAATTCTAAGATCTTCTTCGCACTCTTCCTCACTTTCAGATGACCCATCACTGTCTTCATTAGTATAGTAACTTTTCTTAGAGCTGGATCGGTTCTTATTCCTTCTTGCTACTTCGTTTCCCTTAGCAGATGTTTCTTTATAAGGACATTTAGCAGCATAGTGACCAAATTTTTCACACTCAAAACATTTGAAGGGAAGCTTACCTTTGAATCTTCCAGTACCTAGTTGGAGCTTTCTTACAAAATTCGCTTCTTCTTCTTCGGATATATAGCTGGATTCTTTGACAACTTCCTTTTCTTTTCCTCTTGAAGATACCTTAAAAGCAGCTTCTTTGTTTTGAGAAGGACCTCCTTGTCTCATTTCAAAAGCAGTCAGAGTACCATGTAATTGAACAATAGTAAGCGTTTGCAGATCTTGCCTTTCTCCAATAGCTGAAAATTTAGAGTCAAATTTTGAAGTCAAGGATCTTAAGACCTTTTCCACCAGAGTAGTATCAGTTATGGTTTCACCCAAATTTCTCATTTGATTTACAATATTATCCAGACGAAGAAAGAAACTGGCTACACTTTCATCACTATGCATCTTCAAATTTTCATATTCAATTCTAAGAGTTTGGAGTTTTGCACTTTTTACCTTTGTGTCTCCTTCATAGCTTAGAATGATTTTGTCCCATATTTCTTTTGCTGAATGTAGCTGCATCACTTTAGCAAATTCTGATTCAAACATGCTTCCTAGCAAGACATTTACTGCTTTGGCATTGGTTTCATACTTCTTCCTTTCAGCTGCATCAGTAGGAATATTTGCCGGGTATTGATAACCTTCTTGCACGATTGCCCATACATCTGCACCAAGACTTTGTAGATATGCTTTTGTTCGTACCTTCCAGAATATCAGATTGCTTCCATTGAATAGAGGTGGATTTATAGACATCACTCCTTCTTGACTTCCCATTGCGACGGATCTTCTTCAAGCGATCAAGCTTCTGCAGAAGAACCTGCTCTGATACCAATTGTTGGGAAAAATACTGAGAGGGGGGGTGAATCAGTATTTACAGCATATTCAAAAAATTTTACTTTTCTTTACTTCAAAACTCGTACGCTACTTTCTTGAATAAGACTCGCGTATATACGCGGATACCCTTTATTAAACTCGCGTATACACAGAGAACTAATTATGTCATTAATTCTTCACTTAAACCATTCCATAATTTATTCATCAGATATTCAATAAGCAGTAAACATGTGCAGTAATAATAGAATAAACCATCACACAAAGCATCACACATGAACACCAGGATTTTTAGGTGGAAACCCAAGTCGGGAGAAAACCACCGCTGCAGTTGCTCAGCCTTCAATATTTTATTATAGAGAAAACATCTTACAACATATGTGTTGGTGCAGACTCCTACCATCACGCAGGCACCCACCTGCGCTCGTTTACTAGCCTCTCCTGGAAGGGAGCTCCAACCCCCTGAATCATTTACTAGCCTCTCCTGGAAGGGAGCTACGACCCCCTGATCTCGTTTACCAGCCTCACCTGGAAGGGAGCTACGACCCCCTGATTGAAGGCTACAACCCTCAGCACCTCCTTGGATCACGTTTCATCAATTTTCACACTGGATCCAACAACTTCAATAGAACAACACTTGCAGGCCACGTTTCATCATATTTTCAGACTGGACCCTCTCCATACTTTCAAGCTCAACCATACAACCAAACTAATACAGACAACTCAGAACAGTAGAATATAGATAGCAGCAACACAGCAGATTAGATCAGACATTTCTTACCACAGACTTCAGCAAACCCTAGTTTGCATACAAGCTTTCCTTTCACTGATGTCGCGTATATACGTGCTTCCGTCCACACAAACCAGCGTATACCTCTGTATATATTTCATTGCGCATACGCGCTTTCTCTTCATCGAAGCCGCGTATATACGTGCTTCCTCTGCGGCGAAGTAGCGTATAGATCTTCAATCATTATAGAGCAACATACTTCTTCAGATCAGATATTCAGTTCAGATTTACCCTTTTACTTCAGACAGATGTTTGCCTCATTTCAGATCTAAGCCTTCCATACGCAGATCTAGTAGATACAAGTACATTTCAGATCTAGATCCCCTTCTTCATCATTGGTGCATCATACATTCAGATTTATCATTCAAGGGTAACCCTTTCATATATACTTCAGAGTGAAGTATTCATTCAAGCTCAGACATCTTGCACTCACCCACATCATTTGCACAATGAATTTCATCTCTTTATATAGGTTTATCCTTTTTCAATACCATGAGCCCCTTTTTCAATACCATGAGCCAAAACAATACCATGAGCCCAAAACTACATTACTTCCGATGGTATTCCTGGACGGGGTCAATTAGGCGGATCATTACCCAATACAATGGGTCAATACCATGGTGGTTACCCTTGGTTTTGCACTTTTTGAGCGATTTTTCCCATACGCGACTTGGCACGTTGTTTCCCGCGTGCATACGCGACTTCCCCTAGACATATCCGCATATGCCTTGAGACATACTCTTTTCACCATAGATTTAGCACATGCTGAATTCCTTTCTTCATTGCCTTCTGTACTCACTGTAGATACATCAAATTTACTTTATGAAGAACATATTCTATTAAGCACAACTTCATCAAGTAAGTTGCCATCATCTTCATCAAGTGGGTTGCCATTCAAGGAGACAACACTCAGCATTATATTGTCAACAAACATCATATCACATCATTTACCAAGTCCTTCAAGTCTAGAGAGACAACATTCAGCATCATATTGTCAACAAACATCATATCACATCATTTACCAAGTCCTTCAAGTCTAGAATAACTTCATCAAGTGGTTGGCCATCAAGGACAACACATGTCAATAGTCTCATGTCTTCATCTTCATTCAGTGGGTTGCCATCAAGGACAACACTCTGCATCATATTGCCAACAGTAATATCATAGAATAGATTAATTTTTTCAAAAAATATTACATCGTCTTCGATTATAGGTTTAAACACCTTATAATCGGTAAAAATAGTGATTCAAAAAACAAAATGTCATAGTCTACACAATCATCCACTATCCATGGTGATGATCATGATAGTATACAACAGCTCGTGCCACTTTGTTCGGGAATCTTCTGAACTGACCAAGAACACTGATAACATGTCTCTGGAGATGGAGAGGGAAATCGTCTATAGAATTCTACGGGATATCTAAATTCAACCGCTCTAGGTTGTGTTCCAATTCAGTTAGAATCTCAGCTGCTTGATTCTGCTGTGGTGCAACGGGCTCTGTTTGCTTCCCGTCGAAGTAGCGGAGTGTGGTTGGCCTGTGTGGACCAACATCTGCATTTCGAAAATTTTTGTCATCAGTATTGAACGACTTTTAAACAAAAACAAAATAAAAATTAGAATTTAAAACATGTCAAAATGATTCTTACCTAAATCATCTCACTAAGCTCCTGGAGGAAGGGACATCTCTCGGTCACCACGAAAGTATATCCCGGCATACAGAAAATATTTTATAGCGAAGATTTGATTCTCCAACCAATGAAAATATGCTGGGGTAAAATGAACAATTTCACCTCCCTCACTGTGACGAGCCATCAATGCAACCCATCGAACCATCCGAGGCTCTTTGACTCTACCATGATCAACAAAAATAAGCTGTGGGGCAAGCGAAGGAATTCTCTCTAGAGAAAACATGACCATGATAGCTCCATACCCAAAGTTTTTCAACTTTGAGTTCTTTGCCCTGGTCAATTGGTCTTTTACATTGGCCAATACTGCCTCACACCAGTTGAAAATGGTGCTTCTAAAACAATCAACAGTGGTTTGCATCTATGATCTAGTAGTAACATGTGGAGTTGTGCTCCCACACAACCGGGTTATAGTAAATGCAACCACCTTGAGCTCAAGACAAATAATTGTCTTTATATCAATACATTTATCTTTGGGATCAACCTCCTCATTGCAAAACTCTTGTTGAAGGCTAGTGACAGATTGGCCACCTACCCTAGCCCCAAACAAAGAAATTGGTTAGCCTCTCTTTGAAAAACCAGTAAGAAAATATATGTCTTCCAGCTCAATTTCGAGCTGGTGATCGCCAATTATGAAACATTGATCTTGGACATCCCATTTATTTACTAGCTAGGTAAGTAAATCTAACTGGGCCCTCATGCCCTGAATAGCCCAAAACTTATACAAACTGCATTCCCTCAATATGTGTAATGTGGGCGGATGAAACATGGCAGCCTCATCAACCTCTTCATGCTCACGTTATCTCCACTCAAGCATTGTAGATATCCTGCAATGGACAAATTGAAAGATTAGAAATAATTTGAGTGAGAAAATTTGGCTTATTTTGGGAGATTTAATCATTTAATTTTCTTAACAGCTCCTCTGCACCTTTTGCACAAAAATAGTGCGTGGATCCACACGCGTCTTATGCATAAAGTGCGGGACCACGACAATTTTCCCTTTAAAAAATTTTTGGGGTCCATAGGTGTCATGTGTATTACCTGCGGACCCTCGTGAGCAAATTTTTGAACATATTTTTCTCCTTAAAAATCAATTTAAGCCCTAAATTAAGAAAGTAAATAGACAAAAATGAAGACAAGGATGATGTGGATTACCTGAAGCTGACGGTTTTCGATTATGACGGGTGAATTTTCCGTAATCTCCTCTGGAACATTTTTTACCAAAGGCTCTCAATTTTCACTCTGGAATCAAATGGTAAAAATGATTTAGAAAAACTCCTTTTTATAAGATTTTTTGAATAAATGAAATATAATTTTGTTTATTTTCCACTTTGAAAAGATGTTTTTGGAATTATTTTTATTAATCATAAACAGGTATGTTTAATTTTTGATTTTTTGTGCAGAATATAGGATTTTTCGGGTAAAATGTTTCTCTTTTTGACAAATGAGTACACTTTTTATCACTTTTTCGAACTCGATAAAAATTATGAAAAAGCAAAAACCATGAGTACAGTTTTATCCCTTTCTTGAACTCGTTAAAGCTTACGAGAAAGTGAAATATTGAGTTCTCTTTTAAGCCCTTTTTAGACTCTTTAAATATAAAAAGATCGTCGAGTACTTGACTATTCGAACTCGTTAAAGGAAATGAACAGTCGTCCCTTCAGTATAAGTTTACCCTTTTTCCAGACTGAAATGGACTATTTACGAAAATGGTATACGTTGACTAATCATGGTCAATAGAGTTCTCTCTTGTATTATTTTATCTTTTTTCAGGCTTGAGAGACTAAATTTATGAAAAACAACACGTACGGAGTTTCCTTAAGTTTTTCTTCTGACTCCATAAAATTGAAAAACACCAAGTTTCTCCTATATTGGACTAGTTAAAATTTAACAGTAAAGGACCTGTAAATTACAGACATGAATGAACCACTCCTTCTTAGGGTTCGATTTTTAAACTAAGTTGGATTCATCCGAAGGATGAGCTTATATAACAAGAAAATGTTATCCTCCTCAAGCTTGTCAAAAATAAAGAGGTACTTTCCAGATATGGTGGGGGAAAAAGAGAGAAAATGGATCCAGTTGTTTAACTTTGATTAAAAGCAGTATACCACTCTTGAACATGACACTTTTTGTCACACTTTCTACCTGGGTTTGGAAAATCCTTTTCCTATCAGTTAATCAGACCACATTGAAAGTCTTCAGCTAGTTTCTGGGTATTAGCTTTCGCTCAATTGTCACCAAACCATCTGCAATGTCATTATGTGTGCAAGAGGACAGTTCAAATAAACCATTCATCTGCAAACATATGTCTCCATTCGCGTTGACCATCCCTGAGTAAGTCCTTGCAAAAGTGTTTCTATAAAACTTGATCTAATGGTTTCGTGTCGTGGGCTTTCCTATGACGGATCACTTTCTATCAACAATAGCTCATCATCTAGGAAGCTGATCTAGAATCCTATCAGTACCTTGGAATATGCATGCCTTAATGGCAGGTTTCTCGCCTTCGATGACAAATTACATCATTGATCTTCGATCGAATGATTCTGTGAAATGTTCGACTTCAGATCACAAATTCACATTTCATAGATTGTACTGAGTACTTTGAGAGCCATTTTCATTATTGGTGGTTTCTCTCACACTTGTTAATAGTTCACATCATTGAATGGTAATCAAGTGGTTTCTACCATGTTCGACTTCAACACAATCAATCACATGGTTAGAATCGTACTAGTTCGAGAAGTAGGAATCAAGACCCTAGATATTGTTTCCACCATCTAGACTGTGAGGAGTTTTATTGTTCATTATACAGTAGACTATTCATGACAGATGGCTGCGCCCATACTATGTCTACTATTGATGTAATATTAAAATCATTTCTATATCATAACATAGTTATGTTTTGATTTAGTTAGTTGTTGTTCTGAGTATGGGAATGCCTACCTTAGCGATTATATATATATATATATATATATATATATATATATATATATATATATGTTTGCATTTAATTTTTTTACAAGTTCCAACCGGTGTCCACAAGCAAATCCTTGGAATGATAAAGCACTTCACTCTTTGAATTATCTCAGACTTCGCGCTTTAGGGGGGAATCTGTTACACATTATTTTGTCACCATGACATTTTACTGTTTATATGGGTTCATCAACACCTATATAATTCTCCCTTAGAAGTATACAACCCTAAATTTCCTAAAACAAGTCCTGAATTTGGAGAAAAGCTTATAAAAATCATAAAAATACTTGTACCGCACTTTTCCTTAGCTTTACCTGCGGCACTGCATCATTTTTCTCCAAAAACTGCAGAGCCGACCGCACGTTTTCTTCATTAAAAGTGTGGATCCCTGTAAAAGGTAAATTGAAGGTGAAATTAAATTCTATAAGCCCAACTGGTCGAATATTCTCCCCGCTGGAAGCTTCTAGAATGCATTATCCAGTCGAAGCCTTACTCCTTCCATTATCATGAACATTCATTCCTTCATAAAAGGAGCCTATTCCTAGGATTTCAAAACTTAATCCCTTGATAAGGGGACTCTATCCCTTCCATTTTGGACCTGTAACCACTTTCCTTTTCCTATAAATTGAAGATTTGGTTCAGTCTCAAGGGTACATGCTCACATACGTAAAACTTCTCTATGCATTTTGAATATACTTAAGTACTTTCTTTGTACTTAGTACTTGTATTAGCGAAGAGAAGTGTTGAAGAAATATACTCTTCTTTCTAGCTATGAGAATGGTTACACACTTGTAGTTAGGCTGGTTCAAAGAGTGGAAGGGCTTGTCAAGCCAAAGGGAAACACTTGTTCCGGACCCCGGAAGGACCTGTATGACATCAAGGCGAATGCGGTTGTAAGAGTCCTTCTTTAATTAAGAGATAATACAATTGAATCCTGTTTTCTCAATAAGTTTTTTATATGCTTACTTAAATGGCTTAGTTCTTAAATTCCTTGATCATTAAGATATATTTGTGATTTATGAACTGATATACGTTGCAGGTGCTTTTGATTCTTTTCTATGTTTTTGTTTGCAGACCTCAAGAAGTGAATGCTTGGAGCAACGAAGGAAATAATTCAACTAGCGTTGGACCATAGGTAGGTCATCCCTTCGTCATATAGAATTATTAATCATGTATAATCTAGAGGAAATAGTTTACATTTGTCCTATTTGTTTGTAGCTATACTTGTGATACTAGGGAGATCTATCTTGTCCGTAAGAACGATTTATCCGCCTAACAAGCCAAGAGTTAGCATGTGGCCACCAAGGCCCGGGTATTGCTGGCACTGGATTGCATGCAACCTCAGGTTTTTGACTGGTGTGAAGGTGTTATCCGTCGGGTTCGAGAAGAATTGATAGCATGTAAGACCTGGACCCAAAGAGAGTTTGGGTATGGCACATTGATCATTTATTTTATACTAGAGCAGTTTCCCACAATGAGGCCACGAATGATCATGGATGTGTTGGGACCTCGGGAGCTAAGACAGGCTCAATGGTCAGTTTTGATACCGCAGACTGGAGAGGGTCCAATCCATCACTGTTTTGATGACACATTCTTTGAGTGGTTAAATGACCAGATCCTGATGATTGAAGATTATCACTATGCAGGGATGAACCTACACAGGAGATCCGGAGTTGATATTTCCACCGGGCACTTAGTGGGGTCCCAATGGTAAGAAATAACTTGATCACTATTTTTGAAGTATTTTTTATCTTTTGAATGTTTATGCAACTTTTTTGGTTGATGGGTGAAAATGTTTTTGACATGAAGCTTGTTGCTTGACACAGATGTGGCACCTGTCAGTCCAGCTAGAGCCCCTCGCTATGCAAGGAGAGGAATGCAGCTACTTGGGGCTGGCGCAGCAGCTGAGACTACATCAGCCGCCAAAGAGGGTGATAACACACGTAGTTTTCATGAGCTTTCTAGGAACCTTAAGGGTCTAAGCATGGTCGTGCCACCTCTTCCCATGAGGGAGATCTTGATTCACCTATAGCGGCACACAGTGGGTGTGCCAGAGAGGTTCTTGGTGCCTCTTAGGAGGTTATCCAAAGTAGTTATCTGCTATTTTGAGAAGCAAGCTTAGGAGGAATAGTGGATAGATGTGTAAATGAAGGAGCAAGGCTTAGCAGAGCCAAATTTTTGTTTGTAAAACACCCAAGTTTTGGGAAGTTTTTTGATGTAACTTGACTAGACACGACATATATATATATATATATATATACATATACATATTTTGGTGATTTTGATGCGTGTGTTTTTAATTTTTATGTACTTTTTATGGTAAAAAAAATACACTCATGTATGAATCTTTCTATAATAAATGCACCAAATGCCAATATAACACATAATTTTCCAATGAATCATATAATGTATTAAATTCTCTAGGAATGTGCTCAAATGCGATGATTTGAAATTGAAGTTCTAGAATTCATACCCTTAAGTAATAACGTAGTAAGACTGGATGACAGATGTGATAACAATTGTTTAACTGCATAGCAACGAGTTGGGAATCTAACCTGACCACCAGATTGGAGATGTCGCGAGATGCGGCTTCCCTGAGGAGTTGTATCACTGATATGTATTCAAAAATATTGTTGGTGGCATTTCCTAGGAGGATTTCCCCAGAACCAAGAAGCTCTACCTCAGGTGTGTAGATGATCCAAGTAGCCGACACAATGTGTCGAGTATGATGACTGGCACCATCCTCGTATCCAACGTATGATAAGGATGAAAACGACATCTGTGTAAAAAGAAAAAGTGTTTATGATAAAAACACTCTAAAAGCCAAAATATCCAGACACATCAAACAAATACAAAACTGATATACATAAAATTACAAAGCATATGCCTAGTGGAACACTAGGCAAAATATTTCTTTAGATAGAGCCCATTGCGAGGCTTTGCGAGTGGAATCCATTACAGTCTTAAAGTTTATAAGCTCCTTTTGACGGGACTTCTGTGATGACATAAGGAACAAGCCATAATGGTTTGAGTGTTCCTGCCCCCAAGAGGTCATGTCTCTGATCATAGAGTAAAATGAGATCACCTTCTTGGAAAGAACGACGCTTGACAGATTTGTCGTATTGAGATTTTACTTGGTGCTTGTGAGCTTTGAGTGTCAGCATGGCATCTCGACAAGTTTCGTCTAATTGATCGAGCAAGAGCAGACACTCTTCTTCGGTAGTGGTATTGGGTAGGAGTTCAACAACGAGCTTGAGTGATGGAATCTCACACTCAATTGAGAGTACCACTTCCAGGCCAAATGCAAGTTGGAATGGCATGAAGCCTGTAGTAGATTTTACTAACATTCGGTATGCCCATAATGCAGAATATAACTTCTGATGCCATGTGGTTTTATGGTTTCAGACTAACTGATGAATCATGGTTTTGAGGACGCAATTTACAGCTTTGACTTGACCATTCGCTTGAGGATAGTAGGACGAAGACTAATCTTGTTGAAAAACTATCATGGAAGTCAATTCTATCATCATATGGTTCTGAAAATGTGATCCATGATATGTGACGATTGAGAGGGGCACGCCGAAATGGCAGATGACATGATTGAACAAGAACAGAGTGGCGGTTTCTCCATCGGCCTTAAAAGTGGGAATGGCTTCTGCCCATTTTGTGAAATAGTTGACCGCAACTACAATGTAATTGTGTCCATCCACATAAGTAGGATTTCATGTAATGAATTTTGTTCCCCATTTAGCAAAAGGACCAACGAAGATAACCGAATGAAGAGGGGTGGGAAAGGCGCGCATTTTCTTCGTGA
This sequence comes from Pinus albicaulis, assembly GCA_034641835.2. Taxonomy (NCBI): domain Eukaryota; kingdom Viridiplantae; phylum Streptophyta; class Pinopsida; order Pinales; family Pinaceae; genus Pinus; species Pinus albicaulis. Next base: position 29,764 of record JAXQQM020059342.1, read on the forward strand.
AAATCTGACATGAATGGCACTTCTGAACTGCTGTGATGTAGTCTTTAAACAAATTGGGCCAATAGTATCCTGCGTGCAAGATTTTCTGGGCAGTAGCTATGCTAGAAAGATGACTGCCACATGCCCCCGCATGATAGTCATTTAAAACTTGTTATGCCTCGTTAAGAGTCAGACAATGCAAAAGAATAATATCGACACCACGACGATATAGAGAATCATTTAGCAAAAGGTAGTGCTTTGCTTGGTGACAAATACGACGGTGGTCGTCTGACATGAGAGTTGGGCAGAAACTTTGAGTTTGGAGGTAGACCAAAATTTCTCCATACCAAGGATCAAAAGAATCGACTAGGTAGACAGATCCATCATGAAATGGATCATGAGCTACATCTTTTGGGTCAATTATGGGAAGGTCCGACAGCAATTCAGCGAAGACTAGAGATTTCTTTGCTTTGGCAGCAGTGAAAAGCAAATCAAAATTTTGGAGGATTACAATCCATTTGGAATATTTTCCTCCAATAACTTGTCAAGACAGAATGTGTCGCATGGGATTCTCCAAAGCAATTACGGTAGTCTACCACAGTAATATATAGTATCATATTCGGGTGAAAACAAAGACCACCACGAGAGATAGTTTCTCCACATGTGAATATCGTAGTTTGGGTCCAATGAGGCATTTTGACAAATAATATATCACATTTTCACTATCGTCATCGTTAACTTCAACCAAAAACCATTCCTAGCAAGGATGGTGAGGCTGTCAGGTAGAGGAGAAAGTTGTGTGAGTAGTTGGGGGCACTAAGAAGTGGGGCGGAAATTAATGCTCGTTTCAAGGCATCAAATGACAATTGAGCTTAGTCATCCCACAAATATAGTGTTCCTTTCTTTAGTAAATGCATAAAGCCTTTCATCATCTCGGCATAGTTTACTATGAAACGACGTAAAAAAATTTCCTTCCCTTGCAAACGTTGGAGTTGCAGAATGGATTTTGGTGTGGGTAACTCAATGATCACCTTAACCTTATCGGTATTAACCCTAATCCCGTGCTTAGAGAAAATAAATCCTAGAAGTCGTCCAGACTTGACAAAAAATACACACTTATGCAGATTTGAACGTATATTGTAGAACCTACACCAAGCGAAGATTTATTTCATATGCGCAAGGTGGTGGGTTCTCTTCTTGGAGTGAGCCGGAAGGTCATCTAAGTAAGCTTCTACAATTTGCTGAATATCATGAAAGGCATAGTCCAGAGCCCTTTGAAAAGTTGCTCCCGCATTCTTTAGATCCAATGAGAGTTTATGATACGCAAATGTGCCCCAAGGACAGATGAAGGCCATTTTATGTTGGTCATGTTTTTTAATCGCAATATGGTTGTAGCCCAAGAATCCATCCATGAAGGAGAGAGATTCACATCCAGCACAATCGTCAAGAATATGATCTATAAACGGTGTAGGATAATTTTCTTTTGGACAAGTGGCGTTCAGATCGTGATAGTCAACACGGACCTGGATGGTGCCTTGTTTTTTATCTACGGGAACCAGATTGGAAACCCATTCCATCAAAGGAACGGGATAGATGAAACCAGAATGTAAGATTTTTTCGACTTTAGTCTTAATGGAAACTGCTTTGTGAGGGTGGACAGGTCAAAGTCTTTTCCGAACAAGCTTGAAATTTTCATAAACTTTTATTTTGTGCTCAATAATAGACGGATCTATGCCAGGCATTTCATCGTAAGACCAAGAAAACACATCACGAAATTCCTTAAAAAGGGATGTGAAGCGTACAATTTCCTCGGGATTGCAATTGGCTCCAACACTACAAGAAAAAATCACATTGGTGAGGGTCATGCTTGTGATGGACCTTTAAGGTCCGTCACCAATGTCACATATGGTGACGGTCCTTAAAAAACCGTCACTGTAAGTGTATATAGTGATGGTCCTTTATGGTCCGTCACCAAAGACATTTTCAATGAAACTTTTAGTGAGGGCTGTTAAAGGCCCATCACTGATTCTCTCTTTGGTGACACTTCTAGTGACGAACTTTTAATGACCCTCACCAATTCTCTTTTTGTTACTTTTGGTGACGTTCAAAAAATGTCCGTCATCATTGATAATTAAAAAACCGTCACTATAAGTGTATATAGTGATGGTCCTTTATGGTCTGTCACCAAAGACATTTTTAGTGAGACTTTTGGTGAGGGTCGTTAAAGGCCCATCACTAATTCTCTCTTTGGTGACACTTCTAGTGACGAAATTTTAATGACCCTCACCAATGCACTTTTTGTTACTTTTGGTGACGGTAAAAAAATGCCCATCATCATTGATCATTCCAATGAGTTTTTGATGATGCTATGTGCCTGTTAATATATTTTTTAATACCATTATTGGGGAGTATTTTTTATAATATGTCCAAGGCCATAGTGGTTCGGGTCAGTCAATTTTTTTAGAAGTAATTATTGTTTATCATTTCCTTCAAGTAATGACTAGTCGAATAGAGATTTCCTATGAGTCAACACATGATTCATATATATTAATTTTATTATCTAGAAAATTCCCTTTAGATAAAGATCCACTATTGTGTGTAGGAAATATATTATTTAATACATAATCAAGCTTTGAAAATTTTATTAATGAGAAAGACCTAACAATCCTCACCAATCTGGGCACGCCTTAAATTAATGCTTTGGCACACACTAACATTTCTTAGCACCCCACATGTATTGAAACATCTTTGTACCTAGAACATCTTGTGATGACACTGATGCCCAAGAACATAGTGGCATGCACTAGCACAACATGGAACTCTCCTAGCAAGTGTTGGCATGCTGCATATAGTCCCTAGCATGCCCTGGAACACCTTGGTTGAATGCATTGACATACATTAGCACTTGGCACACAATGCCACTTGGCATGTATTGGGACCTATTATTAGTGTGCCTAGCATGCCCCTTTTCAAAAAGATAAATTCTTGACTTATTAACCCTCTTATTGGTTCTTCCTTTTGTTGCCTTGACACATATTGACATACCCTGGCACCCTGCACCACATCCTTAGCACCTACCATGTATTGGCATATCTTGGCACTATTAATTGGCACGTGATATAATTAGCACACCCTAGAACTCCCAAGCACACTTTGGGAATTCTTGACATGACTTGATATTCCCTAGCATGCCTTACCAATGCTTAGCATACCTTGTCAATCCATCCTTGGCATGAAAACTAACACTCATTAACACTAGTCTCTGGCACACGTTCCTCATATTCATTAACTTCCATGAATTTTTTCCTAGTGCTCCTTTAATGTTTTTTCCTAGTAATCCTTAACACTCATCAACATGCATTATCACTCTCTAGAACACCTTAGCACTCTTCAACATTCCCTTCCACTTCATAACATGCATAACACTAGTCCCTGACACATATTGGCGCTTGGCACATGTTGGCGCTTGGAAAGTCTTAGCATGTATGGAATACGTTGAGATGCATTGGTATGATTTGGCATGGTTTAATATTAAATTTATTTGTGATTATCAATTGTTGGAAAGTAGATGAGAAGCAACAAAGGAATACTTGGCACTTAGAATGCACTAAGACTTTGCACTTGGCACCTAGTGTTGGTGTGCCTAGCATGCCCCTCTTAGAAAAAGTAAATTGATGACTTATTAACACTCTTATGTGTTCATTTCCTTGTAGTTTAAATTTTTTCTCCCTTTTGTTGTCTTGATAGTACTTGACACACATTGACACACCCTTGCACATATTGGCTTGCCTTATCACTTGGCACATCTTAGCATGCTTGACATGTATTCCCACTATCTGGCACATCAAGGGGGTGAAGAGAGATGTAGTCCTAAAGTAGGTCAAGTACGAGGGCCGAGTAAGGGTTGCTAAAGGGAGGTCATGATCATCCTCAAAGAGAAATATCATCATGTGAGGGTTCAGAACAATGTTGCATACCTTAAGGGTCGGTTTGTGCTAGGAAGTAGGATGGCATATTGTTGGTTCTCTTCTGGCAGATCGAGCTTAAGAGAGGTTTCTCATGAGAATCTGGGCATGTGATTTCCATGGTGTCTTTGTGTGAAGGCCGCATTAAATTCTGAAATTTTGAAATTTGCAACAAGAAATAGTGAGATTGGAAACCAGAAAGGACAAAAAAAAATTGCACCCACACTGGTGAGGAATTTTTATGCACCAGGAGTGAGGAATGTGGGGCGTCTAATTTATTTTTCCCTTAAATAAATTGGACAATAAATTTTAATTTCATCTCATAACAACTTGTGTCAGTTAATTGCCGAGCTAGGGTTCTGGAATAACCCTTTCGGAAACAGCTGCGAACTCGCCGAGCAAGGGTTCTGCATACCTGCTGACATGGCTTCTTCTTTCGGATCTGCCACCGCCGTGGACTCTGCTCTTGCTGTGAATGTCATAGCGGCTACCTTTTCCTCCAAGACGAAAGCTGCTACTGCTGTAGCGAATTACCCTTTTTTCTCAGAACTCAAGGATCGAGATAGCAACCCCTACAGCGCCGCCGACAGCGCTGTTAGCAATGGCTGGGGGAAGATTCTGGCTCCCACGGCAGCGTTTATGTTTGACTATGCAGAAAAGCTTGCAGCGATTTCTCCAGGCAGTAAGGCAAGCCAAGAAATAGGGGCCTCTTCTGCAACGGAGGCCACAACACAACACAGCCTCACGGATCTACACGACTGGGAAGCTGAGGTTTCATTTCCCTCTGAAAAAACCCCAAGTTTTCAAATCGAGATCCTACTTCTCTCTGGTAAAACGTTGTTGCTCTGGGTTTGTGCTTCGGATTTGGTGCATGGCCTCCTAAGAGATCTTGAACTCAGGTTGGGCATCCCCTCAGCTCTTCTGAGATTGACCTACAAAGGTAAACAGCTCGAGGACCCTATGCCCTTGTCTTATTACAGTATTGAAAGAGATGATTTGATAATACTTACTCTGCGTTTGCGAGGAGGAGCATCTGGGCAGCCCTCCTCAGCCCCTGCTTTCTCCTATAAAGATGCAGTTCATGCACAACCTTTCAAGAAGCTTGCTCAGCAAGCTGAGGTCCCCAAGCCTTTCTTGGTGGACAAAATGGAAGAGACCCCCTCCATTGAGATCAACCATCCATCTTTGGATGATCAACTTCAGACGTTTGTAGAAACAGCCATCATCTGTAGATTTAATGGCTTATGGCCTCGTATTGCTGACTTATATCAGTGGATCCACTCCAACTGGACTAACAATAGCAAGGTTTTATTTTTCTCGAAAGGCTTCTTCATTGTAGCCTTTGCTTCCAACGAAGATTACCAGAAAGCTTTAACAGGAGGCCCTTGGTTCTGGGGTACAACAGGACTATTCCTCACCCCTTGGTTTCCATATTTTGACCCCTCCTCAGCTGTTATCACCAAGCTTCCCATTTTGGTTAGGCTTCCAAACCTCCCTGCGCATCTATGGAATTTTGCTGTCTTTCAAGGGATTGGGGACACCTTAGGCTGCTTCCTTGCAACGGATACCTCAAGGGGGGAGAAAGGCATATACACTTTTGGCAGAATATGCACGGAAATAGACATTAGTAAAGGGCTGCCTGATCAGATCAACCTCAAGGTTGGGGACTTTCATTGGATGCAAACCTTGGACTATGAAAATACTGCCTTCAGATGTCGCCATTGCCATCAGACAGGGCATCTCCAGAACACATGTGCAACGTTCCTCGACAAAAAGAAGAACAGCTATCGCAAAACCAAGTCAAAGAGTTGGAAACCTTGTGATAGACCCCCTATGGATGACTTAGACTCCTCCAGCTCTGATGAGGAAGATATTGAAGTGGAAGGGGAGAATTTGGATGCGCCCCCAGCCCGCCCCGGGGATCCCACAGTGCCTCTGACTTCGCAAAAACGCACTCATGAGTCTTCTTCCTCTGATTCAGACAAGGATACTCCTCCTTTAGTGCAGAGTAGTCTGCAAGTGGTTCCTGTCCAGCCAAGTCACAATGGCTGGGTCAAAGTCAGTAAGAAGAAAGGGAAAAAATGTCAAATAGGAGATTCCACCCATTCTGGATCGACTCCTTAGTCTAGTTACCCATTTTCTGTTCTCCTTGCTTTCTTTTTGCTATTTCCGTAGTTGCTTTTTGGGACTGAGGTTGATAGTGTATCATTTCCGGCTCCCCTGCTATATAGCTTCGCTTTCATGCAAGATCTAATTGTACCATATGTTTTTTTTTCTCAATAGAATTAGTCTTATTCAGAAAAAAAAAAAAAAAAAAAAAAAACTTGTGTCAGTTAATTAAGTCTTGATGGCCGAGTTAGCTCAAGAAATTCAAGTACTTGAGGGTCTAAGATGAGGCATCTAGAGGGATTCTAATATTTTTGGGGTCCAGTTGAAGTTGATGCATTAGTGGGGTGCAAGTGTAATTAACTCGATTAAATGAGTTAAAATCAGTTTAACTCGTTCTAACTGAGTGATGAGCTAGTGAGAGGTCCAGTGAATCAAATTATATTTAATTCACAATGAGTGATCAATCATATAACTGATAATTCACTATTAATAGTTGCATGCATGTCAGTCTCAAGGAATGCCCAGTTGAGACAGAGGTTAAAGGGAACATAACTATCAGTTGTATTCAGAGAAAATTTCCCATGTGCAATTATAAAGTCATTTGGATGCCATGATGGATTGCGCAATCAAGGAAGACTGATTTTCCTAATTAATAAGGATTTAATTCCCTAGGAATTGCATGAGCAAGGTAGGCTGAAGTAAGGATGAGAATTGGCTAAGTACTAGACCGAGTTTGCCTAGATCAATGGGAGAAAATTGACAGAGTGTTGGAGAATCTCATGAGAGATTAAGCATTAATGTATTGTTTCATGATTCCTTGACTTAATACACAATAGAGATAGAGGGGTTTTGAGTAGTTTCTTTCCCCAAATACATCATGTTGTTGTGCGATTGATAATTTATTTCTCTTACTTATATGTGATTGTGCGATCGTGTTTTGTTTCCACAAATTGTAGGAAGGATTAAATATCTTGTTTTAGTAGATTACAAGATTAGATTGAATCTCGTTGGTTAGATTTTCTACATGGTATCAGAGCAGGAATTTTTTAGGTGGCGAGTTTGCAGAGAATATTTGAATATTTTGGTGTAAAATTTTCAAAAACAAATAGAATATTTGGATTCCTTGCGAAAATCTACCCAAATGGAAAAAAAAAAAAAATTGGTCAAATAGGAGCTCGGATGAGGGAGATATCATCGATTTAAAATAAACTCTTTTTTAGAAACTTTTTGTAACATCGGGAAAATTACACTGTGCACGATTCAAGAACCTATATGTAATTTAGGTACCAGATGCATGTAAAGCTTTGAGGAGAAAGGCAGAATTTAGAGACTTGGTGGTTTAGAGGGAGCATAAATTACCTCTCAACATGTATCCTCATGAGAAGAAGTCCCAGAAGGTTGTGGAGTAGCTGCCACAATTGGAGAAGCAGAGAGGAGACTGAGTGGAAGCGTCCACTCAAGCAGAGACCTCCATGAGGGGGAAATTTCGAGCTAGATGGGAAGAGGGAGCATCCATACCTCGAGGTGTAAGGTGGGGTGATGTGTAGACATAATCCCAAGATAATTAATTTGGGCAAGGTCCATTGAGATGGCATGTCTCATGGATCGAACCTGGCTACGAGGAGCCCACAGTACAATAGTAGTAGGAAGGATCAGTTAGATTGATGTAGTCAGATGTCAGCAAGACAGAAATCAGAGTGACAGATGTCAAATACTGGATCACAAATCAGAGTTATAAATAGTTCAAAGGGCATGGATGCAGATGTCAGCAGTAGCGCAAAGAATCTAGTACTAGACAGGTGTAGTAGCTAGCAGCAGTCAGAAGACTTTGATGACAGATGCATTATACAGAGTAAGTTGTTCGAAGTCTATTTAGTTTCAGGATTTGCAGGTGCAAACAACACTAGAGAAGTGTAGCATGTAGAACATTCCAAAGGTACCGGATGGGGATATATTGAATTCCTTTCTTGCTGAGAGGGAGTGTTGAAATTTGCAACAAGAAACAGTGAAATTGGCAACTAGAAAGGACAAAAAAAATGCACCCACACTAGTGAGGAATTTTGATGTACTAGGAGTGAGGAATATGAGGCGTCTAATTTATTTTTCACTTAAATAAATTGGACAATAAATTGTAATTTCGTCTCATAACAACTTGTGTCAATTAACTAAGTCATGATGATTGAGTTAGCTTAGTAAATTCAATTTAAGGTGATCGAGGTGGATATTGGTAGCCACCCGCCTATTCCACTTGGGCCCTTGCCATTGTCTCTTTTAGTTTTCCAGTTTCCTTAATTAAAGCAAAATTTACTATTTTTGTCAGTTTTTCGGGTCCTGAACTTCCGAAGCCATTTTGAGGCCCCAAATGACGTTTTTTGGGCATGAAAGGTTTGGTGATTTCATATAAATCGAATTAGAAGTTGTAGTCCTCAGAGAGATCTTTCTAACGAGGTATCATGTGCGTCAAATGAAGATCATATGACCAAGTTACGACCCCGGAAAGTTGGCTGCCCAACTAACCCAAATGGGGCCCATAAACTCTTGGTGTTACATCTCCTTGGGTTAGGGTTTTGGTTGTTTAGGGTTTTATCTTATTTTTAAATAATAAAAAAGACCCTTCATCCTTATTGTAACACAGTTAAGAGGAACATAACTATCAGTGGTAGTTATAGAAAATTTCCCATGTGCAATTATAAAGTCATTGGGATGCCATGATGGATTGCACAATTAAGGAAGTTTGATTTTCCTAACTAATATGGAGATAATTCCATAGGAATTGCGTGAGCAAGGCAGGCTGAGAATTGACTAAGTATTAGACCGATTTTTCCTAGATCAGCAGGAGACAATTGGTAGAGTGCTGGAGAATATCAAGAGAGATTAAGCATTGTATTGTTTCATGATTCCTTGACTTAATACAAAATAGAGATAGAGGGTTTTGAGCAGTTGCTTCCCCAAATACATCTAGTGTTGTGCGATTGATAACTTGTTTCTCTTACTTATATGTGATTGTGGGATCGTGTTTTGTTTCCACAAATTTTAGGAAGGATTCAGTAGCTTGTTTTATTACATTACAAGATTAGATTGAATCCCGTTGGTTAGATTTTCTACATGAAATAGAAGAGAGGGTTGATACCATCTTGCCTTGTGGTGGTTAGTAGGTGGCAAGGTCTGTGATAAAGAACAACATAAATGGAGGAGGGCTTGCACTGTAATTTAGAGCCATAACAGAAGTCGACGCAGGCACAATATTGATTGATTTAACCCTAGTTTGAGGGTCGACATTGAGATCTGAATTTCATGTCAAGATTCTATCAAAGAAATGCCCAGAATCTATGGATCCATATGAGCTAGGTTGAGTCCCTTATGGAGGCAAGAGTCGTGTTTTTTCTATGTGTGGATAGGGTTTGTTCTACAACAATTAGAAGTACATAAGTATAATGCCCTAGTTAGGACAGTTTCCTAGCATGTTTAGTTCATAAGGTATGCCCTTAAGACTGTGACAAATTTGCGTAGAACAAGACAGGTTGTGACCCTTAGAGCGAGGTTTATTTCTGCAATAAAGACCACAGATCTGGAAGATGGTTTGCAGATTCAGTATGTGTGGAGACAATAGATCCAAAGGAGGGTGGAACCTGAGCAGAAGATTGAGCATGCAGAAGAAATGTGCCATATGGAGAATGGATTGACATGTAGAGGAGTTGATTTTGGTGGAATTTCCATAGAGTTTTAGACAAATATCTGAAGAAACCTATAAAAAATTAGTAAATGGACTGTTAGTGGCTGATTTGTAACCCTAGTTCAGTCATCTACAGATTTTTAGAAGTATGATAAGAGGAGTAGTTCATATTTGTTCATAGATTGGACAACAAAGATCAAATTGTCGATGCACAAGAACAATGATCTTGAGAGGACTCAAACCATTGTTAGGTGGCAAATTTGAAGAGCCCTAGATGAAGACAATATTGTGGGCCCTAGATCAGTAAAAAGAATTGACTGTGGTTGGGCAGATTGATGGTAGTCCAAGTACAATTGGAGGGTTGTTAGGTTACTTTCAAGGAAGAGCCTTGACTCTTGTTCTGGTGAAGGACAAAAAAATTCATAGAAGGGTAGGTGTATAGGGCCTAAGGATGTGCAGACTTTGAAGGACTAAAGTAACAGTCAAGTGGGCCAACCAACAAGCCCTAGTTCACTATATTGTAGAGGATTGATTCAGAGAGAAGAAGGGCACCCTCCATAGCCCTGGACTTCTCATCTTGGAGTTGTAATATGGAAAAAGTGGGCATACCAAGGAGTTGTTCACAAATGGAATTGTGAACAACTTGTTACCACTCAAACTAGTAGTGGACCTAAAAGGGGTTCCTAAGAGGGCAACTGCTAAGACAAGGGAAACGATGGAGGCTTATCCCATTGTCACCACAGCTAAGGCTCCTTTCTCTTCATAGAATTTCACCGATGGGTGGAGTCCCGGTAGTTTAGGAAGTCACTTGTAGTGTATAGGTCAATGAATAGGCGGGAAGTGACCCTCGAAACCCTTTCCTTAAGATAAAATAAAGAGTGGGACTTTCTTTCCTTTTAAGCAAGTGAATTTATCTTCTAGGGAGAGAGGAGGGGGATTGAAGGGTTGAGGGAGAAGAAAAAGACTTATGAAGGAAGTTCTTAATCCCTAAAATCCTTTGGGAACTTGGATTCTCAAACAGTCTTTGATGAAAGGCCTTTGACACCAAATGGGACCACACGAGGCCAAGTGGACCCAGCCCAGGTTCAGGGATGGAATTTAGCAACCAATGATGTTCCTATCCTGGACAAGGTGAGGGGAAAGGATCAGACAAGAGTTTTTACTTCAATAGGTCAAATTGATCTTACTAGGTTCTATCCTTGGGACCACCTAGGCAACACTTGACCCTAGAGCTAGGGCTTGAGGCAGCCAGAGATTCCACCGTCGGAATTGGCCCAAGTTCTGAGGAGAGTGAGGGCACCCAACAACACAGCTACCTGTAGGAGATAGAAGTTTTCTTATAGCTAGATTCCTGAGAAATTGTTGCCCTAGGTGAACTAATGGGGCTAGACCTAGGGAATGTGAAAATTTATTAATCTAAGAAAACCTACTGCAGTATCTTGATTTACTTCTCCTACTTGAATTAAGTTACAATTTAATTTATGAAATATTTAATAAATTAGAAAAGTAAATAGTAAATACAACTAGCAACCTACGCATACAGATCAAATATTGCATAACATGCTCATAGACAAAGTGGCACACGGATTTTCTGGAAAAATGTCCCCGGAAAAAACCCAATGCGAGAAACCTGGTGCAGCTAGCTCTAGAGGGTTTTCATTATTATGCAGAATCTAAGTAAAACAATCCTGGGCACCAAAACTAGTTCACCCAACAGAGAAATAAAAATGGAAGTAATACGCTGCTCTAAATCCCTCTACGTCAGCCTGACTGGTCTATGTCAAACTCTGCGCTACTCAGTAAGGGTCTACATCACACCTGAAGGGCTTACAATACCCCTGCGCTGGGCCTGACTGGACCTGCGTCAGCCCTGCGTGGCTCCTATTGCCTCTGCGCTACCCCTGCTGGGCTTTGGTTGGACTGAGTGGCTCCTGTTGCCCCTCCTGCTCTGCCTAGCTGGAATGCTTATGTAGAAAAATCATAGGTAAGAAAGAAGTCACTGGCCAAAGGTAATGCATAACAGTCAGAAAAATTGAAGAAATGAAATGAAAATAGATCAATGTCCACAAATAACTGAAATAGCTCAATGGGACTAGAGAGTAAAAGCTTTGACAACAACAATAAGTGCTTATAGCATCAGCTAAAAGAAAACTGTAGAATTGTTAGAGTAAATCTTTGCAGGTACAATTAGTTGGTGATCATCGATAATCATTTCATTTCATCAAATACCCTGATGAATGGGCCTTACAAGCTATTTCAGTAGACAAATGCCACAGAATCTTTGTGATGGGAAAATATTCACACTATATTGAAGAAAACACCTACCAAATAAGGATGATATTTCAAATGGGGCAAGAAACAATAAAGAGATAGACATCGTAAAAGTTAAAATGCTATGGCAACAGGAAATCAACTAGGTAGCATGGTACAAATCACAACAAAGAAAATTATAAAAATGGAAAACCCTACAAATTAGCACCCATCCAAACATCACCACAATTTTTTCTTTCACCCTAGTTAGAACAATTTCCTAGCATGTTTAGTTCATAAGGTATGCCCTTAAGACTGTGACAAATTTGTGTAGAAGAAGAATGGTTGTGACCCTTAGAGCGAGGTTTATTTTTGCAATATAGACCATAGATATGGAAGATGGTTTGCAGATTTAGTATGTGTGGAGATAGCAGATCCAAAGGAGGGTGGAACCTGAGCATAAGATTGATCATGCAAAATAAATGTGCCATATGAAGAATGGATTGACATGCAGAGGAGTTGATTTTGGTGGACTATCCAGAGAATTTTAGACAAAGATCTAAAGCAACCTATACAAAATTAGTCAATGGACTGTTAGTGGCTAATTTATGACCCTAGTTCAGTCATCTACAGATTATTAGAAGAATGATAAGAGGAGTAGTTTATATTTTTTCATAGATTGGACAACAAAGATCAAATTGTCGATACACAAGAACAATGATTTTGAGAGGACTCAAACCATTGTTATGTGGAAGATTTGAAGATTTGTAGATGAAGATAATATTGTGGGCCCTAGATTAGTAAAAAGAATTGACTGTGGTTGGGCAGATTTATGGTAGTCCAAGTACAGTTGAAGGGTTGTTAGGTTACTGTCAAAGAAGAGGCCTAACTCTTGTACTTGTGAAGGACAAAAAGATTGGTAGAAGGGCAGGTGTATAGGGCCTAAGGATGTGTAGACTTTGAAGGACTAAAGTAGCAGTCAAGTGGGCCAACCAACTAGCCCTAGCCCTAGTTCATTAGCCCTATAAACCATTTCCCTAAGATATAATAAAGAGTGGGACTTCCTTGCCTTTTAATCAAGGGACTTGATATTATAGGGAGAGAGGAGGGGGATTAAAGGGTTGAGGGATAAGAATACGACTTATGAAGGAAGTTCTTAATCCATAAAATGCTTTGGGAACTTGGATTCCCAAATGGTCCTTGATGAAAGGCCTTTGACACCAAATGGGAACACACGGGGCCAAGTGGACCCAGCCAAGGTTCAGGGATGGAATTTAGCAACCAATGATGTTCCTATCCTGGAAAATGTGAGGGGAAAGGATCAGGCAAGAGTTTTTACTTCGATGGGTCAAATTGATCCTACTAGGTTCTAGCCTTGGGAACACCTAGGAAAAACTTGATCCTAGAGATAGGGCTTGAGGTATCTGGAGATTCCACAGTCATAATTGGCCCAAATTCCGAGGAGAGTGAGGGAACCCACCAACGTAGTTGCCGCTAGGAGATCGAAGTTTTCCTCTGGCTAGATTTCTGGGAAATTGATGCCCTAGGTGACATAATGGGGCTAGACCTAGGGAAAAATGGAAAATTGTGAAAAAATGGGGGGAAATCATCACCATTTTTGAGGTACTAGTGCCTAATTCACTTGGGGATATGGATTCAGGGATGATAATAAGCAAGAATTTGGTTTCTTGATCAAGGAGGCCCAGAAAGTCAACTTCGTCCAATGTTAGAGGAATATGAAAATTGACCTTCAAGAATTTATACTTCATACAAATGGTGCAATATTATTTAGATACAATTGTCTCAAATACATTTCATTCATCTAACAATGGCCCATACATTAAATAAGCTAAATAGACACATAATTCCACATTTCCATCATGCAACAATTAGCCCTAGTTATAGTGAATTCAATAGCATGCAACAAGAAGAAGAATAGAGTTAAATTATCACTCAGAATGTTAGAGAGTATATCCAACCAGCTTCACATTTTCAAAAAAAAGTCTCCAACATAAAAGTAGCCCAAATCCATACATCAAAATGCATCCATCGTCCAAATAGTCCTCCAAGGAAAAATGTGAAGTTATCTAAAGATAGAGAGACCCCAAGTCAAGTGATGATACAAATGATTCCAACTAAATCCTATCTATACACTGATTAGGAGTTTATCATTGATAGAGGAAAATTGAGGAGTTGCATAATGGGAGGCAAGAGGACCTACCAAATGTGATGTTCAGGACATGTGGACTGAAAGGGCTATGTGTGGCCACCATCAAAAAGTGGTTAAAGTGTTGTCTTGTTCAAGGTAGATTGGTTATCGAAAGACTAACACCAAGCCCTAGTTGTATTCCTTATATCAATGTGATTGTAAAGGGTCATGATCCATGGTACAAGAGCTCTAGCCTATTCTATTATAGTTTGTAATTTAACGAAGAATGGTTTGAAAAAGTTAAAAATTTTCATGTGCACTAGTTGATTCCCTAATGTGTGTAGATTTCGTTGTGCAAAGTAGATGTGTTGTGGCACTTGAGTGTGTTTGCATCAAATATTCTAAGACCAAAACCAAATTCTCATATGTCGTTGAAATTCAATGTATACTTTGTTCACCTAAGAACTACATGTAACTCATCTTAGGCTACTCATGTCCAATCTCAACTCATCCCACTTAACAAGTTACCAATACAAGGCTTATCACATCCAACTGTGGTTGTAAAAAAACTAAACAACACAGTTTATATATTAACATACCATAGCACCTGGCATCTCTTAAATGCCTTGGCACTATGTGGCATGTGTTAGCATCCCCTACATTCCTTGGTATGCTTTTACACACCCTAACACACCCTAGCACTTCCTGACACGCCTTGGTAGTTTAGCATACCTTGGCACTGCCTAGCATATAACCTTGTCACTCCCTCCTTAACACACCTATAACTCATTGACACTCCTTGTCACACACTCTTATTCATTCATTTCCATGCATTTGAAACTAGTGCTCCCTTGTTTTTCCTTGGCACTCCATAACAGTCCTTGACATGCATTGGCACACCCTAGCACCTGGCACATCTTGGCATGTTTCCATGGCCTCTAGCATGCCTTAGCACTGCCCATCATACTTTGTCACTCCCTCCTTAGCACACTTGGAACTTATTGACACTTCCCGTCACAATCTCTCAATGCTCATTTGCATGCATTATTTTCACCTAGTGCTCACTTGTGGGTCCATAGTGCTTCCTAGCATGTGTTGGAACACCCTGGAACTTGGCACATCTTGGCCACATGCCACTCTGGCACACTAGCATGACTTAATGCTGCCTAGCATACCATGTCATTCCCTCCTTAACACACCTGAGACTCGTTGACACCCCCTGTCACACACTCTTATTCATTCATTTCCAGGCATTTTGACATAGTGCTCCCTTGTGTTTCCCTGGCACTCACTAACACTAAACACACATTGGCACTTGACACATCTTGGTATGCTTCCCTAGCACTCTAGCATGCCTTGGAACTATCTAGCATATCTTTTCACTCCCTCCTTATCACTTGCCATGTCTTGGTGTGCCTAACATGCCTTAATGGAACTGTCTAACATGTGTTAGCACTTATTGAAATTCCTTGGCACACCTTGACACTCCCTAATTTTCATTCCCTTATAGATAGCCTTACTTTTTTGCGACTTGGGTACCCAACCAAGTTGTTGAAACAATAGTGTTGTGCCTAACCCAAAGTCTCGACTTCTTTGTCTAGCCCATTACTACAATCGTAGGCTTTCCTCCTACAAGCCCTATTTTAAAATTATCCTAACACACTTCATCCTTGAGACACCTAGAAGTCATTGATACTCCTTGGCACACACTCTTATTCATTCATTTCCATGCATTTTGACCTAGTTATTCCTTGTGATGCCCTGACACTCCCCAACACTCCTCTACATGCTTTGAAACTATCTAGAATTTGTTAGCACACCTTTTCATTCCTTGGCACGCCCTAACATTCCTTATTTATCATGCCCTCACAAATACCCTTATTTTTTTGCAACTTGAGAACCCAACCAAATCCTGCTTCGACTACAATAGCTTGACCAAGTTACAGTTACTACAACTAGACTATTCCTTGTTCACTTAAGAAATTCCTATAATTCATCTTAGGATACTCATGCTAAATCTCAAATCATACAACTTAATAAGTTACGAAGACAAGGCTCACATCCATCTGTGGTCGTAAAACAACTAAGCAACATATTTTACATCTTGACATGCCATAACACCTAGCACATCTAACAATACCTTGGCACTATGTGGAACCTATTAGAATCCCTTGCATTCCTTGGCATGCTTTGGCACTCCCTAGTGCATCCTACCATGCCTTGACACCTAACACACCTAGGACTCACTGACGCAGAACTTCAAGACCTTGAACTTCAAGATAACCCAATATTTACAATTGTTTACAATAATAAGTCCATTGTGCATACTTCTCCTCTTAGAGTTGGGCAGAGAGGGAGAATACTTCATTGATGCCAACCTTGTAAATGAACAACCTTACCTACTCATTGGTTGGACTCTCCACCACTAGTTGAAGAAGTATATGTGCCATGAATCAAAGATGATATCATAACATGAGTTATCGACAATTGAACATAATTGTCATGGATATCATGGACAACATATGGTGAGAATTTTTGAAACTTAGGAAACATTTTCTCATACTCTACTTAATCTATGGGTGGTAGGGCTTCAATTTTTTCCATTTACTAGGAAATCTCACCCTAACAATAAACCATTGAAGAATAAATCCTATGCTAAATCACACCTACCTTCTTATTTTTAAGATCTTCGTGAGAACTCACCTATGACCCTTAAAGTCAGTGCCCTTTAGCAACTCGAATCGTGGAATGGAAGGTGTTTCAATAAGAGGTAAACTCATTTATCCTTCACCTTTGTCAAGACCTCTAGAGACACCTACAATCTATACCCCTCCTTCAACTCAACATGAAATTTTGTTTTTTTCTACTTCATTTACATACCCTCCCTTCAAGGGCATACTCATAAGAAGAGCTCGTGGTTGGAATATTACGACAAAAAAATGGGGCACACTATCTCTTTCTAAGGTTTAAAGGGAAGGGTATTGAAAAATAACCATCGCATCCCCTACAACCCTTAAGACCTTCTCAACACATAAATGAAACGATAGACTAATAGCTAGACCCAAAGATAGATCTCAATGTTCAAGGCGAAACCCAAATAGAAAGAATCACACCATGGATTAAACATCGGCATTGAGTTTTGGTAAAATTAAGGACCTCCTTTCAAGATCATGACCTTGCTTTTAGCATTTTCAAATCAAAGGTTTAAAACCCACATTAAAAATGGGAGATTTGCACCTTAGAATTTGCAACCTTTACCCAAGACGAATCTATCTAATGGACTAGCTTGGATATGTCAAGTATTGGATTTCTCGAGTACCCAATCAATGTTTTTGAGGCTAACTCCATAGCTCCAACGAAATTTAATACTATTGAAGAGGCAAATTGAAAAATATCTCTAATAGGAGAGATTTTTCCTTCCTTTTGATTGATTTACAATAAACCTTAGTGCCTCTCCTTTCTTATCTTCCTCTTCCATTCTCCAAAAAAAATCATTAATATTATATCATAAAACATTTATATAGGTAAGCATTGCAATCATTTTCCTCAACTCACAAGGCACCATTACACCTGAACCCATGCAAGTGGACCTAAGTCCATGGTACAACCCATCATACTCTGAGAGGGTTCTAATTATCTCCTCAAAACTAGGGCATAACACATCTTACAATGCCAAATGGTTAAGACATCTCAAATTTGTGGGTTTTTTCCTTCATGAAACATAATATAGCTAGTGCTCATCAAACACAATGCACTAACATCGCTAACGCACACCAAAAGTACAAGATACCCGTAAGATGTGGCCTACACCCTTGCACCTCCCTGACACTCCATGAAAAATCTACTCCAATGGTCACCTTCTAAGTTCCAATAACTCCTTTTGCAACACAACAAAACCACCTATATATGTTGCAACAACCTTGCCAACTTCTTTAGTGGGTTCCACATATATTTCACATTTCTTCTTTGTCTTGCAAAGTGGTAGTGCCAAGGAGAGGGTATCAACTTCGATCAAAGAATGTTCAATTAACACCACTGTTAAGTTTTATTCATGCAACTTGTCAAATATCTTAAGTTTTCTTCAAAACTTCTCATGGTGCTTAACATGCTTTTCTACACCTCTAAGTGAGACTACAACCCCCCAAAACTTCTCTAAGTATTCCACCTCTTCAACCCTTGTTAGAGTCTTCTTAGACGTGCACTCATGCCTCAAGAAGAACAAAACACTAGCATACCAGATGTACATGCTCGTTCCATCTTTTAATGCCTTGCTAAAACCACATTATCACACTCCCTAAAATGAAATGTTCACATCTTAAGACAAAACACATATTTTACTTATGACAACCTAAACTATGAGAGTGAATTCGAGATGACTCTATTTTCTCAAGATGAAAACATAGGCTCTTACAACCCCATTCACACAACCATTTGAATATATTTAACCTAAAGAAGAATATACACCCTACTCCTTCCAAATTTGTCATATGACATTTAAGAGACTAACACTTTTTAACTATTAAACCCACTTACCATAAACCCTCTTTTGTTAAAACCCACCCAATATAAAAAAATAAAAATAAAAACTTAAATATTTTCAATACAACTAAGTTAAAAATACTTTCACATTAAAATTCCAAAAATACAACATTCCTATTCTAACAAATTTTAATAATAAAATCATTAAAAAAAAAAAAAATCTTAAAAATATATTATTATTATGATAATAAATATGCCAAAATATAACAAAAAAAATGCTTTCCATCACAACAAAAAAACAAAAATATACAATAAAGTGTTAGTTTTTCAACTACTATTAAAAAAAACTTTGGAAATAAAATTATAGGATTTTTGTTTTTGTTTTTTATGATTTAAAAAACCCATGGCAACCCAAATGTTCCGAAGTAGTATTTTTTTTCGGTTTTTACAGGGTGGGAATGAAAACGTTTACTCTCAAAGTATCTAAGTAGAATCTTTTCCCTTTGCATAGGGGTGGGAGTGGGAGCGAAAACTAGATTCAAAAGAGTTGGGATTTGGGGTTTTACCAGGGGCAGACTGGATATCCGATCTCGAACCCCACCATCGTATCTTCAGTCCATTTACAGTTGACGACGCTACATTTGTTCACTGATTTTCCACAATTTTTAGTGTTCCACAGAGAGGAGTACACACAGGTATCTGGTTATACTATTTTTGTCGCATCCATTCTTGTATGTTTCGGCTTAATCTCTGTGCTTCATTTTGTTACTATTTTTCAGGGATGATGTTGGCTTCTGATGAGTTGGGGAGGCCATTTTTAATAATAAAGGAGCAAGAATAGAAGACCTAAATGAGAGGTTTAGATGAAGGCCAACATTGCGGCCAACAGAGTTGTTGTGAGAATCCTCTGCACCTCACTCAGCCTCAAGGGAATAGAAAAGATGCTTCAGAGACCCCGACAACAATGTCACCATCAATAAGCTTCTGTTTCATTTATTTATTCTCTATTTTTAGATCAGTGAAACCTCTTAAATTATGAAAATAAGTAGAATTTATTTTTAAAAAGTATGATTCATAAGTATAAATTACTTTATTTTTTCTAGATATTCTGCAAAGAGTGAAATAAGCCAATACTTTGCAATCATTTTACTCTTTCTCACAAACTTTGAGGCCCAATTCCACAAACCTGAAGCAATTCCACAAGCCTTTGGGATGTAAAGGGGTAATCACTCAGTGAGTAAAAGAGAAAATAAAACCTAGAGTGATTCTGTAAAACTTTTGGATGCACAAGAGTAGTCAATCAGCCAGTAAAAGACCATATTTTTTGACAACCTCCTTCGACAAACTGTATGAGGCATCTTCAAATACCACACTACACTATCTTAGAAATTTTCCGTATTAAGAAGCATTATATACTTAATTCATATACCACACATTTCACAATCTATGCTGGAATTCTGCAAAAATTTTGTGTTTGAAAAAACAGAAACCACACTAAATATGAATCTCCCTTCATAATGCTCCCACCTACAATGTGAATGAATGCCATTCTACCAAGTAACAAGGATAAAAAATTTAGAATACAGAACCCCTTAACATGTACTAAGGTCGTGATTGTAGTTATTGATTGAATAGTCACAAAAAATAAGGGGACTTGTAATGCATGCTAGGTCCTACCAATTAACACATCTAAATTTTTGAAATTGTATTGTCCAAGAAGCTTTGTCATTTCACCTATTGAATGTTTTGGAAAATGATCTTCAATTTTGGTATGTCCTTCTTGCCTTTTTAAATGTCTAGTATTCTTTCCAACCCTTAAACTTTTGTTGCTACCACTTCCTTTAGCCTTTTAGTGATCATAGTGTTGTATGCTATAATTGAAGCACTATGAGCATGCTCACAGCTATTAGTGCAACCTTGGATACTACTACACCGACCATTCTATGCTTCGGGTTTGAATTCTTCAAGAATTGGATACTGCAATTAAGAAAATAATTAATGCCGTTCTAGCATTTGTTTTTTAATTTTTACTATTTTCATCGGTTTTATCATTTTAATTACAGTGGACTATTTTATTTGCTTCTCTGGTTGAATATTTTTGGCGAGCACAACGGTTTGAATGTATATCCTCTTCCTCATCTTTGTCACTAGCAAATGCTAGAGCTTCTTGAATAGCAGTTAGTTCTCTGCCACAATGTTCTCTGAGTCTTCTTAGAAGCATGAAACGACTTTCTTCCAAACAAATTAGAGTTTCATGTTTATCTGTGCTTTGCTACAATTACAATGTTTGTTCAAGCAAAGACAAGTTTAGACTGCAACTCTTATAGAATAAAATTTGTTATAAGTGTAATGGTGAAAAGTTCAAGACCATTTTAGAAAGTCTGTGTTATTAGGTAAAGGAATATTTCAGAAAACAACGATGGAGAAACACCCTCCTAAATAGATCTTCCACATTGAAAAGTTAGTCTGCAAAGATGCCCGTTTTTTCAAGGCAACCTTAACCTAGCTATGAAAGTTACTATTATCCTAAGAGTATTATCCTAAGAGTATTTGGTTCTTGGTTACGGACGAGGATGGAATAGAGGGGTCAGGGACCGTAGACTCAGGGAATGCGACTTTAACCATGGGTTGAATACGGGGCAATTCGGGACAAGTATGGGTGGCGTGACCGATGACATCACACAAGGCGCAAGGCTTTGCGGGCGGAGGAGGAGCCGGGTCAGTCGGGGTGGCGTTGTCTTTGGCTGCCCCCTTGCGAGCTTTGCCTTTCTTTCCTGGAGATGTCACCATAGGGGCAGGGTCCTGGGGAGGTGCAGGGGGCATGGTGGCAACGGAGGAAGCGAGGGGGACCGGTTGAACTGGTGTCAAAGCAAGATAGGGTTTGGGGTAACCAGGTGGGGTAGCGGCTGGAGGGTCAAGGTACCAGAGGGGTATGCCCAGGGTCAGGTTAGGGAGAGAGAGGGTGGCCATGACGGGGACCGTATAGACTCCGGGAGGGGGAGCCAGGAAAGGTATCTGACCAGCGGGATAATGACCAGGAGGGACGGCTCCGAGATGGTTGAGGCCTGGGGGAACTGACCCAGGAGGATAGAGGGGTTCAAGGATACCAGCTGTAGGGGAAGGGCCAGAAGGAGGAGGTCTGGCTGGCTGAGATGAATGGCTAGGAGCGGGTTGCGGTGGGCGAGGTTGAGTCTGAGGTTGCTGACTAGCCAAAGAGGGTCGCTTAAGGGCAGCCCGAGATGATTGCATCATGCAAACATTCGATAAGCTGGGATCAGAGAGAGGAGGGGGAGGGAGACCAGGGAAAGTTCCAAGAAACGAGGAGTCTTTGTAGATGCCGGGAGAGACACTGGTCAAGGAATCGACGGTTTGCTTATTGGCTACAGAAGAGATGGTCGTCTCAAGGGAGGTCTGAGACTTTGGCTCATGATAAGTCAACTGGTCGATGGTGACTATCTTTTCATTGTGAGGAAAATACATCTTGCGAAAAACCGCGGATGGGACAGCAGACATGGCATAGGTGTAGCTTTGCCCCAATAAAATTTTGTAATCTAGAGGGGCGTCAATGACTTCGACATCAACGCAAACAGTCTTGCCCGCAAGAGTGATAGGACAATTGCGGAAGAGGCCAATGGGCTGCGAGGCGTGGCCCTCCCACGCTCGAAGGGTGATTGTGGAAGGGGCCAACTCAGGAGATCCGAGTTGCTTCCAAACCGAAGTGGACATCACATAGGTGGATGCCCCCTCATCAATTATACACCGAGAAACGTTAGCGTTCCGGATTTTGACTGGGATTTGGAAGGCGACGGAAGCAGGAAGGGGAGGATGTTTTGATTGATGGGCGTCAAACACAATCATTTGGTCATCAGCAGGATAAAAAGTTCCCACGACAGATAGTAGAGCCTTATTTTGGGAAGGGCACGATTGGGGGAGTTCCAATGCGGAAATGGCAGCAGGAGACTGCGCCAAATCATCTACTATGCTATACGAATGAGCAGCTCGACCAGGAGCAGAATTTCAGCATAATGGTCCTTTAGGAATCTTGGTATGAACCTCAACTTTGGGTTGAGGGATATGTAAGGGACCATTGGATGTCGAAAGAGGCTCGGTAGAACCTGAAGAAGGGGACTCGGAGGCAGAATGAGCGGGAGGCTTGGGGTACTGGCGAGACCGAGTTTGAAGGTTAAGGTCGACGGTTGAGGATGGATCAGAGTTCATCATGAGGATCTGGTAATCAGAGGAACCAGAAGGGGAAGGTTGAGTGGCGACCTGTCCGTCAGGTGGTTGGGTAGCCACGAATGCTTGCGGGGGGAAAGGATCGGTAAACACAGCCGGTTGAGTAGTGGCCACATTAGGGGGAGCATGAGGGGAGGCATGTTTTCCTCGCAATGTGTCTTAAGACTCCTACATCTGCCGCATCTGTGGTAGGAGGGGAAAATCGTGAGTGTAATGACCGCAAACACCGCAACACGAACAAGGTTTATTTGTGCGAATAGGCCTGTCCGGCTTGGGCTGAGTGCCCTGTTGCTGGTTAGCAGTGTTAGGGTCAGTACCTTGGGGATTGGGTCCACGAGTACCAGGGGTAGATTGATTTTGATTGCCTCTCCACCTTCTTTGAGAGGAAGGGGGATTAGTCACGCCCTACTGTGCAAATACTTTCCTTCGAGGGGGCTGTAGGTGCTATTGCTGGGGTTGAGGAGGCAAGGGAGGAGGTAGTGCATATGCTGGAGGAGATGGAGCACCAGGCTGCGGATAAGGATAATGGGTAGGTTGGGCAACATTGAGGTAAGCAGGAGGTTGGAAAAAAGGATGATGCATGCCGTATCCTAGATACATGCTACCTGGAGGGGGAAAAGTGCTAGAGGTGTTGGCCCCTCCCGGAGGGAGACCATAGCCCATAGGAGGCTGAGCATACGGATGAGAAAGGGCTCCAACGATACCATCAGCGGAATGAGATGCCCCCGGGGCATTAGCGCCATCGGGCCTGGGGAGGTCAGGAAGGACGGTATAAACATAACCAGACTGAGCATAGATCAGGTCATATTTCAAGGCTATTTGGAGGGCGGCTTCTTCAGTTGGAGGGAAATGGGAGGCGACATCTTTGCCAATGGGAGGTAAGAAAGTGTGAAGGAACCAGTCCATGTCAACCCAATCTTCGAAGGTGGGGGCTCGACATAAGCTCCTTCTTCTCCGCCATTCCTGGACATGAGTGGAAAGGCGGGTTGAAGAGGTTTGCTTGAAAGAGGTCAAAAGCTCTGTACCAGTATCGTATCGGAGAGGGAGCTGGAAATAAGATAAAAAGGCTTGGGCAATGGTCGCAAAGCTAGTATGGGAGTAGGTGTCCTGGTCAACATACCATTTAGAAGATTCACCGGTAAGTGTGCGTTGGAACAACCGAAGACGGATGTAATCATCGGTAATGGAATTGGAGGAACACCACATGTGGAAAGATCGGACATGGTTGGTTGGATCTTCTCCAGCAAGGCCTTCGAACTTAGGGATGTCCGAGGGGAGCTTGGTTGGCATAGCAGGCCAACCAACATCGTGGTGGATAGGGTCATTGGTCAACTGATTGAGATCGGGGAGGCTGAGGCCTGCCATGTAAGGGAGCAAAGGTGCAACCGAGGTAGTTCCTGTGGCGGTTCCGCTAGGAGTAGTCCCAGCATTAGGGCTGGGATTACCGCTAGCGTTAGGCCCTGGACCAGACATAGTGAAGGTGACAGGGGGAGAACCAGAGGGAGAACCCAATGAATCAGAAGAGGAGTCGGAGTGCGAACTCGGAGGAGGACTAACTCGACAACGGCGGGAAGGAGTAGGTCGACCGACCGGAAACTGAGGGTGAAGGCCAAGAAGTCTCCGGGATGTGCGCCTTGGGGGCGCAATGGTGACAACACAAACACGGCACATGGGGAAGAAGAATGATCAACCAAGGAAGGGAGGTGCAGAATCAAGAGAGTACAATGTTGAAACAAGGGCAGATAGGTGCAGTGTCAATTGATTTTAAATTCTTTGCCTGGCGGTGTAAACCAGGCTCTTCTTCGCTTAGGGTGAGTCTATGGCATGTGTTAATTTTAATTTTTAAACCCTTTTCGTTTTGAGAGCAAGAAAAAGTGTGTTGCGTAACTGAAAATAATGCTGCAGAAAATAGTATATAATGTTGAAATAACAGAAAATTAACAGCTAACTAATGCATCAATCTAACCCAAAGAGGTGGGGCTCTAAAAACTAATCTAACAGAGGGAAAACATCTAGTCAAAACACACTAAAAAGAGGCCAATATATCTAGGGTCGAAAGGGACAAGGATCTAAAGGAGAAAACTGCTGAAAAGAGGGGCAAAACACAGCCAAGAGGCAGAGGCAAGGTGGCTAGAAAAAAGGAGGAAATCAGCAAAAATCAGATGGGGCAAGGAGGAGGCCCTAAAGGTAGATCCAAACAAATCTTTAGGAGGTGATTTGAAAGGGAGAAGAGCTGATTAAAAGAGATCTGAAAAGGAGGTATCAGATCTGGAAAAAGGGGAGCTGAAACTCTGAAAAAACAGACACCTGAAACAGATAAAAACTCTTCCACCAAAAGTGGAGGGTACTGAAGCCCTAGGGGATATGTTCCCACTTAGATGAGTAAAAAAGATCGTAAACGGTCGAAACTAAGCCGAGACAAAGGTCAGAAAACCCCCCGACGTAAGCTTCGTAAAAACCTAGAAAATTCGTGGCAAAAATTAAGGTGTCGCAGTTCCGACTCGTTGGTCTCAGGTGTCGCAGATAATGGGCTGAAAGGTGACTGAGGTCCAGTCATAGCTTATTGGTCGTAAAGTGCGCACCGAAGCTCCCGGGGTGTCTCTACGGGGCGCATTGAAAAGTTGTCGTCTCAGTTGCGGCTGATGTCTGTCACCTGCGCAATGGGGCCAGAAACACGCTGAAGTTAGAAATTTTAATGTTTTAGGGTTTTATAGGTGAAAAACAACATGAAAATAGAAAAAACAGAAAGCTGAAAAGAAACCCTAGGGTCTGAAGTAGCTGGATATGCAGGAATATGAAAAACGACAGCGGTCGTAATTGAAAACCCGTGTGGAGTCACCAGTTGTTAGTATGAATCTTTTGTCGAAGTGTACGAAAAAAGACCACTTTAGCTACACATAACTTATAGCCCTAACATCAAATATGGCTGCCAATATCTTCAGATCTGCAGTTAGTTGATCAAGACAAGTGCTGCAAAAAACCAGATCTATGCATAGAAAGACATTAAGCAGTAAAATCAAGAGTTTGCTCCATACATCCAATAGACAAGACAAGAACAATGTTTTTTGAAAGAATTTTTGTATTAAGGGCACTTGGGAGGAAAAAAAGAAGGTGTATCCAATTCTCCTCAATGGGATGGGTTCTTGGAAGTCCTCAGCACTTCAGATCTAGAATCTCTCTCTCTTGTTGGTGTAGAAAACCCAGACAAAGATAGAACTCAAAGGGAGCTCACACAGCAAATGATGAAGAATGTGACCAAGTGTATAGATCCAGAGTGATCTAATAGGCAAAAAAAGGTGAAGAATGGTAGGAGAAACCCTCCTATTTATAACAAAAGATTGGGTCATTCTAGATCTTGGTGTATGATTAAAATAACATTAACCAAATCTAGATCCACCTTTTATGGAATATTTTATTATATTTGTTGGAGGGAAAAAGTATTTGACTTGGGTCAAATCCCTTTTATTTGTGAATAATAAATAAATAAATGATTTATTTATCATTTTAAGGAAGTGGTTGAAGGATAATCAAATAAATAATGATTATTTAATTATTTATGGGTGATTTAGTAATATTTAACAAGGAATATTATTTAAATAAGATTTAAATAATTATTCCTAGAAAATAATAAGATAAATAAAGATTTATCTAATTAATTTCTTTGTTTTGGGTTAAAAATGACCAGGAATAATAATTAAATTATTGTTTAATTAATTATTCCTTGAGGAAAATCAAACAAATATAGGTTTGTTTAATATTTCCTTTTGGGGTTTCCCGTTTATACCATAAACAACCTAATAAATGTGTTTTATTAAGTTATTTTACATAGTGAAAGAAATTTTACTTAGGGTAAAATTGGTCTTACATGGTGTACTTGGGTCCATCTAATGATAGTAGGTTAGATGACCAAAAAATGGTGTAACAGATTGCCCCCCAGCGTGGGAGTGTTAGGAGCAAATCGTATGACCGACGTACGTTGTAAGAACTCAATCACCAGACATCAAAAGGGAAGTCAAAGAGAGAAATGTGAGGTAGACTAATGTGCTGAAGAACTAGACCCTGAGGAGACGAGACTTACAGGTGCAACAAGTCTCTTTTTATGAGAGGGTAATGTGCTAAAGGCGGTGGGGGAGGCATACCTATGCCCGCCGAGACAAAGTACAAAAGAATAGTGTGTCCAGTAAACAAGGGACCGAACCATAA
This sequence comes from Pinus albicaulis, assembly GCA_034641835.2. Taxonomy (NCBI): domain Eukaryota; kingdom Viridiplantae; phylum Streptophyta; class Pinopsida; order Pinales; family Pinaceae; genus Pinus; species Pinus albicaulis. The sequence goes on from JAXQQM020059342.1 coordinate 56,807, forward strand.
AGTACAGCCAGCATAATCATGAGCCAGATAAAAATACAATGAGGAATCCCACATACATGTTGTGCCTGGGATAATAGCCAGGACTTATACAATAATATCTGAGTACATGAGATACAAATACAACCCAAGTGCCCCCTATAAGCGGGGAAGGGCTCACAAAATTTGACTGATACATGCAAATCAAAGAGGCTCTGCAAGCGGCTAAGGCCGACATCATCAAATATATGGAGCTGCATCGAAGGCTGAAATGAAGAGGTCATCTGGGCATGTGGGGGGCTACCTGCAGGGCCACCCCCTCATGAGGGCTGAGAAATCTCACACACACCCGGGAATCACCAAGAGTTGTTGCCGCATCACTAAACCATCAAGTATATGGATCTCGATCATGCTGAAAGGAGCTAGAGTGGAGAAACAATCAAGTCAAAGGGAAATGAGAGATCCCTTTGCCTGATCCGAGGCACCAAACAAGAGTGGAAGCTGGAACCAAGGTACACTGCCCTCTAGACCTGTCTTCTGGAATGAAGGAGCTGATGTCGACAGAAGGAGGTCCACCATAGGTGAGGCAATGAGAGATCCTCAACTAAGGCACGAGAGAAAATATTAGAGCAACGGACAGACTAATACCAATGATGAAGATGGAATGGAGGGGACTGAGTAGCGAATGGACGACTTCCCTTGCTAGAGCATAAAGGGCATGAATGACATGGCAGCGACTAACACAATATCATAAGGGATAGGGGACAGTGGGACTAAAAGCCATAATGTGCGACACGAGGGAGACACCAAGCAAGGAAGGATGGAGGACTATAGTGGGGTACAATGGGACTCGGGATAGACACCATGAATGCGAGGATGACTCAACCTGGATGCTCTAAACAAGGGCGACTCGATGGTGCTGCCACACAGAAAAGATCCCATGGGGGACCCGAAAAACATGAGTACAAGATGGTATCTCATGACGAAAATCGACACAAACAAAGACAAGTATGGAGGCAAAGTAGTGCCCCAAGTACAAGTGTTGTAACTAAGGAAATTCGATTTTGGGGGGAGATGAAGTGACCCATCTTGGACAAAATGTGTCCTGGTGAAGTATCAAATCACAAAAAGCTAACAGATACCCATTTGAGGGCTCGGTGAGAGCTTTCCAACGGTGTAGACGGTTTGTCAAACAGAGCTACGGTATGGTCGCAGCAAGCGAAAGAAGAAACAAGGGTTCTCTTTTAATAAGGCAGGTTTCCCTCCAAATCCACTCATTTGCTAGTGTTGCTGTGGTGAATGTAGAGAGGAGAGAAGGCCCTAAATCTTGCAGCGAGCATAGCGGACAAACCGACCATTGGAATCGAGATCCGTCAGTTGCAGGTAAGAGGCCTAACCTTACTCTTTCATTTTGATGGATTGAAAGTTCAGTTTAGGGTCCAAAATCTCAGGAACAGACCCTCTTTGATCTCTACGGCTAGGTCACACTTTTTGGGCCAAAATCTACGACCTGGGAAGCAGGTTTTGAGAAAAAAAGTGTGACTTGTCCCAGGATTTGGCAGAAAAGTGCGACCTGAAGATGGAGGGGATTTTAGTGCTGTGTTAGGGCTGAGATTTTGGTTTTTGTGGATGGTGGCAGTGTTTCCTATCTGTATGCTGACAAAGATTATGTTTTTGTGCAGATATGGTAGATATATGGGTCAACTGGAGAGAGAGAGACCTGGGTACATTGCGGTCAGAGATCTAGGCAGATCAGGGTGTCCGTCATGTACTGGCCAGGTTTGGGGTTCTGAAGTTTTTGGAGAACCCTCTGATGAGAGATGGGGAGCCCTTGTTGGCCCGGATTTTCACTTATTTGGATCCAGATCATAAAGTCTTTATAGTGCAGGGGCATAGGATCGAATTGATAGTCCAGGATCTGTATTTTCTGACGGGTCTCCTGCCACTTGGGATGGTGGGAAACACACAGCCAGTGCTACCGCGGGGGCGGCATATCATGGAGTTTGTGGAGTGACATTGCCGACCAGGTCTCCAAGTCAAAGGGACTCGGATACCGATCGGGGACCTAGAGAGATTAGAGACCCGTGCGGTGGCCTCAACGGTGCTGCGGATCCTAGGCAACTAGGCGTTCCATCACATCATAGGGGGGCAGATGATGATTGTGGAGAGTGTGTTGAGTGGGACCTACTATGGGTGGGCCCAAATGATGTTGGTGTCGTTAAAATGACAATTGTCGCTTTTCAAGCGGCAAGTGAACCACGATTTCTCGTATGGGACTTTATTGTGCGCCTTCTTCTTTGAGAAGATCTCGACCTTACGACCTCGTATACAGCTCCTAGATGGGGGCTCGAGAGAGCCCAGGATGTGCCGGTGGGGGCGGCTACTGTGCAGAGGAGGGGGAGGGGTGGTCGGATGAGTGTTTCGACCTGAGTTCTTTGCCCATTGGGATCAGATGCCGTTATACATAGACGACTATCCCTATAGTGGGATGAGTTATTGTGGGGATCCAAACCTACCACTTCCGCCTGGTCGAGTATGGGGACCTGATGGTAAGTGACAAGTAACTACTCTTTTTTGGGCATGTTAAAGTTAGTGAATAGTAGATAGGGTACTGATTCATGTACTTTTGGTATGCAGATATAGCTCTGGTAAAACCGGCCGGATATATGGGATGACCGGCAGCATCTGGAGCTGCAGGTCAGAGTGGGTCGAGAGCAGTGCATAATGAGGATGCGGCTACCCTGCTGGAGGACATCCGCCGTAGATGTGAGAGGTTACTGACCGGAGTGTCAGAGCGCGGGTGGCAAGACTTAGACGACCAGTACATAGAGCCATGTATTGGTCTACCCTCGGAATGGCGAGGTGTCATGCGGTGCATGGCGATGGCCGGTCAGGGGATTCATGATCTACAGGTTACAGGAGCAGAGCCATTGGCTCGGGATCCACCAGATAATGATTAGGTGTGGGACAGGTGGTGCCCCCTAGTGTGTATGTAGGGACAGATGGTGTCCCCAGTTTTGAGTTTTTTGTAACATGCTATGGGCATGTCATATGTATCAGAGTAGATGGACTCTAAACACATGCTTTGCGACACATATGATGGATATGCATCTTTTTTAATGATTATGAATGTTATTGTCTTTTATGAAATGCGTGTGATAAATGCCAATCTAGAACGTGGTTTGCAATGCTATCTACATAGTGATTATGTTCTCGAGGTACATGGTTGAAAGTTATGGTTTCAAATTCACGTATCAAGAGTTTCACTCGTAAATATCGTCTAAACAGTACATGATTACGCACACAATAGACACCATTTAGTTGCATGACAAGAAGCAGGGAATCTAAATGAACATGCAGATGGCGGATGCGATGAAAGAGGGCATCGGCTAAGAGACCACGCACTGCATCATATTCGGCCTGATTTTTGGTGGCAGTACCAATGCAGACCCCGTTTGAAAGAACAAGGGCATGCAAGGGGGTAAAAATGGCCCAACCTGCCGAGGCTAGATTCCGGGAGTAACGACTTGCACCATCGGCGTAACTGATATAGGGTGGGGATGGGAGGTCCTGCGGAATAGTGTTACAAGACAAAAAATGGGGGGAGGAGGTACAATGACGGCAACGTGAGTGTATAGTAGACATCGAGCGGAAACTGCGAGAGGGAGTGTGATGGGCAAGATGGCTATGCCGCATATACAAACTAGATGGTGGTATATGAGGGCTACAGGAGGGGTGGTTGGGACTCGGGCTGCGGAGGTCAACAGAGATATGGGTGGTGTTATCCCGTGTATAGGCGGGAAGGATGAGGTCAAGGGTGGAAAAGGTTCCCAAGGAGGCATCCGGACAGGAAAAGAGGGGATGACGAGTGGAAGGGAAACCACATGACGCGGAAAAGTTACCTAAATCATCCGTAGAGGAAGAAAGGCTCACATACGGATTGTCACGGGGAATGACAGAAGAACAACGAAACAAATGGTCAAATGATGTTGAGCCCAGGGTGGTCGCTGAAGGGGGGTCAAGTGAAACAACAGGGGAGGATTCAAAGGGAATGTTCTCCGAAGGTCTCACAAAGGATGATAGGTAGAGAATGTTGGTAGTAGACTCCGTCATCTGGACATCAGAGGGGGGGATGTCAATGGGAGCAGGGGGATCCTCAAGCTGACCTGAAGCATACTGTGCAAGTATGGGAGAGGCGGACTGATTTTTTTCAACCTCATACTCTCGAACTACCTCTAAAGAGGCGCGGTAATGCGTCAGGTGAGGAAAATGGTGGGAGTAATGGCCATGGACACCGCATAAAGCACAAGGTTTGTTGGTGCGAATAATCTTTGGGTTCTTGGTTACAGACGAGGACGGAATAGAGGGGTCAGGGACCGTAGACTCAGGGAAAGTGAATTTAACCATGGGTTGAATACGGGGCAATTCGGGACAAGTATGGGTGGCGTGACCGATGACATCACACAAGGCGCAAGGCTTTGCTGGCGGAGGAGGAGCCGGGTCAGTCGGGGTGGCCTTGTCTTTGGCTGCCCCCTTGCGAGCTTTGCCTTTCTTTCTTGGAGCTGTCACCACAGGGGCAGGGTCCTAGGGAGGTGCGGGGGGCATGGTGGCAATGGAGGAAGCGAGGGGGGCCGGTTGAACTAATGTCAAAGCAAGATAGGGTTTGGGGTAACTAGGTGGGGTAACGACTGGAGGGTCAAGGTACCAGAGGGGTATGCCCAGGGTCAGGTTAGGGAGAGAGAGGGTGGCCATGACGGGGACCGTATAGACTCTGGGAGGAGGAGCCAGGAAATGTATCTGACCAGCGGGATAATGACCAGGAGGGACGGCTCCGAGATGGTTGAGGCCTGGGGGAACCGACCCAGGAGGATAGAGGGGTTCAGGGATACCAGCTGTAGGGGAAGGGCCAGAAGGAGGAGGTCTGGCTGGCTGAGATGAATGGCTAGGAGCGGGTTGCGGTGGGTGAGGTTGAGTCTGAGGTTGCTGACTAGCCGAAGTGGGTCGCTTAAGGGCAGCCCGAGACGATTGCATCATGCAAACATTCGATAAGCTGGGATCAGAGAGAGGAGGGGGAGGGAGACCAGGGAAATTTCCAAGCAACGAGGAGTCTTTGTAGATGCTGGGAGAGACACTGGTCAAGGAATCGACGGTTTTCTTATTGGCTACAGAAGAGATGGTCGTCTCAAGGGAGGTCTGAGACTTTGGCTCATGATAAGTCAACTGGTCGATGGTCACTATATTTTCATTGTGAGGAAAATACATCTTGCGAAAAACCGCGGATGGGACAGCAGACATGGCATAGGTGTAGCTTCGCCCCAATAAAATGTTGTAATCTAGAGGGGCGTCAATGACTTCAACATCAACGCAAACAGTCTTGCCCGCAAGAGTGATAGGACAATTGCGGAAGAGGCCAATGGGCTGCGAGGCGTGGCCCTCCCACGCTCGAAGGGTGATTGTGGAAGGGGCCAACTCAGGAGATCCGAGTTGCTTCCAAACCGAAGTGGACATCACACAGGTGGATGCCCCCTCATCAATTATACATCGAGAAACGTTAGCATTCCGGATTTTGACTGGGATTTGGAAGGCGACGGAAGCAGGAAGGGGAGGATGTTCTAATTGATGGGCGTCGAACACAATCATTTGGTCATCAGCAGGATCAAAAGTGCCCACGGCAGATAGTAGAGCCTTCTTTTTGGAAGGGCACAATTGGAGGAGTTCCAATGTGGAAATGGCAGCAGGAGACTGTGCCAAATCATCTACTATGCTATACGAATGAGCAGCTCGACTAGGAGCAGCATTTTGGCGTAATGGTCCTTTATTAATCTTGGTATGAACCTCAACTTTGGGTTGAGGGATATGTAAGGGACCATCGGATGTCGAAAGAGGCTCGGTAGAACCTGAAGAAGGGGACTCGGAGGCAGACTGAGCGGGAGGCTTGGGGTACTGGCGAGACCTAGTTTGAAGGTTAAGGTCGATGGTTGGGGATGGATCAGAGTTCATCATGAGGATCTGGTAGTCAGAGGAACCAGAAGGGGAAGGTTGAGTGGCGACCTGTCCGTCAAGTGGTTGGGTAGCCACGAATGCTTGCGGGGGGAAAGGATCGGTAAACACAGCCGGTTGAGTAGTGGCCACATTAGGGGGAGCATGAGGGGAGGCATGTTTTCCTCGCAATGTGGCTTGAGACTCCCACATCTGCCACATCTGTGGTAGGAGGGGACAATCGTGAGTGTAATGACCGTAAACACCGCAACACGAACAAGGTTTATTTGTGCGAATAGGCCTGTCCGACTTGGGCTGAGTGCCCTGTTGTTGGTTAGCAGTGTTAGGGTCATTACCTTAGGGATTGGGTCCATGAGTACCAGGGGTAGATTGATTTTGATTGCCTCTCCGCCTTCTTTGAGAGGAAGGGGGATTAGTCACGCCCTGCTGTGCAAATACTTGCCTTCGAGGGGGCTGTAGGTGCTGTTGCTGGGGTTGAGGAGGCAAGGGAGGAGGAATTGCATATGCTGGAGGAGCTAGAGCACGAGGCTGTGGATAAGGATAATGGGTAGGTTGGGCAACATTGAGCTAAGCGGGAGGTTGGGCAAAAGGATGAGGCATGTCGTATCCTGGATACATGCTACCTGGAGGGGGAAAAGTGCTAGAGGTGCTGGCCCCTCTCGGAGGGAGACCATAGCCCATAGGAGGCTGAGCATACGGATGAGAAAGGGCTCCAACGATACCGTCGGTGGAATGAGATGCCCCCGGGGCATTAGCGCCATTGGGCCTAGGGAGGTTAGGAAGGACAGTATAAACATAACCAGACTGAGCATAGATCAGGTCATATTTCAAGGCTATTTGGAGGGCGGCTTCTTCAGTTGGAGGGAAATGGGAGGCGACATCTTTGCCAATGGGAGGTAAGAGAGTGTGAAGGAACCAGTCCGTGTCAACCCAATCTTCGAAGGTGGGGGCTCGACATAAGCTCCTTCTTCTCCGCCATTCCTGTACATGAGTGGAAAGGAGGGTTGAAGAGGTTTGCTTGAAAGAGGTCAAAAGCTCTGTACCAGTATCGTATCGGAGAGGGAGCTGGAAATAAGATAAAAAGGCTTGGGAAATGGTCGCAAAGGTGGTATGGGAGGAGGTGGCCTGATCAACATACCATTTAGAAGCTTCGCCGATAAGCGTGCGTTGGAACAACTGAAGACGGATGGAATCATCGGTAATGGAATTGGAGGAACACCACATGTGGAAAGATCGGACATGGTTGGTTGGATCTTCTCCAGCAAGGCCTTCGAACTTAGGGATGTCGGAGGGGAGCTTGGTTGGCATAGCAGGCCAACCAACATCGTGGTGGATAGGGTCATTGGTCAACTGATTGAGATCGGGGAGGCTGAGGCCTGCCATGTAAGGGAGCAAAGGTGCAACCGAGGTAGTTCCTGTGGCGGTTCCGCTAGGAGTAGTCCCGGCATTAGGGCCGGGATTACCGCTAGCGTTAGGCCCTGGACCAAACATAGTGAAGGTGACAGGGGGAGAACCAGAGGGAGAACCCAATGAATGAGAAGAGGAGTCGGAGTGCGGACTCGGAGGAGGACTAACTCGACAACGGCGGGAAGGAGTAGGTCGACCGACCGGAAACTGAGGGTGAAGGCCAAGAATTCTCCGGGATGTGCGCCTTGGGGGTGCAATGGTGACAACACAAACAAGGCACATGGGGAAGAAGAATGATCAACCAAGGAAGGGAGGTGCAGAATCAAGAGAGTACAATGTTGAAATAAGGGCAGATAGGTGCAGTGTCAATTGATTTTAAAGTCTTTTCCTGGCGGTGTAAACTAAGCTCTTCTTCGCTTAGGGTGAGTCTATGGCGTGTGTTAATTTTAATTTTTAAACCCTTTTCGTTTTGAGAGCAAGAAAAAGTGTGCTGCGTAACTGAAAATAATGCTGCAGAAAACAGTATATAATGCTGAAATAACATAAAATTAACAGCTAACTAATGCATCAATCTAACCCAAAGAGGTGGGGCTCTAAAAACTAATCTAACAGAGGGAAAAAATCTAGTCAAAACACACTAAAAAGAGGCTAATAGATCTAGGGTCGAAAGGGACAGGGATCTAAAGGAGAAGTCTGCTGAAAGGAGGGGCAGAACACAACCAAGAGGCAGAGGCAAGGTGGCTGGAAAAAAGGAGGAAATCGGAAAAAAGCAGATGGGGAAAGGAGGAGGCCCTAAAGGTAGATCCAAACAAATCTTCAGGAGGTGATTTGAAAGGGATAAGAGCTGATTAAAAGAGATCCGAAAAGGAGGTATCAGATCTGGAAAAGGGGGGGCTGAAACTCTGAAAAAACAGACACCTGAAACAGATAAAAACTCTTCCACCAAAAGTGGAGGGTATTGGAGCCCTAGGGGGCTGTGTTCCCACTTAGATGAGTAAAAAAGATCAGAAATAGGTCGAAACGGGCTGAGACAGAGGCTGGAAAACCCTGATAGAAGCTTCAGAAAAACCCAGAAAAATTGCAGAAAAATAGCGGAAAAATTGGCAAGTCGTAGGTTCTGACCTGTTTTCTGTGCAGGTTGCAGATAATGGGCTGAAAAGTGCGACCTGGAGGTCCAGTTCGCAGTTTATGGGCTGAAAAGTGCGACCTGAAGCTCCGGGTGTCTCGGCGGCAGATTTTTGGAAAAGTTGTCGTGTCCGTTGTGGCTGATGTCTGTCACCTTCGCAATAGGGCCAGAAACACGCGGAAGTTAGAAATTTTAATGTTTGAGGGTTTTATAGGTGAAAAACAACATGAAAATAGGAAAAACAAAAAGCTGAAAAGAAACCCTAGGGTTTGAAGTAGCTGGATATGCAGGAATATGAAAAACGACAGCAGTCGTAATTGAAAACCCGTGTGGAGTCGCCAGTTGTTAGTATGAATCTTTTGTCGAAGCGTACGAAAAAAAAACCACTTTAGCTACACATAACTTATAGCCCTAACATCAAATATGGCTGCCAATATCTTCAGATCTGCAGTTAGTTGATCAAGACAAGTGCTGCAAAAAACCAGATCTATGCATAGAAAGACATTAAGCAGTAAAATCAAGAGTTTGCTCCATACATCCAATAGACAAGAAAAGAACAATGTTTTTTGAAAGAATTTTTGTATTAAGGGCACCTGGGAGGAAAAAAAGAAGGTGTATCCAATTCTCCTCAATGGGATGGGTTCTTGGAAGTCCTCAGCACTTCAGATCTAGAATCTCTCTCTCTTGTTGGTGTAGAAAACCCAGACAAAGATAGAACTCAAAGGGAGCTCACACAGCAAATGATGAAGAATGTGACCAAGTGTATAGATCCAGAGTGATCTAATAGGCAACAAAAGGTGAATAATGGTAGGAAAAACCCTCCTATTTATAACAAAATATTGGGTCATTCTAGATCTTGGTGTATGATTAAAATAACATTAACCAAATCTAGATCCACCTTTTATGGAATATTTTATTATATTTGTTGGAGGGAAAAAGTATTTGACTTGGGTCAAATCCCTTTATTTGTGAATAATAAATAAATAAATGATTTATTTATTATTTTAAGGAAATGGTTGAAGGATAATCAAATAAATAATGATTTATTTAATTATTTATGGTTGACTTAGTCGTATTTAACAAGGAATATTACTTAAATAAGATTTAAACAATTATTCCTAGAAAATAATAAGATAAATAAGGATTTATCTAATTAATTTCTTTGTTTTGGGTTAAACATGACCAGGAATAATAATTAAATTATTGTTTAATTAATTATTCCTTGAGGAAAATCAAACAAATATAGGTTTGTTTAATATTTCCTTTTGGGGTTTCGTGTTTAGACCATAAACAACCTAATAAATGTGTTTTATTAAGTTATTTTACATAGTGAAAGCAATTTTACTTAGGGTAAAATTGGTCTTACATGGTGTACTTGGGTCCATCTAATGATAGTAGGTTAGATGACCAAAAAATGGTGTAACACTTGTAACGGAAGGCTGTGTTCTCATAATGTAGTTCTTGTGAGTAAATAGCTCCCCTCCAATTCAGGAGGATTTTATTAGGTAATCCCTTGTTGAAATCAACTTCCACGCATATTCGTGCAAAGGTTACAATACCCTTCGCTAACTTGTGTGTGTTGATATTAATGAATCGGCCTAGGGAATTACCAATATCAGCTAAAATATCAGGGTGAATTAAGCTAAGAGGTAAATTAGGGAGTTGAACCCAAATAAGAATGGCCAAATCTGGCATTATTAGGGGTTAAAATCTACAAACCATGGTTGAATGGAGAGCCCTAATCAGCCCAAAACCATGCTCCAAGCTCAAGGATCCCCTGTCGATCCCTCTGGTTCTTGAAATATACTATAAAGTATCCATCTGAGGAGAAGAATAGATAACTGTACTTAGACCAGGTCTTAGCCACCCGATCTCGAAGTACATATGCTGAAGGCCAAAATCCATTAAATCGACAAATTAGAACATGCTCTATGTAGTCAACACTGAGAGAGTCGGATTAATTTTTTGGCACACCAATGGATGGCATTTTCTCGATTTGATCCAAAAGAAAGGCTGGCACTGAGAGATCCTTAGGAGGTTAGTTCACAATCCCTAGCTTTAAGGATTCTTTTAAAAGATTTGGGCTGAGAGGAAGAGGGCCCACCCCTTCCTTGAGCTTTGCCTCACAATCTAGAAACTAGATTTATTACCGTGTTGTTTACTATGTCGTGCTCACTTAGTTTATTTTTATCCTAAATTTGTTGGCCCTCATAAAGGAGATGCATAAGGCAGAGGGGATCTCGGTCCGTTCTTGAATCTTGGCTGCAAGGGAGGAGACTAGATTCGTAGCTCGCACTTGCAAACATAGTTTCCCCCTGAGAGGGGTTTCACAAGAACTCAGAAAAACAAAAGAAATGAATCCCTGATTACAACTGGGGGGGAAGATGGATTCGGCTTCATACAACTCTCCAAAAATATCTGTCGCTCATTATGACTGGAGAAAGGGTGGGCCTGCACCAAGCCTTTTAAAAGAAGGCCCTTGACCACTACAATGTTGAGAAATCTAGGGGATTTAGTGTTAAGAGATTTCTCTTCATTAGTGACTGTTTGTGAATGCCTTTTAACTTATTTAGATTAAGATCTTTTTCTTGTTAGATTATTAGTGTTCTTTCTTCATCAAACAGTAACCAACGCATAAACATAAATAGAAAAGAGACACAACATGTAGGCTATGAGCCAAGGCCAAAACCTCTCACTCTTTGAGAGGAAAAACCGCAAAAAATCTTCTTATAGAGATTCCAATTGACAAATACCAAGACCAAGGCCCTTGAACTATTTCACCACTCCAAGACCAAGACATAGTCGTCTTCCTTGATCCTTTGATCTTCAAATCATAATCCCTATAGCAACATCCAAACATAGTGATTCATCACTGAACTTCATGTTATCACTACAACACCGAGTAGCAGCAAGTGTTGAGAATTTAGGGGGCTGGTTATTAATTCAATTTCTCTTCTTGATAATTACTTATGAGCTTATTTGAGTTACTTATGTCTTCTCTTATTTAGCTTATTTAGTCTTTCATCAAGTCAATTACCAAAATATAAAAGACACAAAGTTAGGCTCTTCGAGCCAGGGAAAAACCTCTCCCTCTTGGAGAGGAAAACCCATGAGAAATTATTCTTATAGACTTTCAATATGACAAGTACCATGACCAAGACACAAACCCTTGACCTATTAATGCTTCCAAGACATTGCCACTACTTCTAAGTCTTCCTTCAATACTGATCCTTCTTTCCTTCAACAACTTGCACTGATTTGCATCAACCTTAGAGAACTTGGTTTCTAAGTTCGTCTTCAGAAACTTCTTATTTCTTATTCAAATATAGGAGACCAGATCATTTAAAGTCTCATCGTTCACTTGTCATGCATTTGGAGATGTGTAATCTTTCTAAGAGTAGGAAGGTAAATCATAGATTTATCTTCCTCCTTTTCCCATACTTATACTAGCCCTTAGACTTATCATCACATCATGATCGTTGAGCTTAAACCTTCGCATAACATAACATTTGAATGCTTACAGTCATTAAACTACATAGAAAACTGACCTTACACTATTAGTGAATTCATTACAAGTTTGACCGCACTTCACTTGACTGTAGCTTCTTCATACTAATCCACGCTCACTGCTCCAGAATGATACATAGAACAGAACCGCACTTACTGCTTAAATTTGTATTTTAACCCAGACTTTATTATGAGGTAACTATCACAGGAATGTCCGAAATTCTATCCTTTAGCCCACACTTTTCTCCTTCCTGAAATCCGCACTTTTATGCTTCTCGAAATCTACACTGTTTCCTGTCCGAAGATCTGCAATTCCTTGGTTCAAATGACCACAGAGTTTACTGTATATATAGGCATCATGTCACTATTTTTAGGTCGACCCTTCAAGCTGATTGGAGGCCGACTAGATCATTGTGTATATAGGCCGACATATAGTGCAATTATTCTAGCGTTTAATGAGGGTAAACATGACAAGGTCTTGGAGAATTTTGATGACTACTCTTCATATTTATGACCCTTAATTACATTTATAACTAGAAGATGAATCCTAATAGACATAAAGAAGAAGTATATTGACCTATAATAAAATATTTCTCATGAAACCCATGAAACAAGTACAACAAAAATACATTTTATTATCTTTGTCTTCTTCTTTACATAAATACATAATTACATAGTCGATATGAAGACCGATCCTAGTCACACCTTTCAACACCAAGTAGCTTCGAGCATCTTAGCATCATAACATCAGTGAGCATAGTGCCTAGAAGTGCCGAGGTTATACATTATGATATAGCACCTAGCACTGATCAAAACCGTAGTATAGAGTATTATTCTTATTAACACAGTACCTGAGACCTTTGCTGAGATTTATGAGACTCCATGGTGTACTGCAAGCTCTTGTTGTGGTAGCATCGAACCACACATACTGAATCATAATGCAAAATGGCCTCAGATTTGCTTGGACCCATGCTCCCAAGGGTCCCAAAGCAAAGAAATTGGATCCCAAAGAAATGACATGGACTCAAACAAGCAGGATTAAGCCTCTATGCTAAAGGAGAAGCTTCTAGAGGCTATTAAACCCACTGAAGAGGTAGCTAACTGCATTTTTTTAATTGTTTAATTATAAGAATTACTGCAAGAAATTTTCCCATGAGGGACTTCCGTTGGCTTAGTTCTTGGGTTTGAATGGTAGATATTCTACCAAAATTGTTGACCTTTAAGAATCAAACCTTTATTTTTTGGAAAGAAAAATGCAAGGAGAAATGAATAGGAATTAGGCATTTATAAAGCTCTAAACCCCCCTTCATTGAGCGCATGAGGCCTATTGGGGCCTTCTCGTAGGCCCCAAATTGTTTTAAAAAAAGTAAAAATAGCTTTTCCAATTGTCTTGGGACTGGCCCTACTCTTTGGGGAGTGTTCAACATTCTCTAGACAACATGGATATGCATATTGTGAGTGTGCTCTTGAAAACAAGGTTTCGGGGGAGCGCCTCCCCCCTATCAAACCCACTCCTTGAGCGCGCTCCCTTGAAACAGCTCCCGAAGCGCGCTTCCAGAGCCAATGCTTAGAAGGTGATATTAATGACAAAGATCCCTATACGAATCTAGAGGTAATGATAAAGATACCTTTGGTTCAATCTATGTTTTTTATGTCTAATTCATCATTCTACGTGCTTTTGTTGACATATATGCATTAGAATATAAAAAATATATATATTTTAAAAAAACGCTACTCGAAACGCTCCTAGACCGGGAGCTTTTGAAAATGGCGTTCTTGCTCCTGCTCATGCTCCCCGTTTTCGCTCCCGCTCCCAAGTAACCTTGCATGAAAACACTCGATCAGGAGTATTTTGGGAGTGCACTATTGTAGATACTTGCTTGAAAGTTGAGCAAGGGGAGTGCTTCCCTACAATAATTCCTTTTCCTAGGTTTTTCTTAATGGAGGCTTGAATGACTAACACATCTAGAAGGATATTTTTATACAACATCTACTAATGAATCTTGAAAGATATTATGATGTGGTTTTTATTAGCAAATCTCAAAGTAGATATTATTATGTGACATATAGAAGCATGTTACGTAGAGTGCCCATTTTTTTTATTTCAAGTGGAATTCTATGTTTTTTGGTCAATTATTGTGTTTGTACATTATCAATTATCTAGATTTTGGTTTTTTCTAGTTTTCTAGGCTTCCTTATCAACCTTATCTCTTTGGTGAGCTATGTACTTCATAGGTAGGGGTCTCTTTTTCATATATACTATCCTTCACTCTTGGTCTTAAATAGGTTTTTATTCTTCCAGGATTAGTCCCTTATTTAACTAAGGGACTAAATGGGTCAATCCTCCAGGCGGTCTACGCCCAAAGATGGCCTTCTACGCTGATCACTTCCTGGATATCAGAGATGGACTCATCACTCGACCCCCTTATACCCTCCAGCATTGGATGCATGCCATCAGGATCCCCCTTGGGCAGCTCAGAGTTGGATCACACAAGCTTCAGGTGGAAACAGACCACCATATTGACAGGACAAAGAGGATCTGTCAATTTTGTCACTTACAGGAGGTGGAAACTGAGTCACACTTCATCTTCAGATGCCCCGTCTACTATGGGATTCGTGGGCGCTTTTATTTCTTATCAGCTAGCTTCCTTAGATACACCGACCTGAGAGGCTTGGCACTTTACCTCCAGGAGACCTTCAGACACCGTTTGACTCTACTCCAGCTTCTGTCTACCTTGGCCACCACACAGAGGATCACTGACTTCTTCAGAGCACTCCCAGCATCGCAGGGCACCAAGAGAGCCATCGATCGATCCTTAGACCATGACTCTAGGTCAGTGTGGATCCGAGAATCTCATCCCACTAGACCCCATCAGTGATCCAGAACGAGGCACCCCCCCACCTCCAGGGGGCGCCCCAAATCCTCCCAACGGCAGCAGCAGCAGTCCAGCTCCTCTTCAGGGAAACAAACATTGACAAGTTTCCTTCAGTCCTCTTCTAACGACCTCAAATTCTAGGAGAAGGAGTCTCCCCCCACTCACGAGGCTCATCCTTCTCCTCTAGGACTTCTTCACCACAACTCATTGTCAAGATGTTTTAGTCATCCAGAATTTTACTTTCATATTCTTTGTAGTTTTTCTTTTCCTGCTCTTATAAAGAAAGGGGACCGTTTGGTCCACCAGCTAGTATGCTATAATCATTGTAACCAGCAGTCCCATTGACCTTTTTGTGGTCATTCGTTGGAAATTAATAAAATTATCTTATCTTTATCTATTACTTTGTCTTCCATGTTAAGTATATATTTTTTAATGACCATAATGTTTATTTCAAGGATCGAGGTTCATTTTTCTTTAATCTATCCAGCTCCATTTCTGTCTCACTCAGAATGATGTATTGGGAACATCACTAGTAGAGCTTTCTATGGAGAAGGAAATATAAACAATTGAATTGTCAAAGTAACTTTTGTTATCTTGGTAACTGAGATAAAGTTGAAGATGTTGACAGTCAGGTATGAAGGGAGGGTATCAGGGATGGAAAAAAAGATAAAATAAGTAGCATTTCCTTGGCCTAGTGGAATTTTTCTAGGATATCTTTTAAAAACATCATCCGAGAATTGTTTACAATTTTTTTTTTTATATCAGCAAATAATGGAGCCTAACAAGAATGATTGTAGTGATCATATCGAAGTTAAAAATGCATTTCCCTATGTCAGAGTAAAATGAGGTAATAAATAAAAGAGTACATAAGTTGAAAGTTCATTGAACAAACGTATAAATTAGGATGTGCATACGAATGCCAAATAATGGAATAAAAACCCTTTGAGCTAATTCATTCATCCATTCTTCAGGCACTCTACTGTCCATTATGATGTAGGCTCTGGCTTGCAGAGTAAACAAGAAGTTGGATGATGAACACAGGGTGGTCTTTGGCTGTTTACAAGGGTGATGAGATTGTGGAGCAGTTGCACTAATGCTTTGAGCTGATCTTCATAACTCAATTTTTGTAGCTTCCACAATTTGGTGTGTAGTCATATTGTAAATTCAAAAATTTGGCTAATAAATAATAGTTATGTAGGCCCAAGGGTTGGCTCAATTATTTGAACCATATGCCAAAAGCATGTTGTTGATGGGGATGCCATAGGTCACAGGTTCAAAGCTAATTGAGTCTGTCAGGGTTTCTAGCTATTGTTGTGGCTGGTGGTTGTCCTGCTATCCATGGTGGTCTTTGGTTGTTTACAAGGATGATGAGATTGTGGAGCAGTTGCACTAATGCTTTGAGTTGATCTTCATAACTCAATTTCTGTAGCTTCCATAATTTGGTGTGTAGTCATTTTAAATTCCAAAATTTGGCTAATAAATAATAGTTATGTAGGCCCAAGGGTTGGCTCAATTAGTTGAATCGTCTGCCAAAGGCATGTTGTTGATGGGGATGGAATATGTC
This sequence comes from Pinus albicaulis, assembly GCA_034641835.2. Lineage (NCBI taxonomy): Eukaryota > Viridiplantae > Streptophyta > Pinopsida > Pinales > Pinaceae > Pinus > Pinus albicaulis. The sequence goes on from JAXQQM020059342.1 coordinate 73,263, forward strand.
ACAGGTTAAAAGCCAATCTAGTATGTCAGGGTTTCCAGCTGCTGTTGTGGTTGGTGATTGTCCTGCTCTCCATCTGGATATTTGGGGGAAGGGGGGGTGAGGGGATATTGGGAGGTTTTCTTTGAAAAAAAAAGTTATTCATCCTTTTCATATGTACCATGAATCATGATGTAATTTCTCATGCTTTATCGTTTAAGAAGTAAAATATTGAAATATATTTGCATTTATACTATTTTATATCTTCTTTATCTTTCATGTTTTCATTTTTTTTTTTAATTTCTATTTTTTGGGATTCACACTTCGCATTTCCTTTTTTTTTTTCCATCTGCATTCTTGCTTCTGGCAACATTGTTATCAGCTACATGTACAAGAGGATTTCAGAGTATTTATGATGTTTGCATTAATTTGTTTTCAGCATTATTAAGAGCAGTAACAATACAAATACTATTTGTCCCTCCTTTAACAACTAATAAGCATAATGGGGATTTATTGTACATTTTATGGATTGCCTTGTTTTTTGGCTTGGGTTGTCATCGTTGTTGTTTGAGCTTATCACTGGTAGAATGATTAAGTGAGGCAGCTACTCCAAGCACCTCTCCCAGTGGCTAAGTAGCACCTTGTTGGCATCCACTTAGTCGCTTGTTCTCTTTGAACCATTAGTGTATGATCTAATCTCCTTGACTTTGAACTTAGTCTTGCATTGAACTGGGATAGCTGGAAAATGCGGTCAAGCTTGTAGCAATGTCCTATCCTTAACTCAATATCAACAACCCTCTTGTCTTCCTCATTCTTCCACACTCACTTAGAAAACCATGCCATAGCTTTTTCCATTGCCCCCCTGATGATTTATCTCACCTCCAACTTAAAAAACAGAGTATTATCCTCCAGTCATTGAAATCTCTCACCCACACTAACAAGTGACTGGTGAATTTATTGTTTAAGGAGCACATGTTCAAGGAAAATTTCCACTTCCCAAAGGGTTGCTTAGTATCATTCCACGTGGAGGACTCTTCCTGCCTATGAACATATTGCTTGTCAATCTGGACTGTCTCCTTAGAGGATTCCCATCATTTTTAATTATGCAATTAACAGGCAGGACCCTCTTCCCTCATAGTTCCTTGAGGGAGAGTTTGGGCTTTTCTCCTCTCCTTTCTAGCCTTCTTATGATTGCTAATGGCTAATAGAGACTGAGAGAATGCAGAGATAAAGTGAATTAACAAGCCTAGTTCTTCACTCGGTGTAAAAACAAACAAAAACTTCATAATAATTAAACTATGATTCATACTACTCACTAATGGCTGCCACCAGATTTGAAAATCAGTCCATAAATTTGATGTCCTGCAACTTAAGGTATCCTTCCTTAATCTTTCTAATTGAAAAAACAGGGACGTCTATGTCAGCTCCCCAAGGCCTAGTGTTTTTTCCAAGTCTCAACATTTTGACTTACTATTAATTTCAATAATTCATTATTCTTCCTTTGAACCTCAGGTTTTGAAAATCTGAATGTCATATACTTGCCACTCAATCGCATGTTAGAAAGCCAATCAGCAACCTTGTTGGCTTCTCTTGTAGCATAATGAGATCTATTTATAACCTTTCTGCTGAAACCTCCTTTTAATCCATTGAAATTGGGGGTTCAAATTTCCAAATTCAAGAAGAAATGCATTCTGTCATCACAACATTGATTATAATCTGAGAATTCCACTCCATTCCATTGCCACTCTTTCCAGGCTAGGCCTAGGAAAAATTTAACTCCGCTATAAGATCCCTCATTCCTGCTTAATTGTTGATGTTGATTCCTATTTTTTCCATATAGACTGCAACCATCTCCCCATTCCTGCTCGTTATTACCCTTCCACTAACTGCTCTTCTGGGATCTCTTTTTACAGCCTTATCAAAATTTGACTTAAATTATCCTCCCTTTAGTGGTTCCATTTTCATGATGACTAGCGAAGCAGAAATGAAGTCTGTATAGGTTACCAAATATAAATATTGAGCATCTCTTATCAATAATTCACCTGCAGTTAATAGCTAGTCATGTACCTCATTACACCACATGGAACAAAAAGTAGACAGATAACTAAATTTTTGCTAACTTACACTTAATCTTCCTAGGGAAAACAGAGCAGAGACTCTCAATCACTGCCAAATCCCAATGAAGGAAGAGTGGACCAGATAGATACAATTTCCAAACAAGGCAGCACACTAGTGCGCACGGCATTGAAGGAGAACTAAATATTGGTCCTGATTATCTTTCCAAACAGATTAGAAACGTTGTAATTTGTGTGCTCACCTGTCTTCTAGATCAACCGCCACCCCTTCTTGCATTGAGAGTTCGAGTTAATAGATTCTGCTAAAGCAACAAAGGTTAAATCCTTTGTGGTTGATACTACTGCAAGGACTGACCAAAGATCCACCCCGCATCCCTGCAAAATGGCCTCGATGTTGCAATGTTATTTTTCAACACATTGGGCGAGGGATGAACACCCCCATCCTTGTGGAATATTTTCCTTCCCACCATAATTTGACCACAGGTATGATTGCATGATCTGCTCTAAATGCTAAAATTGAGTCTTACTAGGCAACCAACAAGATATATAATAAATGTGTGAGGCATAGAGGATCTGTCCAACCCCCTTGTCAACTTCCCATCTAATGAGAGGTCCTTATGATGCCAAAATCAATGCTTACTCTAAAAATTTTGAAGACACGGTACACCAATATTGGATAGCCACTGGTGAAAGCCCCACTTCAAAATTTCAAATGCAATGCCTAGATACCTCACAATTATCCTCGTTCGAACATAAGTCCGAGCTGTGGGAATCTAGTAGGTTGAGAGTCTAACTCTAAAAACTAAAAAATTGTCTCGTGGTCACTAACCACAACATCTAATGTAGATCCAAAGATGTGAAAACATGTATGAGCACCATCAACCAAGCTCTGCTTAACACTCATAGAAATAAAGGATCCATTAGCAAAATGATTGTTGACCATGTCTGGCCCATCTGGATGTAAGATGTCCTTCACTTGCCCCTGAGTGCCAGCAACTTAAAATAGGTGAGCCAAGGCATCCATTGTAAAATCTACAAATCTGGGGCAAAAGGGCACCCTTGACAAATAGATTGATTTAGCAAAATTTCAGGGGATAATGAGTTACTGACAAGGAGAAATGTTGATGCATTATAGAGTAGTGTGTTCACCATGGCCACACATTGTGGTCCAAAATTTAGGTACAATTGTTCAAGATGATCTGCATTCAAGTGAATTGCATGCAGGTTCAGTTGTCCCATATCATACAAACACAAAGCTTCGGAAATATTGCAATCCTGGTGAATTAACTTTATATGATATCAAAAAAACTATCTGCCAAAAAAATGTATAGGAAGCTTACAATGATGCAAATTGGTTAAAAAAAGAAGCCCATAGCTTATTTAAGCTTGGTTTCCTAAGTCTTGAGCATAGGGAACAAGTTGAAGATGTCTATCATGCTATTTCGTTTAGTGTCTTAAAATTTTGTAGAGACTCTGAGTTACTAGATGAAGTAGATAAGCTTAAGAAATACTTAGCAGCAACATATCATATCAACTTATCTATTTTCCGTTCGATACCTGATTCATGGGCCATAAATCAAGTTTTCCCTATAATGCCTTTGCATCAGTTGCATGGGAAGCCAAATACACAAGCAACCTTGGCTGATTTGACATGTGACAGTGATGGAAAAATAGAACACTTTATTGGACCTAGTGGGAAGGTTGAAAGTGTGCTCTCTGTGCACCATTTGTGTGAAGGAGAACCATACTACATGGGATTGTTCCTTGCAGGTGTTTATCAGGTATCCTCCAAACCTTTAATCATCTTCTCCGTGACGAACAATATGTCAGGTTTAATGTTTAAATGGCCAGTCTAAAATCTTTGTAGGAAATATTGGGAAGTGCTCACAACCTATTTGGTGGAATTAATGTCATTCATGTAATGCCTAAAGGACCAGACATTGTAGATAAAGCAAGTAACAGCAAGGCCAAAAAGAAATATAGTTTTGAACGAATAATGCGGGTTCAGATGGTAGTACAAGAAAAACTAACATGTATGTGATGAAGCTATAATCTGCAGAAAACAAGGCTGGTAGCCACTGTCTCAAGCCCATTCCAAGGCCTCTCGAGTCTAGATTACATGTCTAGAATAATTGGACCCTGTAAAAAACCTGTCTGCTCTTGTTGAACTACCTTCCATGAAATTAAGAGCCATTTATTTAGCCATGATCTTGTATGAGACACCGAGGAAAGTAATGATGCTCCAACCTCCAATAGTGCCCCTAGCTACATTCTTGGCAATGCATTTACTAAGGCCTTGATTGAGAGATTTAGATAGCCTTTTAGAAGAGAAATTTTTAGCTGTCAAACAATAGAAATAATCTTGTATTATGTTCAACATGGCCTTGTGGAAATCAGAACGAAGGCCATCCATTCCTGATGAAAAAATCACAACAAAGGCCATCCATTTCCGATGACTTGATATTCTTCATAGAACTAAGAGCTAAAAAAACCCCTCTCTTTCGAGAATTCACTATCCAATTTGACTCAATCACTACACCAATAGATAGAAATCTTGCATGGAATGACTCTACAATGAGCGTTCCTGACATCCATCACATGATCCGTAAAAGAATTAAGAGAAAATATTTTGAAAATGCAATCAGAACATGCCTTTGACCTTTGTATGATCCTCTGTAGGAGATTCATTCCGCTGATGCAAACGAAGAATCTTGTAACTGTCACTTTTCTTTTCAAGTAGTCAAATTAGACTTTGGAATTTGGATCCTTCATCCCCTTCAAAAATCCACTATAGTTGAGAATGCACCCTGGCACCCCTTGTAATGCAGTCCCTTTCCTTACAAACTGTCATTTCCCCTTGAAGGACCAGATTGTAGTGATCCCTCTCAAGGAAAATGTGTATCTCCTTGAGTGTAAGCAGAGCATCCTGCAACTCTTTTAAGTTTTTTACTTTTGCGGGCCATCATTCTGTCTCACCCATTCTATTACAAAGAAGATATTTCTCATACCCATCCTTATTTTGCCTCTGCTTTTCAAGATGATGTCATATGATTTGAAAGATCACATCCATGTAGTGTGGTCATCTGTTTTCTTCGAATTTACACCATTAAAGCACTGGTATCACAGATTGTTAAAATGGATCTCTGGTAATGATGAAAATGTAAACCAAAAACAAAGCACAAACTCTAATATTTTAAAAGATTGAAGGGATGAATCCACAGTTACTATCCTGAGCTGTTTTTCTATCTAACATAAAGACTGCTTGTTTCAACTTTCTTGTTTCTAGCTAAGTCACTGCATAGCATTGACATTTATAAAAATGCTAAGATACATTGATGATTCTTGTTACCTCACAAACCTGCACTTTAAGTGGTAAAGCCTTAAAACACATGTACAACCTTTAGGGGAACTAAGAGGGTTTGTTTGCTGCCACCACAATATTGTCCTCTCTTGCATTCGGTTGTCTATCACCTGGAACAAGGGGGGTTTCCTTAATTAAAATATGAGATAGATTTAGACATAGATTGTGATGTAAGACTGGGATTAGTGGGGATTAGTGCCTATCCATTTAGGGCAAATGGAGTCAAGAGGAAACCTTCAGAGGGTTTGAAATTGTGAATGTGGATGGCACGATAGTGCTGTTACAACATGCCAAAAACTCAACCTATGAATTTTTTTTCCAGATTGCAGAAATTACATAGAGAGCCCTTACAAAGGTGCTCCTTAATACACACTCATGGCAACAAAAGGGGTGATTGTACTAGAAAATGAAAATGTGTCCTACCTGAACTGAAATGAAAGCAGCTATTTGTCTAACTTAATAGTAATCGGCAAGGGAAATTGATAGGAACGCCTCAACCAAAGCCCTTCTTCAAATGACAGACTTTTTCCTAATATGAAGCCTAATTTTGTGGGAAAATTTTAATGAATTTCCAGCAATAGAAAAACAACAATATGGATGCAATGATGAACCTGATATTACAAAATAAATCCTTGAAATTTATTTCTCCAGTAGATCTTCAACTAGGCTCACAGGGGAATTTCCCATTAATCCATCCATGCCTTTACAATGGAGAGAGCTTCTGCGTGATGCCTTTTGTAATCCCCACTGGGATTAGTGGGGATTAGTGCCTATCCAATTAGGGAAAATGGAGTCAAGCGGCAACCTTCAGAGGGTTTTAAATTGTGAATGTGGATGGCATGATAGTGCTGTTACAACATGTCAAAAACTCAACCTATGAATTTTTTTTCCAGATTGCAGAAATTACATAGAGGGCCGTTACAAAGGTGCTCCTTAATACAAATTCATGGCAAAAAAAGGGGTGATTGTACTAGAAACTGCAAATGTGTCCTACCATGAACTGAAATGACAACAGTAATTTGTCTAACTTAATAGTAATCGGCAAGGGAAATTGATAGGAACACCTCAACCAAAGCCCTTCTTCAAATGACAAACTTTTCCCTAATATGAAGCCTAATTTTGTGGGAAAAATTTAATGAATTTCTAGCAATAGACAAAAAAAAATATGGATGCAATGATGAACCTAATATTAAAAAATAAATCCTTGAACTTTATTTCTCCAGTAGATCTTCAACTAGGCTCACGGGAATTTCCCATTAATCCATCCATGCCTTTACAATGGAGAGAGCTTCTGTGTGATGCCTTTTGTCATCCTCCTAGCCAAAATGTTCCCATGAAATGTGCTCATTTGACCAAATTCTAGGGTTTTTTGTGCCACGTGTATGTCACATGTATGTCTTCTCATTGGAATGCTTTTCAAGGCAGTTTCTTCACATCCACTCCCATTAGAATAACATTATCTGACAAATCAATGGGAGCTCTTTAAGATGTGGACTCTCTTGATTAGAGAAGAACAGGAAGGATTTTGCACTTGCCTAGGTTTAAACATGGTATGATGTGCATTCTGTTCCAATGCTTTATTTGGTATACCATTCTATGCATGGATTGAATGATTTTAGGCCCAACAAATATACTTTGCAATATGTGTCAAATTTGAACCTTCTTCATATGTTATTATCCCTGCTCCTATTCATTTATTCCTTGACATATTCATCCCCTTTTATTCTGGTTAGTAAATATGCCTTTGTTAACGAAGTGGGCCTAATTTTGGCCTAAATGCCATGACCAAGTTGTATCTATTTCATAAAAATTATGCAGGACATTGCCTAGGACCAACTGCTTAGGCTTAGTTATTGATGAGATATCGGATGATAACACAAATTGACAACATTAAATCACGACATCATGTTCTTGAGGGGAGCTTACACTTGAGTCTTCGTGATGATAACACATTTGATTTACAACTTGATCACAACCCGCTTGACAAACATATTTTGGCAGGCCTCAAGGAGAACACGGGGTGGCCCTGGGTCCATAACATGTACATGAAATTAATCACTTCTTGATGGCGTAAGTTCAATGACTACCTCCACGTGCTGGGTAAAATTTATGTGAATGGAACGTGGTCGGTAGTTTTTTCCTCAAGGAGAATGAGGGTAGGCTTGGGTTTGCAATATATGCACATGGTTCATCACCTCCCAATGCCATAAGTTCAATCCCTTCCTATCTCCCATGGGTGAAGCCTATGAGAATGGAATCTTGACCAAAGGTGTGAAACTCCTTGCTACTAACTGCTAGTCCCAAGCCTGTTGGGCATTGGTGTATTCTTCCCATATCTGGATTTTGTTTTTACATTTTTGAGCAAAATTATTTAGTTATTTGGCCTTTTCTACCAAGGGAGTCACTGTGTTGGGGGGTGCTCAAGGTGATATGACACGGTAGGATGGCAGGGCGGTTAATGAATTGTATACATTTATCTTTAAAACTTGTTTCTCTTAGAATATTTTGATAAGAATGGCTCTCTATTCATGAGGATTCACATCTGGAATTTCATTGCAAGGGAGCATTTTTCTCAGCTTTGTTATTTCCAGTTACATCCTCCCCATTTTGGACTTATGGATAATTTTGTTTGCAGGTTTTGTGGCTCCCATGATACATGTCTGGTGCACTCATTACATGCAAGGACTTATGGTCAGTTGTGGGCAAAAGCTGTGGAATTCAACACAACAGACTATTCAACTACATTTTCTGTGGGTTAGGACATGTGGACAATTCAACCTAAAAAGGTGATGTGATGGGTGCATCTGCAGTGGTTGCAACTTGCAAATCCTCAAGTGTGGACAATTCAACCTAAAAAGGTAGTGTGATAGGTGCAGCTGCAGTTTTTGTAAAGCCTTAGGAGTTGTGTGTGTGCCATGACTCATGAGGGATGAATTCACATTTTGTACCCATTTATTTCCATAAGTCCCTAATTAAGTATTGGTTTAAGACTCAAGACTATGTTCTCTAGTGATAACCTCAACTCAGAAAGTTGTATATGATATCTCCTTGTCCTTGACGCAAATATTTTAACTCTGAACCTTGTACTTGTTTCCAGACTCAAAATTTTTCTAATATGATATAAAATGTTAAGTCATGTTGAAGATGGATTTTATTACTATAATTTTTAAAATTTAGAACAATATATTCATAGTTGCAATCTGATTTTCTGTAATATTTTTGTTGAAATATGACATTGGTAATTTTAGTGTCTTTTCATATGTTTGAGAGAATAAGTAAAATGCTTTAAATTCTGAAACAACCAATCAAAAATTCTTCCATATCTGTAAATATAATAGCTGGTTAACGAGAACCTTATCATTTTATTTCTTGGATTCATGTTTTTCGTCTTTTCAAGGATTAAATTAGTAAGGCATTAATAATTTAATTATGGTTTTCATTGTTGGCTCATGTTATTTGGGACATGCAGGTCACATTGTACCATCATACTCTCACAATAAATCTTGAATGATGAAGTGGATGAGCAAGCATTTTAAAGGTTCAAGTCACAAAGTGTCAGATGGACACTACATAGGGGTGCATTTGGATATGCCAATGTAATTTGGCATGTGCCCTCTAATGCCACGGTAATCCCTAACTCATCAATGTATTGTATTTTAAACTTCAATCTTCTATCTGTTACCACTAACAAAGTTAGGACCATGCTAGTGATTAATTTGAAATTGTATTTAGTGGAAAAAATCACTGTTTTTTGGTGGAATAGTTCATAATTTACTCTGATATTTTTTTTGCAAGTGTATTAGTCACGATGATAAATGTGTGTTTTACTTTAGAGTGTTCTCAGTTCTTTCTAGATACGCTTTTCATCATTTTCTTTGAATACTTCTCTAGTGCTTTACCTTTCATATTTTTCCATCTGTTCCAGTATTTCCATGAGATAATGATTAGTTGGGATGTTGCAAGGTTGTTGTCATATCCTACATACACTAATTAATGCACATTATGGACTTAAAATTTCAATATAGTGTGGCCAACCTTAACACAGGTTCATATCCTATTTCACTATAAATATCACTCCAAATTTTATTGCTCATCTTATGTTATTATCTAATTTCCTTAGTGATGTAAACTTACTTCATCAAAGTCAATAGATGTTAGGAGCTTCATTAATAAGATCCTGTACATTTCAGCAATTCAACATTTGTGGTTGACATTAATTGTGTTCCTTCCATTCCTAGATTACCATTATCAACATGGTGGAGTTTGTTACTGTTCTTTTTTTGAGGGAACTTGAAGGAGACACTACACAAAAAGTACCCATTGTAAGGATTTTAGGAAGACATAACTTCTACAGAGAAACGATCGAAAAAAGTGACATCTATAGTTTTGGAGTGGTGATCTTGGAGCTCATGATGGGAAGACAACCAATAGATCGAGAAATTGGAGAGGATGAAGTTCTTGTGAAGTGGGTGTGCAATAAAATAGAGAAAAATAATGGATTTCTTGAAGTGTTGTATCTTGAGTTTGTGGATTGCTTCAAGGAGGAAATGAATATGGTTTTGAAAGTAGGACTCCTTTGCATAAGCACCTTTCCCATCAACTAGCCAACAATGAAGAGAGTAGTACATTTGCTGCAGGAAGCCAATACTGAGCACAAGGCCAAGGATGAAAAATAGTCTCTTCACTAGTACGTGGAACCCACAATTTGAATTGTATATGCATGATGGTAATTTTATTTGGCTTTGTAATTTTCTTCTTTACATGGCCTCCATATTTACTTCCACTTTGTAGTTTCTAAGTTTGTTTAGGTTTTTTCATGTATAACCTTTTGAATATGACCTAATAATAATACCCAAAATAGAAGCTTGCCTCTATAACTCTTTGGGCATCATTCCCCACGACAATCCAATGGTTAGATGGTGCATCTATCTACCCAATTGTGGACCATTTTGTTGTTTTGTTTTTGATAAATCTACCCTCCAAGTTAATAATTGTGGTGGGCTGGCTAAGACATAGACTTTGCTCTCTATTAAGCACCACGAGGAAAGCACAAATCGATACCATTGTCATCATCATCTATGTTAGCGTCTTATTATTGATCTCCTCTTGCTCTACTCTCCTTGGGCACAAGCATTTAATTGTAAACCAGAACACTGAAGCTTTCATTGTAATATAGGTGGAAATCAAGATGATTTTAGTGGTTGCTGCATGAGATTCTCATTATCTTGTTGTCATAAATGGTTATTTCGTAGAAGTTTAATTATGGCCTTTGGTCTTTTTAAAATTGTATTGTAACATGAAAATGTTTGTTTCTAAAATTTACATGTTTTTAAACACTCCTTAGATTAAATCCCTATTAGTATTTATTTAACCATTCTTCATATTAAAATATGACATGACAGGACAACAAAATTGTAACAGGGAAATCATGTTCCTTCCTGAAATTATAAACATATTTAATCATTAGTATTTTTGGTAAATATTAAGTATTTAATCATGAATATTTTCGGTAAATAATAGGTATCATAGAGGAAATTAATCAATTGAGTTATTGTCTTTTTATTATGTATATTGAACATGTTATTTCTAGCAACTTTTGATCTTCCTAGATCTTTTATTCCTTTGGTGTATCTTTGCACCTTTAGGGGTAATTGATAGTTTAAAGTATAATATTTAAAGGGTGCTAGGTCAATGGAAGAGCACTTTCTTTACAAGCAGGGGGTTGGTGGTTCGATTCCATCGTGCCCTGATATTCATAGGGAATGACGACGATCATTTTTTGGTGACGGATGCTCTTTTGACCATCACCAATTAGTTTATGGTGACATTTTTCGACCCTCACTAAAATATGAAATGGTGACGGTCAACGAACGCCACCACATATACACATCAATAGTGACGAACATGAAAGGTCCGTCACCATAAATCATTGTTGTTGATATGAAATGGTGAGGGTCATTGTTTGTCATTATAGTCATTATTCATGACGGATCTTGATATCACCAATGAACTTATCATGACATTTTTTGACCCTCACCAAATATGAAATGGTGACTGTCAATGAACGTCACCATATATATGCACCAATAGTGACGGCCATGAAAGGTCCATCACAAAAAAATCATTGTTGTTCATATGAAATGGTGACGGTCACTATCCGTCATTATAATCAATATTCGTGACAGACCTTGAATGTCACCACAACACATACTTTCGGCGACGCCACCTTTGGTAACGTTCAATTTTTTGGTGACGGAGGCTATTGTCCGTCACCATTGCTCATATGAAATGGTGACGGTCACTATCCATCATTATAAATCATTATTGGTGACGAACCTTGAATGTCACCACAATGCCTATACTTTTAGCGATGCCACCATTGGTGACGTTCAGTTTTTGGTGACGAAGGCCTTTTTGACCCTCACCAATGAGCTTATTGTGACATTTTTCGCCCCTCACCAATGTCCTTTTTTCTTGTAGTGCAATCTGAATGTTTTCCATGATACCCGTTTTGACCGAGATATCTATGAGCATAGTCTTAGAAATATTACCCATATTCCCGTCCGAATCGATAGTTTGAACAACCATGTAAGTGGAGGGAACGATCTCAGGTGGGTCAAAAGATGGGATTTAAGTATCTATCGCGTCTGAATCGAACATTGAAGTGCGATGATGGAACTCTCCCCAAGGTCGTTCTTCTAGAGACATGACCTCTCGAGTAGCTTCATTCATAGACAGTACTTCATCAAGGAGATCTTTAGAAAGAACTGTGATGGGCGGGAGGGTGGCACGATTGGTCGAAACCAAAGTAGTGGAGCATTTAGATGCAATTTGGATGGCTTGATAAGCCAACTCTACCGGTGATAGTGGCATCTGATCTCCATAGGAATCAATGTCTAGAGGCGCCAGTAGGATCCATGGATCAATAGAGCCATCCGAAATGGTGGATATAATTTCAGTCGTATGTGGAACCTGAAGTGGTGGGAGAGGAAAGAAATCCATCAGGGAAGATGCATTCAGAATATCGGTATTGATGCTGACGTACGAGTAAGAAATGCCTCCTACTAGGGCTACAATGCTACTTGGTAACATGGAATAATCGGGGGTGCAAAAGGATAACTGATCCATTGTGACTATTTTCCCATCCAATGGAAAGAGGATGAGATAGAAGACCGAAGAGACAATGACAGTCATTGCGTAAGACCAACTACGACCCGGCAATAGATTATAGTCGAGATGGCAATCTATGACTTCTATTTCCATCATTATCATTTTCCCGCTAAGCGAAATGGGAAAGCTAGCAAGGTAGCCTTTTGGGAGGAAAGTGTGGCCATCGAAATCTTTAAGGGAATTCGATGGTGGAGACAAAGTACGAGAACCCAAAGTGAGCCAATGATCAGTTGACATAATGCAGGTCGAAGCACCTTTGTCTATGACAGTGCGATGGATTGGTCTCCCTTTCGACACAACTTGCACCTGGAATGCAAGTTGGTGTGAAAGGCGAGGTTTAGATTTATCCATGTAAAAGATGCTTGTGTAGAATCCTAGGGGTCAATTCCACCAATGGCCAAAAGAAGATCTTTCCTTTGCGCTGGGAAATTTTGCAATACTTTGAGTGCAGACATGGTTGATGGTGTTTGCGCTAAATCTTCTACAATATTGTAGTTTTGGGAAGCACGTGCAGAGGTGTTATGAGTCATGCATTGAAGTGTCCCTTTGGGGGGACGAATTGCAGGGTCAGCAGCATGCTTTTCGATATGAAAATCATTGGGTGGTAGTGGATTCGAACTGGTACCAAGTTCCTGAGCATCAATGACAAGATTTCCATAGAGTTTGGCTCGTGTTTGGAGTTCAACGCTTTCTATGCCATAAATGGCGGATGATCCTTCACCAGAAGGATGTGTACCACCGTTTCCCCTTTGCGAGGGTTGTGGTGGGTTTGCAACCATGTGTTTTTGTTGCTGCTCTGGATTAGGGAAGGGATTATGAAGAATGATAGGTGTCTTCTTAGAGTCCTTGTTTGTGATAAAATCTGTGCATTCCTGCATCCGATTACATTTTTATGTCAAGTGATCCTCCGCACATATTCTGCAAGGAAATTTCATGGTTTTCTCCTTTCCTTTTTTGTTCTTAGTAGCTTTTTTCTGATTGGGATTATTCTGAGTATCCAACTGCTCTTCAGAAGAAGAGGTATTTTTCTTATTCTTCTTGTTCTTGCCACTAGGTTTTTGTGAAAATTCCATAGAATTTACCTCAGCGGTAGGAAGAGTAGTCGATTGGTTAGGGGAAGTGGTAGCTGAAGATGGCTGGGAGGTTTACCCACTAGGATATTTTATGGCTACGCCGAAGATTTCACCAATGAGGACATCGACGTGTGCTCCGGGTTTTTGAGTAGTGGGAGGATTCAGATTTCCAAGGACATGGGGGAGTAAATCATATAGCGTGCCAGATTGCGAATATATTAGATCTAAATGATGTGCATGATGAATGGATTGGTCTTCCATGACTGTACCGGACATAAAAACGTCCATAGCTAGGGGGGGTAAGAGTGTCTTACAAAAATATTTGGATAAGAGATGATCTGGGATTGGAGCTTTGACGAGCCTCTACCTACGTCTCCACTCATGAATGTGATCGGAGATGTGGGTGGCGGTGTCTTGGCACAATGAATTCAAGATTTTTCGTGACTGATTCATATCTAGGTAATTGGAAATTCTTAAGAAATTCCGTAGCTAAGGCGCCAAAAGTGTTGACGGCCCCACGTGGTAACTGTTATAGGGTAAAATGCTTGGGTTGTTGGTTATCGAATATCCCTCTCAGGGATTTTCGGTGCCCGAGGCAAACAGTAAGATTAGATGTATAGTTCACAAAGAAGGCACATACATGTTCATATTAACTTAAAACAACTTTGATGGAATAAGATGGAAGATTACCTCTTTAATGATCTTGGAGTATTTTGGAGAGAACTAGGCAGCGAAGCAGGAGTTCTCCTTCACCAGCTCCAAATCTTGACCCTGCAATCAATTAAAGCACCTGTGTAATCTCTACCATAACATACATTTCCTATCAATTAAGTCAATATATAATAAACATTTAAACTATGCACATCTAAGCCATTCATCTCATGCTATATAATTTATTAAATAACAATGACAATATCAACGCATAGAATGGACAAAATAGATACAGTTCTATTGATTTATAAAAAGGAGGATTACAACCGTCGGTTGTACCAAGCCCTTCTCATCCTTCCCATCTCTCTATCTCTGAAAGTGGTGATGTCTTGATCAACAAGTTATCAATGAACCTCTTTGACTCTTGACCTTCACACTACAACAATAATCTCTACTTCACAAGTATTCAAAAACTTTGACAATCCTTCGACCTTGAACCAAGAGCCTTCAACTCCATTTTATAGGAGGTGGGGAAAGAAATCATTTCCCTTCTCTTTCCACTAGTTCTGAATAGAAAAAACCAAGATGTTTCCTCAACTTCCATGATTTTGCCTTCCTTGAGAGTTCAGTTGTTTTTGGAAAGGCCCAATAAGAGATTAGTGGTTTGCAGTTTCCTTTTTGTACTGACTCTCTTGTGAGAAAAAGCTGGAAATTCAAATCATTCTCCACGGGTTTTTCCCGTTCCAAACTCAAAACACGGGTAACGTTGCGCTCTACTGTAAACAGAGTGTTTCCCTAGCCACTAACGCAGCCTATTCACTGATCAGGTGCATTATAACGCTCTTGTGTTGTTATAGTGAGGCGTTACCTTGGCAAAAATAGGTTTAGTTTAGGTCTTTGTATTCCTTCCATATTTATCTTCTCCTCTGAGCTGATGAGGAGGTATTTTGACCTATAATAAATTCCCCCTAAAGTGTGAGGTCAGAGACGAAGACGATGGCCAAAATACTTTATAATGTGTGTAGTAGAGATAAAGAGATTGAAAGACTGAGGAAAACCTGAAACAACAACATATGTCAGAAAATATAGTATCTACCTTGAGTCGGGCATTTCCATGCTCAGTAGCTTAAACAACATGATTTCTATAGAATAGAGATATGAAGAATCTGTCCACCGATGAGCACAATGTGGAAGTGTCTGTCATAACAAGATCAGGCTAAAGAAGTTGTCTCCATAAACAATATCGCAACTTGGGGAAGGGAACACAACTTTAATGATGTAACCTTTGCCCCAAGGTCTTGACCTCTTATTCACTTAAACTGCATATTTCTCAACATGTGAATGAAGGAGATGTCGTTGAACATGTGAGAAATCATCTGATTACTACTCGATAATGAAAACTATTAACAGACGTGAAGGTGGCCACCGATAATGATGATGGTCCCTAAGATGCACAATACAATCTAGCGAGTGTGAATAAAAAGAGTTGAAGTCGAACACTCATAGAATAATTCGACCATGAGCGAATGATGAAGACTCCTAATCAAACACAAGACTACCTGCCACTGATGTCTGCAAGTATTCGGGTACTGATGGGTTTCTGGATCAACTTCCTAGATAAGATGTTGAAGTCGATAGGAAGATATTTGTTGAAAGGTAGGCACTCAGGCGTCCTACATCAGTCAACACGAAATGAAAACCAAATGATTTTGTTTATTATGGAGATAATGAAGAGTAAATGGGGATGTCTGACAACAAATAATTTCTGGCATAATGAGCGATTTGGTTGATAAGAGGAGCAGTAGATAGCGATATATGCATGAACAATAGAAGGCACTGTAACAGGGTACTAGGCAGCTGAGGCTTAATGAACACCAAAGAGTGTGTTAGGATTTTACCAGTGTAGGAACAGTGGGAGATGAAGGCTAATACTCATAGATGGTAGGGTTCGGCTAACTGCAAAAGAGTTTTCTGGGAATTTCCATGTTTAAGATTTTTGCTGCCAAATCGACCTTCTGAAATGTAACAGAGGTAGTATCCATTTTTTCCAAATTTTTCCCCGTCTGATTAAGTTTAACGAGTCTAGACAAGTAAACTCGATGAATTTTTCATATTTAGAGAGTCTGAAAAATGTCGTAAAAGACAACTCTGTGCCCCGTCTGATTAGTTTTAACGAGTCTAGATGAGTAAACTTGGTGAATTTTTCATATTTAGAGAGTCTGAAAAATGTCGTAAAAGACAACTCCATTGCGGTACTTTTGTCATGTCTTGATAACCGGGCACGACAAAGGGAGAATAGTAAGCCTGAAACAGTTCATTTTCCATGAGTTAGTCCATCGAAGCCGGAAAAGTGAGAAATCTATGTTCGATGGACGTCTACCTCATTTTGTTATGAGTACAAGGAGACGGAGTAAATTCAGTACTCTTTGTGAAATTTTAACGAGTCCGACAAAGAAAAACTTGGTGCCCTCCGTGAAATTTTAACGAGTCACACAGAGAAAACTCGATTACTTTTTCAGTTTAAAGAGCTTTGAAAAATAGGAAAATAATGGCTCCCGATTCTCTGTCGTGGTAGTTTAGTGAGCCCGACAAAGTCAACTCGAGGTTTTTTCAATTTTATGAGCGAGAAAAAGGTCCCTAAAAAGAAAGCTCAGTGCTTCTTCATATCAGTTTTAACGAGTCTGAAGAAGAGAAATTCAGGTTTTTCAGATTAACGAGCAAGAAAAAGACCATAAAAAGAACGCTCGATATCAACTTCGTATAAGTTTAACGAGTCCGAAGAAGGGAACTCAAGGTTTTTTAGATTAATGAGAAAGAAAAATACCATAAAAAGAATGCTCGACAAAACATGTGTATGTATGCATATGAATCTTGATCACTCATCATAACATCAGTAACAAATCTCAATAGTTGCGACACATATGCAGCAAGAATTCATGACTTTTGCTGACTAGATTAAGAGAGTCATGCCCCATAATTGGCTATAAGAAGGTCAGAAGACCTTCATTTTCACTGTTCTGAGTGTTGTGAAGGAGCTCTAGGGTGAAAAGGGGCAAAATATTCAGCTGACGATTGCGGTCAATTCAGGCAACAGTTTTCCTTCCCGCGAGATCCAGGTAAGAGCTAGAACCTCCTGCTATCATTTAATTGTATTTTTATGAAGTTTTGTTGGTTCAAAATGGGAAATTTGTGAGGCCCTAAAAAATATTTGCGGCTAATATGGGCCAGTAGTGTTATAGCCGTGTTAAGCGCACTTCCCGTGAAGTGATGCCGCGTTAGCGCGCTCTGTTTTACACTATAGCCAGCGTTAGGCGCAACGCGTTTTTTAGCAACTCATTTATCAATGTTTTGAAATGGCCCAGACAATTTCTAATTGGTTGAAAATGTTGTATTTGAAGGTATTCAACTGTTAATCATGAGTATCTGGTGAGAGAGAGAACATGAACGGGAAGAAAGGGAAATGGTTACTAATGCTGCAAGCTTGATGGCTCTCCATAGATGCGGTTTGCTAAAATATGCACATTTAGAACTGATGAGGGGTCAAGAGGACCTCCTGAGGTGGTTGATTCAGCAATGGGACGAGCGGCACTATGTCTTTCAGATTGGGGGCAATGAGCTCTCAATCGAGAAGGATGATGTGTACTTTTTGACCGGCCTATCATGTCGTGGATCGAGGCCCAACTTGACGGGGTCCAGAGCTGACCCGCATTCCACTGCTGATCTTATTCTTGAGCATTGCATACACGACACACAGGCTGTGAGCAACCGAGTACCGATCGCACGGGTGACTTTGAGACCAATGAGGTCTATATTATGGATGATTTTTCACTTGGCAGGTGCCAAGAGTCAGCATGTGGCCACCAAGGCCCAGATGCTACTAGCCTTGGATTGTATGCAGCCTCAGGTATTTGATTGGTGTGACGGAGTTGTACGTCGGGTATGAGCAGAGCTTACCGCATGCAAGACCTGTACCCAGAGAGAGTTTGGGTATAATGGTACACTGATCGTTTCTTTCTTACTGGAGCGGGTACCATTGATGAGGCCCAGGATCATTACAACACCATTGGGCCCACACAAGCTGAGGCAGGCTCGATGGGTAGCTTTGCTTCTGCGGACTGGAGAGGGTCCCGTCTGCCATTGTTTTGATGATGGATTTTTTGATTGGCTGAACTCCCAGATTATTATGATCAAGGATTATCCCTATGCAGGGATGAAATTCACAGGCGATCCGAAGTTAGCGCTGCCCCCTGGCACCCAGTGGGGACTCGATGGTAAGAAGGAAATGATCAGTGTACTGTAGGAAGTACTTTGTTTTTTTCTTTTGAAAATGAAATTTTTTTTGTTGAAGTAGGGTGAAAATTGTGTTTTGACATGAAGAGTTGTTTGCTTGACACAGATGTGGCACCTGTCCGCCCAGTTGGGGCCCCTCGCTATGCACGGCGAGGACTGCAGCTACCGGGGCTGGCGCACCAGCAGAGGATGCGGAAGCCACTGAGGATGATGATGCCCAGGTTTTACATGAACTCTCCAGAAACCTGGAGGGTTTGAGTATGGGTATACCACCCCTTCCTATGCGGGAGGTTCCAGTTCATTTGCAGCGGCATACCGTAGGTGTGCCGGAGAGATACATTGGTGCCTCTGAGGAGGATAGCCAGAGCAGTTGTATGTTACCATGATCATCAGGCCTAGCTGGCAAAGTGGATGTATTAGTGTCAGAGTGTGGCTTAGTATAGCCATTTTTTTGTAAAACACCCAATTTTTGGAAGATTTTTGGATGTAACTATTGTACTGGACACGACATATATATATATACATACTTTTTGGTGATTTTGTGTTTTTTGATTTTTTATGTATTTTTCAATGGGATGAAAATATATATACTCATGTATAAATATTTTATAATAAATGTGAAAAATGCCAATCTAACACATATTTTTCCAAAGAATCGGCTAATGCATTAAATTCTCTAGGAACGTGCTCAAATGTGATTGTTTGAAATTGACGTTCTAAAAGTCGCACCCTTAAAAAATAACGTAACAAGACTGGATGACGGACACGGTAATGATTTTTTAACTACATAATGATGAGTTGGGAATCTAACCTGACCACTAAATTGGAGATGTCACGAGACGCTGCCTCCATGAGGAGTTGGATCACTGACATTTACTCGGCAAAATTATTGGTGGTGCTACCTAGGAAGATTCCCCCAGAACCAAGAAGGTCCGACTCAGGAGTGTAGAGAACCCAAGCAGCTGAAGTAATGTGCCTAGTGTGACGACTAGCACCGTCCGCATATCTGACGTATGATAAGGAGGATGACGACATCTGTGTGAAAAAAAAGAGTGTACATGAGAAAAACACCTCAAAAACCAAAAAATATCCAGAGACATCAAAACAATAGGCAAAACTTATATACATAAAATTACAAAGAATACGCCTAGTGCGAAATTAGGAAAAATACTTCTTGAGATAGAGCCTGTTGCGGGGCTCCACGAGTGGAATTCCATTACAGGCCTGAAGTTCGTAAGCCCCTTTTGAGAGGACTTTAGTGACGATGTAAGGACCAAGCCATAATGGTTGGAGCGTTCCTTCCCCTAAGAGGTCATGTTTATGATCATAGAGTAGAACAAGATCGCCCTCTTGGAAAGAACGAGGCTTGATAGATTTGTCGTATTGAGCTTTGACTCGACGCTGGTGAGCTTCGAGTGCTAATGTAGCATCTCGACGAGTTTCTTCCAAATGATCGAGCGAGAGAAAGCGCTCTTCTGTGGCAGTGGTGCCAGGCAGGAGTTCAACGGCAAGTTTGAGTAATGGAATTTCACACTCGATTGGAAGTACTGCCTCTAGGCCGAATGCAAGTTCAAATGGCATGAAACCTGTGGAAGTTTTGACTAACGTTCGGTATGCCCATAACACGGAATACAACTTTCGATGCCATGTGGTTTTATAATTTCCGACCAGTCGATGAATCATGGTTTTGAGGATGCCATTTACGGCTTCGACTTAACCATTAGCTTGAGGATAATAAGACGAAGATTGATCTTGACAAAAACCTAGCATGGATGTTAATTCGGTCATCATATGATTCTGAAAGTGGGATCCATGATCTATGAAAATAGATAGGGGTACGTCGAACCAACAGATTACCTGATTTAACAAGAAGAGAGCGGCGGTTTTTCCATCGACCTTAAAAGTGGGAATGGCTTCCGCCCATTACGTAAAATAGTCGACCGCAACCATGATGTAGTTGTGTCCATTTTCTGAAGTGGGATTATAGGTGACGAAGTCAATTCCCCATTTAGCGAAAGGACCAATGGAGATAACCAGATGAAGGGGGCAGGATGGGCACACATTTTATTTGTGAAAATTTGACATGGATGGCACTTCTGGACCGTTCCAATGCAGTATTTAAACAAAGTGGGCCAATAGTAACCTGTGCGTAGGATTTTTTGGGCAGTAGCTATGCCTAAAATATGACCACCGCATGCCCCTGTGTGGCAGTCATTCAAAATGTGTTTCGCTTCATTGAAAGTGAGACAACACCGAAGAATAGTATCGATACGACGGCGATATAATGTATCGTTCAGCATGAGGTAGTGCTTTGCATTGTGGCGGATACGACGACGGTCATCAGATGTGAGAGTTGGGCGGAAGCATTGGGTTTGTAGGTAGACCAAAATGTCTCCATACCATGGGTCCAAAGAATCAACCAAGTATACAGATTCATCAGGAAATGGATCATGAGCTACTTCTCTCAGGTCGATTCTAGGAAGGTCCAATAATAATTCAGCGAAGACGAGGGATTTCTTTGCTTTGGCAGTTGTGAAGACCAAATCAAATTGTTGGAGGATTATGATCCATTTGGAATATTTTCCTCCAATAATTTTTTGAGACACGGTGTGTCGCATGGGGTTCTCCAAAGCAATAATCGTAGTTTGTCGCAGCAATATATAGTGCCGGAGTCGGGTGACGGCAAAAACTACCGCCAGAGAAAGTTTCTCCACATGTGAATAACGTAGTTCAGGTCCGATTAGAAATTTTTACAAGTAGTATATCACATGTTCACTGTCGTCACTATGAACTTGAACTAGAACCATTCCAAGTGAGGATGGTGAGGCTGCCAGGTAGAGGAGAAAGTCGCGTGAGTATTCGGGGGCACTAAGGAGTGGGGCTGAAACAAGTGCATGTTTTAAAGCATCAAATGACCATTGAGCTTGGTCATTCCACAAGTATAGTGTTCCTTTCTTCAATAATCGCATAAATCCTTTTGTCATCTCGGCATAGTTAACGATGAATCGACGTAAAAAGTTTTCCTTCCCTTGCAAACGTTGGAGTTAAAGGATGGATTGTGGTGCTGGCAATTCAAAAATTTCCTTAACCTTATCAGGATCAACCTTAATCCCGTGCTTGGAGACAATGAAACCTAAAAGACGCCCGGACTCGACCATAAATACGCACTTATGAGGATTCATACGTATATTGTAGAATCTACGCCTAGAAAAAATTTCTTTCAGATGAGCGAGGTGATCAGGTCGTTTCTTGGAATGGGTCGGAAGGTCATCCAAGTATGCCTATACAATATGTCGAATGTCATGAAAAGAATAGTCCATAGCCAATTGAAAATTTTCACCAGCATTCTTCAGACCGAATGGGAGTTTACGATACGCAAATGTGTCCCAAGGATAGATCAAGGCAGTTTTATGCTGGTCTTCTTTTTTAATTGTAATCTTTTTATAGTCCAAGAATCTATCCATGAAGGAAAAATATTCGCATCTAGCACAATCGTCGAGAATTTGATCTATGAATGGGGTAGGATAATTGTCTTTGGGAAAAGCGGTGTTCATATCACGATAGTCAACACAAACTCGAATGGTGCCTTGTTTTTTATCGACGGGAATCGGATTGGAAACCCATTCTGTTAAGGGAATGGGATAGATGAAACCAACATTTAAAAGTTTCTCTACCTCAATTTTGATGGCGGCTACTTTGCATGGGTGGACAGGCCTGAGTCGTTGCTGAATTGGTTTGGCATTGTCATAAATCTTGATTTCGTGCTCGACTATAGATGGATCTATGTCGGGCATTTCATCAAAAGACCAAGCAAAAACATCATGGAATTCCTTGAAAAGGGATGTGAAGCATGCAATTTCCTCAGGATTGCAATCGGCTCCAATCTGAATATTTTCCACGATACCTGTTTTGACTGAGATATCAATGAGCATTGTCTTAGAAATATTACCCATGTTCCCTTCTGAATCGATAGTTTGAACATTTGTGTAAGCGGAGGGAACCATCTCAGGTGGGTCAAAGGATGGGATTTTAGTTTTTATCACGTCTGAGTCGATCATCAAAGCGCGATTTTGCAACTCTCCCCAAGGTTGTTCTTCTAGAGACATGATCTCTCAAATAGCTTCGTCTGTATGCAAGACTTCATTGAGGATATCCTTAGAAAGAACTGTGATGGGTGGGAGGTTTGTACCTTTGGTTGAAACCATAGCAGTGGAGGGTTTAGATGTAATTTGGATGGCTTGGTAGGGCAACTCGACTAGTGAGAGCGGCATCTGATCTCCGTAGGAATCAATGTCTGAAGGCACCGGAAGGATCCATGGGTCGATAGAGCCATCCAAAGTGGTGGATATCATTGCAACCGTGTTTGGGATCTCTGGCAGCGGGAGAGGAAAAAAACCCAATAAGGAAGATGCCTTTAGAAGACTGGTACCGATACTGACGTAAGAGTCAGGAAACCCTCCTATTAGGGGTGTAGTGCTACTTGGTAACGTGGTATAATCAGGGGTGTAGAAGGATAACGGATCCACTGTGACTATTTTCCCATCCAATGGAAATAGGATGAGTCGGAAGACCGAAGAAACAATGGCGATCATGGCATAAGACCAACTGCGACCAAGCAATAGATTATAGTCAAGATGGCGATCTATGACTTCAATGTCCACGGTTACCATTTTGTCACTCAGAGTGATGGGAAAGCTAGCAAGGTATCCTTTTGGGAGGTGTTAGAGTCGGTCCTTACAACCCTCCGTCAGAGATCATTTCTCTTTTTGCATTTCATTGTTTAGGTGTCTCATTCCGCTCGCTCATCTGCATTCCATTAGGGGCATGCCATTGACTGACGGAAGGGTTTGGTTCTCTTGTTTTCCCTCATGCTTGTACCTGCTGGGTTGGTTAAAACTCCTCAAATTTATCAAAGTTCAGTTCATGTCATTCACAGTCATAAATGATTATTTTGGTAAAAAAGAGTCTTTAGTTTCTGAGTCTAGGATTTAGTCTTTCGACATGTTCAATAAATGCCCGCAGGCCATGAGGATGGTTTTCAATAAGCTCTCAGTTCAAAATTTCATCATCAAGCATATTCGAGGACATTTCTTGTTCAAAACTCTGTTTTGAATAAGATATTGTTGAATTCATTTTTGTAATAAGATTTATTTTTCCGCCATGAAGATTTCAAAGCAGGCTCTGGTTTTCCTTTGCCAAACATCAACGCCAACATCCCTGCAAAAAATAACCATGTTCATCATTTCAAGTCCAGAAAGTTAGTGAAAAGAAAAAGATAGAAATTGAATTAAATAAAAAGTGCCAAAAGTCAAAAAACATTACAAAATGGGTTTTTGAAGAATAAAAAATGAAAACCATCTCTATATAAGATTTTTCTCAAAGTCATATATCCATTTGCATCAAGTTTCATTCACAAAATCTCATAGAGAAATCAAAATTTCAAAGTTGGAGCGCAAACTGTGTTTTAGAGGGGTCGTGACTGTGTGTAAAGATAGCGCGCGGCGCATAGGAAATAGGCGCGGCACACCAAATTGACGCGGCGCATTGGGCCGAAAATGACAGTGTCTTTTTCCACAGGCGCGGTGCACCCACAGAGCGCGGCGCACTGGGTGTGCACGCGGCACATAGAGCCCTAAGGCCGAAATCCATATCCGCTCCTCCAAAACTCATTTCAAATCACTTCATTCGCCTCCAAGTAAGTCCACAAGGCCGGTGCAGTGATTTTATTTATGTGTGATGTGTTTAGAAGTGAAGATATTGGTGTTTGAATGGTGAAAGATTTAACCCTATATCCACATCAAAATTTGCTCCAAGGGTTTGAAAGAGGTGGTTAAAACTTGAAATTGTGGTGTTTGAAACTCTCATGCCATAGACATTTATGCTCTGGTTGTCATTATTGTTTTTTGTCACTACTATCACTGCCATATTATCATATCACAGTCTCTTCCCCATTCCCACTGTCCCATATCCCTGTTACATCCCCAAACCCTATTGCTTGTCACCACGTCACAGCATTGATAAAATCTTGGTTACCAAAGATTCAAGGACTGTTTCAATATCCTTGATTTCACTTTAACCCAAGTATATTTTGTCATTGCACTCCTATCCCTAAAAAATCCTACTATTCCCTATCACCCTCCCCCTTTCATATCGCTTAAATTCCCAATTCCCAAAACATGTAATGGACTATCTCTATATATTTGAATTCACCTAGCTTAAGGATGTCTTGTCATTGCATCTATACCTGTCCCTAAAAACTACAAATATCATCATCCCATTCCCATATCCTTTGCAAATATTCCTAATTCCCAAATCCTTAATTCCCAATAGTCAAATGATTGTTTTCACAAGTTAAGTTTCATTTGACAGTATTTTAGCCCACTGCATATACTTCCCACAGTCCCTCATTTCATTCTTGATACATGTGGCATATTTGGTATTGAAAGGCAAGCACCAATTCATCATTTTCAAGCATACACCTAACTCTTCTTTTCACTATACATATATCAGCATATACTTGTTCAAACACATTTCAGTACCATGTCAGAGATAGATTCACCATATGAGCGGGGATATGAGCAGGATAGTGATTCTACAGCAGAACTAAATGTGCCAAGGAGATCTCATAAAAGTGGCAGGCATGTCAGGGAGGAGCCGACTTCTTTGGCTCAATTGCAGGCCTGCCCGCTTGCAAGGGATTGTTTTCAGCGTCAGTCATGCTTCCATTATTGTGAGATGATTTCCCGAACTCAGCATCATCATGAGTTAGATCACCTATTTGTCCTACATTTGCATAATGGTCATGTGAATCTTGTCGGAGTGAACTTCACTTTGACACCAGAGACTATTTCTGAGGCGACTGGGATACCGAACATTGGTGAGGAGTGGAATAAGAGACAGCAACTGGATAGAGCATATTATGAGCCTTACATCAGACCTAGATATTTGAGGCAGCTGAGCAGGGTATTTCCATTCCGGTTTCTGAAGGAAGAGTATGCACCACTGATGAAACTCATCATTCGTTATTTCAGCTGTGAGGGCCGTTTCTCACGTTTTTATGCATATCACATCAGAATTTTGATGCATTTTACGAGAGTGAGACTGATGAGTATCCCCTATTTCATGTGTCAAAACATAGAGCGGATGACATTCCTTGTGTAGAAGAAGACCCCAGTGCAGCAGCATAACAGAATTTACCATTACGCGCTCATCAAGATCATGGTGGTACATCAGCTCGCACAGCAGGGCATCGCATGGGATGAGTTCATTTCTCGTGACTTCTTTGCAGCGCCACAACCTCCTCCCGAGGTAGTTCATGATGAGGGAGAGCCTTCACACTAGTTTGATGTTCCCGAGTTTGAGCCTATCAGTGCTCCGATGTGTGTGACATATCAGAGAGGCCATCGAGCCTTATTTGCAGCAGCACGACGAGTACTATCTCCACCAGGGGTGGAAGGGGTCTCGTTGACTTCATCAGCAGCGCGAGTACTATCTCCACATGGTGTGGAAGGGGTCTCGCCATCAAAATCAGCACAGGTACAGGTTCAGGACAGAGGCAAGAGGCCTATGCACGATGAGGGCCCCTCGGGAGGCCAAGATACTGATTTTGTTTTGATCGATGTTGATCGAGCTCTCCTAGCTCGAAGCTGAAAGAGATCATCCAGGAACAAAAGGATGAGATTGACAGTTTGACCATGAAGTTGCAGAGAGATTAGTGGTTTATACATCATTTGGATCAGCCTAATAAACAGCTGGAGGATCAGCACACACTCATAGAGTTTCGGCAAATCCGTGAAGACCGGGAATTGGCCCGGAAGAGACCAGGTGACATGACACCGGTTGAGCGAGAGACTTGCCTTACGCACGTCAACATTCATCTGGAGAAGCTCTTGGTGAAGGCCAATAGGGAAAAATACATGCTCAGACACATGAAGACTCACTATTGGGCACGTACACACGTTTGCAGAGCAAAAATGAAGATCCTGAAGGCAAGATTGAGAAAGGCACTGAAACGTCGAAAGAGGCCGGATCCACTCTGAATCTTGGCCGAAGCTTCCTTGGCTGAGCATGAGACATGATGGGAGACCTTCACTCCAAATTTCAGCAAATTTAGAGAATATTTTGTCATTTTTGAAAATTTTGGTTGCAAAACAGGTTTTTCCGCCCGACGCGTTGCGCCACCCAATGCGCGCTTATGATTGGGACACCTTCTGGAGGAAAAATTGATATTTTTGGATTTCTCATGGTAATTTATGCATGCTCAGGAATGGCTGAAGCATTTCATCAAATTCTGGGTGGTCTTAAGGGCCAAAAACACCATGAAAATCACCTTTCTGCCACCATTTGCACCAGCAGGAAGTACTTTTTGGATATTGAATTTTTTGAGGGGTAAATGAGCTCCAAATTGAAAAATTCCACTTGGGTTTTATAGCAGACATCTAGGGATTTCCAACGAGCTATCATGAGATTGATTTGGACTTCGGGAAGTGCCTCAAAAATAGGCTCAAAGTGGCACAACGCATTGAGTTTTTGAGCGCGGCGCATAGAGAAAGTTTGCCTCATTTTCACTCTTCAGCTCAGAAATTCGCCCAGTTTTGACTAGTTTTACTTTTTCATGTGATGATTGATCTACCATGATGTAATTTGGTAACCATGATGTAATTTTTGCATATATTTACTTTTTCTAGAGGATTCATTCACTAAAAAGTGAAAATTAAATGAATGAATCAGTTTCCTTCCTTATAGAGGCAAGTTGTTTGGCTGCCTAGATTTCAGTTCCTAGTTTAGAATTGGTTGAAACAGCTCCTAGAAGGATGAGCTCGACCCCTAGAGGCATGGGAAGGGGTTAGACTTGTCTATATATTGTATTTTCTAAGACATATTCATGTTTGGATACTTGGGAAAATGTTTGGCACCTCATTGTACATACATTTTCAGTTTTTGGCAAAGGAAAGACCAGAGTTTTGCAACACTTGTTGGGATCCTTGTGGTTTCTGAGTTTTGATGATGTTCTTCTCATGTTATTGTAAGTTTCATTAATGTTATATGTATGCCATTTCCCTTCTCTATGCTTCTGAATTAAACAAATGAGTATTTGAGGTAGAATTCATTGATTTGCCGGTGCTCTGCCTTAGACTTTTGTTTAATTTTACATGTTTTTGTCAGTTTGAAGAGGATCCTTGTACTCTCTTGCCCTCTTCAGCTCCTCAGCAGTATTTTCCATCCATTCACATGATCTAAGACATCAAATTCGTTGCCTACCCTGCCCCAATTTGAACTCTGCAAGATTTGGCCTCATCCCCAAGCCCAAAATTGTTTTTCCCTTTTTCCAACAAAAACCCCTAAAAATCAAAATCAAACCCTCCTATTTGTTTATCTAGCCTAAGATCAGTTTTTGTTTCAGTAATATCAAGCCCCTTTGAATATTTTCATTGAGATTGACTTAGAGAGAGCCCTCTCCTGTCCTCGTAGGGCTAGCTACGAGGCTGAGCGTGGTTTGGTGTTGTCCTTCTTTTGCCTTCCTTCAGCCTAAGGTGGATTTGGGATCTAACAGGAGGAACATGTGGCCATAAAAATCTTTGAGGGAATTCAACAGTGGTGTTAAGATAGGAGAACCAAAATTGAGCCAACAAGCTTGTGACATAATGCAGGTCGAAGCACCTTCGTCTATGACAATGCGATGAATTGGTCTCCCTTTCGACAAAACCTGCACCTGAAATGTGAGTTGGTGTGAGAGGTGAGTTTTATAATTTTCCATATCAAAGATAGCTAGCATGAAATCCTGGGGGTCTATTCCACCAATAGCCGAAAGCAAGGCTTTCCTTTGTGCTGGACAAGTTTGCAATACTTCGAGAGCAGACATAGCTGACGGTGCCTGCGCCAAATCTTCTACAATGTTGTAGTTTTGGGCTGCACGTGTAGAGGTATTATGAGTTGTGCGTTGAAGTGACCCTTTGGGGGGATGAATCACGGGGTTAGTAGTAGGCCGTTCGATATGCAAATCGTTAGGCGGTGGTTGATTTGAACTAGTACCAGGTTCTTGAGCATATATGGTAGGATTTCCATAAAGCTTGGCTCGGGTTTGAAGTTCAACACTTTCAATGCCATAAATGGTGGATGATCCTTCACCGGAATGATGCAAACCACCATTGCCCCGTTTCTGGGGTTGTTGCAGGTTGTCAACGATGTGTTGATGTTGCTGTTGTTGATTAGGAAAAGGATTATGAAGAACGGCAGGTGTTCGCCCAGAATCCTTGTTTGGGATAAAATCGGTGCATTCCTGCAGCCGAGGACATTTGTATGTCAAGTTTTCCTTCGCACAGATCTTGCAAGGAAATTTCATGGGTTTATCCTTCCCTTTGTCATTTTTGGCAGCATTTTTCTGATTAGGGTTATTCTGATTATCCGACTGCTCTTCCGAAGAAGAAGTCTTTTTCCTGTTCTTCTTATTCTTTCCACTAAATTTTTATGAAGTTTGCACAGAATTTACCTCAGTGGTAGGAAGAGTAGTTGTTTGGTTAGGTGTGGTGGCAGCCTAGGATGGCTAGGAGGCTTTCCCCTAAGACTGTTTTGTGGCTACACTAGAGATTGTGCCAACGAGACCGTCGGCATGAGTTGCGGTTTTCTGAGTAGCTGGAGGATTTGGGTTACCAGGGGCATTGGGGAGTAAATCATATAGCGTGCCAGATTGTGAATAGATTAAATCCAAATGTTGGGCACGACGAATGCATTGATATTCTGTAATCGCACCGGAAAGGCCAATGTCTTTAGAGATGTGGGGTAAGAG
Organism: Pinus albicaulis; assembly: GCA_034641835.2. Classification (NCBI taxonomy): domain Eukaryota; kingdom Viridiplantae; phylum Streptophyta; class Pinopsida; order Pinales; family Pinaceae; genus Pinus; species Pinus albicaulis. The sequence continues at coordinate 102,645 of JAXQQM020059342.1, forward strand.
AGACTTACAAAACCAATTAACTAAGAGATGATCTGGGCTTGGCGCTTTGAATAGCCTCCTCCTACGTCTCCATTCATGAATGTGATCGGAGATGTGGGTGGCGGTGTCTTGGTGCAGCGAGGTTAACAGTTCTGTTTTGGTTTCAAATCTTATTGGTAATTAGAAGTTCTTTAGAAACTCCATCGCTAAAGTGCCAAAAGTGTTTATGGCGGCGCGTGGCAATTCAATATACCACTTGGTGGCATTGCCTGTAAGGGTGCAGGGAAATAGTCGAAGCCGGACACTATCATCCACCATAGAATTAGATATAGACCATAGATGAAAGGTAGTGATGTGTGCGGCTGGGTCATCCCCTTGTTTCCCATCGAACTTTGGGATGTCAGAAGGAATATTGTGTGGTACTGGAGGCCAGAGCGGGTTGTGATTGATGGGGTTATTAGTCAGTTTATGGATGTCGGGGATGTCCAGAGCTACCAAAAATGGCAATTGTGGATTTTCCCTTGAATCTAACCAAGGAAGTATGGGCTGACTATTTGGACCATAGGGTCCACCCATCAATGTGTTACCAGGAGGATAAGTAGGACTTTGATAAAAATTTCCTATAGGTGGAGGGGTAGAGACATATGGTTGCTATCCATAGGGCATATTGTATTGTAGGGTGGACGGTTGGTTGCCCCAAGTATAAAAGTTCCCTCCCATTCCAGATGGAGGTTGGGGTGGATTAGTCCATATGGATGCAATAGAGTTTCCTGGAGGCATGCTACTACTTGCATAGTTCGGCAACGGCATAGACCCAACACCTATATTTAAACCACTTAAGGGAATACTATTAACAATATGTTGTCCCGTTTTTCCTAAGGATTATAGGGGAAGTGAAATGTTCCCTACTACCCAAGTGCTGGTGACACTGCCTCCTGGTATAGTGGCCAAGGGGTTTGAACTCAGCAAAGGGTTCCAACCGAAAGGGTTGCTATAAGGAACCGAAGTAGTCACACTCGTGGGTCCCAACGTGGTCACGGTAGGAGTAGATCCCGAAGAACTCGGCGAGCTACTGACAATTGTGATGACTATAGGGTTGAGATGAGGTATATGTTAACTATTGGGGTTACCAAGTGATGGCATAAAACTGACAATCGGCAGGGAGGATGGTGGCGAACCTAGGATGGTTGCCATTGGCATCGACCCTGTGGATGCTGGTTGTGAAATGGATGTTTGTGTGGCCGAAGACATGTCTTGGCATGGTGGAATCTGAACTATCACAGGCCCCAACGGATCAGTGAGTTTAGGATTGTAATGAGGTACGACACCTTCCATGAAAGGGTCCTCCGGAAATTCTGTATGATATGAGGCTATGTGTAAATCAGGGTTCGTCAATGGAAACTTCTCTTCCGTACAAGGCACGAGTTCACCAAGGTTCAGTTATTCCTCAAGAGTCAGAGGAGGTAGACCTTGCTGTCGTCGAGACAGACAGCGTGGGTCGGATGACGCCACGGTGACCTGTTTATTTTTAACAAATTTTAATAAATTGTGATGTATTATAAAGTCTCAATCACAGTAACCACACACCTAAAAAATAAAAAATAAAAAATGACTCTCTAAAATCAATCAGCAAGTAGCCAGAATAGGGTACCCTGTCTGAGTACTATTGTTTGCTGGTGATGAAATCTAGTATCACAATAGTATACAGAGAGGGTTGGTCGAAAGTACGGTTACAGTCACTCTAGAGCTTCGCCCAAACCTCAGACGATAGGTGTAAGCACTCTCGTGAAGACGAGTACCCTCCTAAATATCAAAGACAGAGTGGGTCTGTCTATTTTAGGTACCAGGACAGCCCGTCCTAGTCACCTTGTGTAAGTCCCTAAAAATTATGGCCACTAAAGATACCTCAAGTCACAGAAATCATCACGGGGGTCCACGGTCAAGGACAGCATGCTATATGGGCAGAATACCTAGATCCCCGATCTAGTTTCGACATCCTCGAAGGGAACCCCAATGTATAACACACCCACCGGATGAAATCGAAGGTGGGCTACCTTCTTGTGCACCCAAGTGTTGTCTCGTGCTGATCTCCAGTAAAGGAACGGTCCCGATAATATGAGTGCAGTAGGATTTCGCTCATTAATGACTCTAGTTTCAAGTTTTGAGATCTTGGGTGATTTTCTCACTTTTCCTAACCCAAGATCCTAGCCTAAACTACTGTTGGTGTGAGCTCAAAAAGAGTAATGTGATTTATTTTATTATCGCTTGATTCTTAGTGTACTTGATTATTAGTCTTGCGGAGGGGGAGTGGATGTATGAAATGTAATGAGACTCTGACTCAAGAAACCATGCAAAAATATGCTCTAAATATTCAATTCGATGAAGAGTATTTCTACAAGGAGAGGTTTCTTTTCAACATCCATGCACTAACGTTCAAATAGCACAGTTCAACTTTAAAGATTCAGACTTCTATTTACCTCTTCTTAATAGTCTATGAACTGAAATTTTCAGAATTAACTCAGGTAGATGCAGAAAAACTAAAAAAAAAAATTCTTCTCTAGAAAGTAAATTCTTTTGACACTAAATTTTCAAACAAGAGCAAACAAACAGAAATGCCAGCTTAGTAAACAACCATAGGGATTCAGTCAAGGAGAGATACTGATGGCCAAAACAATCTGCAACCAAAACACAATCACAGGGGTGAACAACAAATTTTGGCTGAGTAACCCACTTTCTCTGAGTAAAGACAACATTAATCCAGAGACTAACGCACTGTATTTAAGCAGAGCCTGCGTTATAATGCACTGGAAAACTGACATATGTAGCGTTAGCCAAGGTAAATTTCTTCAGATGGTCAAACAGAAACAGGATTGAACTCTGTGAGCTTTTGAAATTTCTACTGGGCATAAATACTGGTCAGAAGGGTCTGTGAACAGAGGAAAGAAGAAAGGAGGAAAGAAATAGTCTGGAAACTATGGGGAAATCCCCAGCGGAGTCGCCAATTCTGCTATAGGGTAAAATTCTTGGGTTGTTGGTTATCGAATATCCCTCTTAGGGCTTTCTGGTGCCCGAGGCAGATAGTAAGATTAGCTATATAGTTCACAAAGAAGGCACATACATGTTCATATTAACTTAAAACAAATTTGATGGAATAAGATGGAAGATTACCTCTTTAATGATCTTGGAGGCTTTTGAAGAGCACTAGGCAGCGAAGTAGGAGTTCTCCTTCACCAGCTCCAAATCTTGACTCTGCAATCAATTAAAGCACCCGTGTAATCTCCACCATAACATACATTTCCTATCAATTAAGTCAATATATAATAAACATTTAAACTATGCACATCTAAGACATTCATCTCATGCTATATAAGTGATTAAATAACAATGACAATATCAACGCATAGAATGGACAAAACAGATACAGTTCTATTGATTTATAAAAAGGAGGATTATAACAATCGGTTGTAACAAGCCCTCCTCAACCTTCCAATCTCTTGATCTCTCAAAGTGGTGATGTCTCGATAAAAAAGTTCTCAATGAACCTCTTTGACTCTTGACCTTCACACTACAACAATAATCTCTACTTCACAAGTATTCAAAAACTTTGACAATCCTTCGACCTTGAACCAAGAGACTTCAACTCCATTTTATAGGAGATGGAGAGAGCAATCATTGCCCTTCTCTTTCCACCAGTTATAAATAGAAAAAACCAAGATGTTTCCTCAACTTCCATGCTTTTTCCTTCCTTGAGAGTTTAGTTGCTTTTGGCAAGGCCCAATAAGAGATTAGTGGTTTGCAGTTTCCTTTTTGTACTGACTCTCTTGTGAGAAAAATCTGGAAATTCAAATCATTCTCCGCGGGTTTTTCTCGTTCCAAACTCAAAACATGGGTAACGCTTCCCTCTAGTGTAAACAGAGCTTTGCCCTAGCCACTAACGCGACCTATTCACTGATCAGGTGTGTTATAACACTCTTGTGTTGTTCTAGTGAGGCGTTACTTTGGCAGACATAGGTTTAGTTTAGGTCTTTGTATTCCTTCCATATTTATCTTCTCCTTTGAGCTGATGAGGAGGTACTTTGACCTGTAACAGTAACTCAATGTACCATCTGGCAGCGTTGACTGTGAGAGTGCAGGGGAAAATTCAAAGCTGGATACTATCATCCACCATGGAGTTAGAAACAGACCATAGATGAAAGGTGGTGACATGTGTAGCTGGATCGTCCCCTTATTTCCCGTCGAATTTAGGGATGTCAGACATAATCTTGTGTGGTACTGGAGGCCAAAGTGGGTTGTGGTTGATGGGATCATTGGTTAGTTTGCAGATGTCGTGGATGTCTAGAGCTGCTAAAAATGGCAATTGCGTGTTTTCCCCCGGATCTAGCCAAGGAAGTATTGGCTGATCGTTTGGATCATAGGATCTGCCCATCAATGTGTCACCAATGGGATAAGTAGGACTTTGTTGATAAAATTTCCCTTTGGGTGAGGGTGTAGGGGTGTATGGTTGCTGTCCATAGGGTATGTTGTACTGGGGGGAGAACTATTGGTTGCCCGCAGTGTAAAAGTTACCCCCTTTCCCAAATTGACTTTGGGGCTGGTTCGCCCATATGGACATGATAGATTTATCCAAAGGCATACTGCTATTTGCATAGTTAAGCAACGGCATAAACCCTACACCTGAAGTTGGACCACTCAAAGGAACATCACTAACAATAGGTTGTCATGTTTGTCCCAATATCTGTAGGGGTATCGAATTGCCCTCCAGCATATATGTGTCGGTGACACTACCCCCTAGCATGATTGCCAAGGGGTATGAACTCAACAAAGGGTTCCAAATGAAAGGGTTACTAAAAGGAAACGAAGTATCCCAGCTAGTGGGAGTGGAAACTGTGGGTCCTGGCATAGTCACAATAGGAGTAGATCCCGGAGGATTCGGAGGTTCGCTGAAAGTTGTGGTGACTGGATTGTTGGGACCGGGTATAGCCTGGCTACTGGGGTTGCCAATCATTGGCGTAGAACTAACAACCGGTGAGGAAGATGGTGGTGGAAAAAATTTGGTTAACATCGGCATCGACCCCATGGGTGTTGTTAGTCATCAATAATTTTTTTCTTTTCATAGATGACTAAATGCTTATCCTAGATTTATAGAAACAAAGTTCATGAACATTTTGAGTTCTAGAAACTCACTGCCTTCATTATCCTTAAGATAAAATTTTCACTATTTCATCATCCCATCATGTCAAGTTCAACTCACCAATTCTAGAAGACCCACCATGGGCTCATGTCACTCATTTTGTCTATGTTTTGTCACCTTTGGCCTCAATCCTCTGTTTCATTTTTTATAACCCCTCCATTTCTACCTAAGGCCACCAATCAACCAGCTCTCTTATATCTCCAAAAATACCTCAAGCATTGATGGTCTCAAAACTATCTCTGTAGGCTCTTTAGATAAATCAAGTACATTGGATTTTGGATCTTCAATACATCAATTTTTACAAAACTTTTTTTTATACCTAAGGATCCCAAATCAAGTTTTCAAGCAAAGGCCAAGTCCAAAGAGCCTTCCACTAGGTCACCTAAGGTTTCATAGGTCATAGGGTTGATTTGGTGTTATAAAAATCTCTGTTTTTCCTGTGTAAAGAGGCTGAATTCAAAGAATAATAAGGTCAAGTAACTTTATCCAAAACTGATCAAAACCCTTCAAGGAAGGCCTCCTTGGCCAAAGCACAAATTTTGCAAGGGAAAACTGTCCTTGCTCACTTTTTTGCAAAGAATGATTAAAGATGGCCATCAACATAAAAATAGGTAAGGTAATAGGGTGAATCATCACAAGAAGACATCCATAGCGAGGAAAAGGCAGCAGGCCTATGTACAATGAGATTCAGGGTTTTTGGGATTGGTTGACAAAACAATGTTTCCAAGCAAGGAACCATCACAAAAACCACTAAGATAGAAGGCACAGTAACACAACCAAGGGCACATTGAATATTTTCAGAAATCATGAATGAATAAGGGTAAAAGGTTAGGTGAACAGAACAGAAATGAATGAACTTGAAAGGGCTATATAGAACTTAGAAGACAACATTTCTTATTCTTCTCTAACAACCCTAAAACCTAAGAGTTTGGAAAGATAGACAAAACAGGTCAAATGAAGATGATAATTCCTCCTTCATAACAACAGAAGGCATTCAAAGGATCTCGAAGGTGTTCTCTAGGGTTTGTCAAAGCAACACTACTTCACCTACACCAAAGGGAGAAATGGTAAAGAATATTAGTGTGATGGAGCCTAGGCTTCCCAGTGTAGTCAAATGTCTTAAAAATGATCAAAGGAAGGCAAGCATGAGGTAAAGTGCCAAAGGAGAAAATCATGCTGAGCATAGTTTCACTATTGAGAAAATGAGGTATCAAACTCCAAAAGGGACTAAGAAGACCAAAGGAAAATGTGTTGTAGGCACCTGCAGAAAATCAGAAGTGGGCAAGGAAACACATGGCATGGAATGATTTTCTTAGACTCTTTGTCAAAATAAATATATTACTGCCTAAAAAATTAGTAAGGAGGTAAAAATACATGTTTTAGGTCACCTGCAATAAAAAATGCCAAAAGGGATAAGAACAGTGTTTTCAGTTTGTCAAATGCATGCCAAAAACAGATTGACCAATGCCCAGAGTTTCAAAGATAAAAAAGGATGAAAAGGACATCTGCATCCCCTCAGCCAGCCATCACCACAAAAGAAGAAAAGATACCTTGAGAAAGCCTTCAAAAACCCCTACAAAAGATATAAAGGGTATCAGTTAAATGAAAAAAGGTTGAAAACATAGTAAAGTGGATTTATAAGTTTGATTTATTTTTCTCAAGAGGTATAAAGTTGTTTAAGTTTCATTTAAAACTCATTTAGAACTTGGTGAAGAGAAAAAAGGCTTCATGAGAAAAACAGAGTTTTTCTGACCGTTTATGGGCGAGTTTTTTTGGCACTGCGCAAATCGGTGGCGCTACTCAAATATGGGCTGGCACTATGCTAACTGGTCCTCCGACCATTCAAATTTACACAGCGCTGCGCTAATCAGGACTCGCGCTACACTAATCCTAGGTGTTGCACAAACACAAGCCCAACTCGCCCAGAGACCGACAACACTGCACGCGCCCGACATTGTGCTCTGCGCAAACGGGCCGACCCGACTACACAGGTAGGGCGCTGTGCTAACGCAGAAAGCCTCCAAACCACAATTTCTCTGCCGTTGGTCACGAATTTCCTCTTCCATTTAATCTCTGAAGGTTTACAAAGAGCCAAGAGTTGGTAAGTGGCATTCTCTCCTTGTCCCCAAGTTGTTTTCAAATTGATTATTAGTCTCTTTAAGGCTTTGAAGTTCAAACCCTAGGTGGGTAAACCCTAGGACCTTCATACAAAACAAGCCTTTGTTTTTTTAAATCTCCTTAAAATCAGTTTGATGTCATGTGAGGGTAAGTAAGTTAGGGTGGCTGCAAATAAAATTTTGAGAAAAGCCTCCTTAAGCTCCAAGGAAAACTAATCCTAAGAACCCTAACCTCCACATCACTCATTCACCAAAGTTGACTTCATCACCATTTTCACCTTGCTTCACCAAACCCTAGGTTGTCAACAAACATCTCCTATCTTTATGTCAGGAGCTGAAAACATTAGTAGTAGTGAAAGTGTTCAAATGCCTTTGAGACCAAAACATAAGGGAGGGAAAGTAAAAAAAATGGAACCTCAGAGCACAGTGGTCATCATCTCCTCTTCTAGGATCTTATCATGTTTTCAGAGTGCAAGGTGCTTCCATTTCTGTGAGAAGGTCAAACAAGTGAAAAGCCACCCAGAGCTTGTAAGGCTTCTCATTCTCAACTTGTACAACAAGCACTCAAGCCTTGCAGGAGTATATTTTTAGATCTCAGCAGGTGCCATCTCTGATGCCATAGGTTTCCCAGCTATGGGTGAAAAGTGGTTTAAGAAGGGAAAATTGGACAAAGGTTTTTTAGAGCCATTTATCAAGACTAGGTATAGGGAAGGCATCAAGATAGTTTTCCCTTTCTCACACCTCAAACACAGATTTGCACCCTTGATGTTGGTTATAATGAAGTACTTCACCTGTCAGGGGAGATATTCCAGGCTAAACTCCTACCATGTCTGACTCCTCATGCTTTTCAAAAGGGTTAAGATGCTCAACTTTCCCTACTATCTCTATAGGATCATTGAGAAAATGTCTTCTGTTGTCCGGAGGAGGACTCCATCCCAACAAATTCAAAGCTTATTTCACCATTCCTTGATCAAGATGGGGATATTACATCAGTTGGAGTAGAAGGGTATAACTTGGGAGGTATTCATAGCACGTGAAGTCTTCACAAACCCCCAGCCTCCTCATTAACCAAATTTTCCCTCCTCATCTGCACAAGTACCCTCACCCCAAGAAAATCTCCCTTCTTCCCCTTCTATAAATGCATCAAAGGAATAGGATGACAGTGGAAATGATGAAAGGAGTGCTGAAAATGAAGGTGATGAAATCAGTGAGGTAGAGACAGAAATCAATGAGGAAGAGCAAGAGGGAAATGATGGTGAAGAAGAGGGCACTGAACATGGTAGTGATCAAGATGAGGAGATGGAAAATCAAAAGGACAGTGAACATGACAGTCAAGGGGAGAATGTGCATAACCATGAAAATAGTGAGCAAGGTCATGAGGATAATAGTGATTATATGGAAGAGGGAAATGATGAGGCAGAAACAAAATTTGAAGAAGGGGATAGTAACAAAGAGGATGACACTGATGGAATAGGTAGTGAGAAATAAGACAACAAAGGAGATAGTCATGACAGTCATGATAGTCATGACACCAATCAGCCTCCTAGTGAACATGAAAATAATAACAGTATAGGGGATGATGAAGAGGAAATGAGTCCTAATGATGAACAAAACCAAAGTGAAGAAACTACAGAGGCTAATAGTCCAAATGAAGACCAAGGTGATAGTATAGACAACATTGACAAAGGTGGGGGTGATAATAGTGTTGAGGATCAAAATAGCAGTGATGGAACAACGCAACTAATGACTGATGAAGATCCTAGTAAAGGTGAAGAAGTTGATGGCAGCACCAAAGGTCATAGACATGATGAAGACACTACTGAAACCACCATCACACCTCTTGCATGCACGTACCAAAGAGGGCCAAGGCAAGTGTTTGCTGCCTCCAAAAGGAAAGGGACCTTGCCACCTACATCAACTCAAATAGTTTACCAGGGCAAAGAAAAGATGGAAAAAGGTAAGCAACAGGTAAAGGTAGAAGAGGGGGATCCTGAAATAGAAAGGGAGTTTAAACTTATCCATATAGACAGTGATGAATAAAATGAAACAAGAATTTCAAAATCCCTCCTCCAAGCCAAGAATTCACAAATAAAAGACCTAGAAGCTGAGTTGGAGAGGGCAAAGGATGTCATCCACTTCTATCAGATGTAAAACAAGAAAATGAGTGCCCAGCAAGCCATCTATGAGGCTAGAGCACTCAAATCCCGGAAAGAAGCCCAAAGAGCACAAGTGAAACTAGAAGAATACATAGGCCCATATGAAGAAATTGAAGGTGAAGAGGAACAACCTAGGAAGAGGCCAAAAACCATAAGGTTAAGGAAAGTATTCGCAAAATAGAAGGAAGAGGAATCAGCCCTAGTAGAGAAACTTTCCCTCAATGAACTCCTTTCCATTTTAATTGAACATGATCGATATTCATGTATTGAGAGGGCAAACATACACCTAGAGGCCAAACTGAAGAAGGAAAATGAAGGCTTAGAGCTTCAAAGAAAGATGACCAAACATTATGCAAAGAAAAAGAAACTTGGTTGTGCCAAACTAAAGCAGGGCCTCATTAAAGTCAAAACCCTACAGGAGGAAAAGGGTCATGAAAAATATTTAGTTTTGGTTGAGGCTTCTCAATAGGTCTCCCAAACCCCTTTAAGAAGATCTCCACCAATTTTGAGAAAATTTGGAAAATTTTTTGTTTTTTGTGATTTTAAAGGCTCATTAGCGCAGCGCCACTGGCGCTACACTAATACATGGAGCATCATTAGGAGGAGAACTCAGCATTTTTGAATTTATCACACCTATCACATTATGCTAACCAAGTTTCAGAACCATTGGAGCAGTTTTGACCCCTCAAAAGGTCAAAAAACACCTAACTTTTCACTATTCTGCCTCTATTTCAGACCTAGCGTTGCGCTAATGGCAGTCTTGGGTTTTTGAAATTTTGGCTAGGCTACAGGAGCTGTATCAGGAAACTAAAATTATTTTTGGAAAGTAGACTCATCATTCTTTCCAACGAGCTGTCACAGAGCCAAATCTGACATCGGGAAGGGGTCCAAAACTTGGTTGCAAAAGAGTTTATTTTCTGTTAAAAGTGGCACTGCGCAAATGGACTATTTAGTGTGTTTTTGGCCAAAAGTAAAAAAAACACACTCATTTATTGAAAAATCACATTTTAGTTCTTTTTGAGGGAAATCACTCTAGAATTAGGTGCAAGAGGTTATTTTAGCTTTTATTTCATGAGATATTTTGTGCCTTGGGCCTTGCATGGTCTCTTAGGCATAAATGACATTTATGGATGATTTTGACTTTTTCCAACCCTAACTAGGGTTTTTTCCCTACTTTGATGAGTTAAATAGAGCATGAGGGCTTCATTGTAAATGTTTTCATTTGATGAGCTTTGATAGCAATACATGGTTTTTATGATCTTGGAGAAGAAATTGGTGTTATGGCGTTTATGAATGGCTTGCTTGGATTGATTATGGAGAAGCTTGTTTGTAGGATCCCTGAGCTTGGTTTAATGGTGACGTGCCTCTAATTTGTTCATTTTTTCTTGTTTGTCATTATTTTTTCATTCTTATATATGCAGTAGAATAGAAAATTATAGGTTAAGAAAGTCTCTTTGAAGCACCTTAGTCCTCCTGCCTTCTATTGCCTTGATGTTTTCCTCAGCTGGGTGTGTTTAAGGAATTATTAACTACTCCTTAAGCCTCCTTATGCTTGTTTATTTCATCTATGGATTAATATGCTAGTTTCAAAATATGTTTTATGGAAAGATCTGCCTATTTGATGCTATCTAAACTCTATTTTTTATCTCTCTTTGAAGTATTACTTGTTAGGTTAAGCCAAGGAGGTCTTGTTCTGATCTTACCCTTTGTCCATGCCTATCAGTTTGCCTCAGAGTTCTTGGTAGCTTGACCAATAATGTTTAGGAGTTCCATCTTTGTTTATTAAAGTTATTTTGTGATCTTTAATGTTTTCTAAAGCTTGAAGGTGAAATCACTAGAAGTTAAATGAGTTTCTCGCCTTCTATATTTCATTGGAATTGTTAGTCTAGAATGCTTATTTACTTAAGTTCGATCAAAGAGTTACTAGTTTGCCCTGTCTATTGATTTATTCTTGATGTTTATGGTGTTTTGGACCTTCTTTTTTATGGGTATTTGACAAAGGATTCTTAATTTCCCTTTTCCCTACCTTGTTTTCCCCATCTTAATGTTCATTTCACTTCACACATAACCTTAAAGGATCCATTGACCACACTATATTTTCCATGTGATGCACTCTGACTCATTTTTGAGATATCCATGACTTTCGTTGACTCCATAGCCCAATGATTTGAAGACATCTCACTCCACCTACTCTACATGTTCATCTTACCCAACCAAAAAAAACAACAAACCCTACACTTAACAACTAGCCTAAAATCAAAACCCTAAAAGCAAACAAGTTCACACCCTTTGCATCTAATAGAGAGGGCCCTCTATGAGTCCAGGAAGGCTAGGTCCTAGGACTCCAAAGACTGGTTTCATGTTACCCTGTGCATTTGGTCTACCAATCTACTAAATCATGGGACCTTAACAGGTGCTGGTTGTGAAACAGATGTTGGTGCAACCGAAGACATATATTGGCTTGGTGTAACCTGAAATAACATTGGCGCCAATAGGTTAGTGAGAGGAGGATTGCTAGGAGGTATGAATCCTTCTGTAAAAGGATGATATGGAAACTTCGTATGATATGGGGCTATGTTAAAATTAGGGGTTGTCACTGGAGATTTCTCTTCCAAAGAAGGCACGGGCTCACCGAGATTTGACTCCTCCTCCGGTGTCAATGGAGGGAGACCTCACTGTTGTCAAGACAAACAGGGAGGGTCGAAGGACACCATGGTGACCTACTATTTTTTAGCATATTTCAATTATTTTTGATGTATTATAAAGTCTTAGTGATAGTAACCACACACCTAAAAAAGAAAAAAGAAAAAAGGACTCTCTAAAATCAATCAACAAGCAGCCACAATAGGGTGGCCCTGTCTGAATACTATTGTTTGATGGATATGAAACCCAGTATCACAATAGCATATAGAGAAGGTTGGTCATAAACACAGTTATGGTTACTCTAGAGCTTCACCCAAACCTCATACAATAGGTGTAAGAACTCTCGTGAATACGAGTACCCTCCCAAAGACTGAAGACAGAGTAGGTTCATCTGTTTTAGGTACCAGGACAACCTGTCCTAGTCACCTCATGTAAGTCCCTAAAAATTTTGGCAACTAAAGATACCTAAAATGACAAACATCATCAGGGGGGTCATGGTCATAGACATCATGCTATATGGGAAGAACACCTAGATCCCCGATCTAGCTTCAACATCCCCAAAGGGAACCCCAATATATAGCATTCCCACTAAATGCACTCGAAGGTGGGCTACCTTCTCATGCACCCTGGTGTTGTCTCACACTTAACTCCAGTGGTAGTGGAGTGGTCCCGATAATATGAGTGCAATACGATTTCACTTTTTAATGACTCTAGTTTCAAGTTTTGTGGGTGATTTTCTCACTTCTCCAACTCCAAGATCGTAACCTGAACTACTGTTGGTGTGAGCTTAGAAAAAGTTATATGATTAAATTTATTATCTCTTGATTCTTAGTGTACTTGATTATTAGTCTTGCGGAGGGGGAGTGGACGTATGAAATGTGATGAGACTCTGACTCAAAAACCATGCATAAACTTGCTCTAAATATTCAATTCAAAGAAGAGTTTATTCTACAAGGAGATATTATTTCAACATCCATGCACCAACATTCAAATAACATAGTTCAACTTTAAAGATTTAGACATATATCTATCTTCTCTTAACATATTTTTAACCAATTTTTTTCAGAATTAATTCAGCTAAGTTCATAAAACTAAAAAAAAAATCTTCTTCAAAAATTAGATGCTACTAACATTAACTTTTTAAACAATAAGTAAAGACAAAAATCTTGACTGGTAATCAAGCACATGGATCCAGCAAAAGAAGCTAATCTGGTGGCCAATAACTCCACAACTAGAGGGAAACACAACAGAGGTGTAAACAACAGATTTTGGTTGGGAAATGCAGGCAAGAAGAGGCTACAGAGCATTAATATTGAGACTAACACACTATATCTAAGCATAAGCAGAGTTATCACTCACTGAAACACTCTTAGAGGGAGCGTTACTCAGGGTAAAGTTGTACAGATGGCTAAGCACAATATAATCTGGACTATGTGACATTTTTAGATGATTATTGAGCATATAAACTGGTCGGAAGGATATGTGAATAGAGGAAAAGAGGTAAAGTCATAGGAACAACCCAGAAACTTGGGGTTTACTCCCCAGTGGAGTCACCATTTTTTCTATAGGGTAATATTCTTGGGTGGTGGTTATTGGGTATCCCTCTCAGGGCTTTCCGGTGCCCAAGGTAGACTGTAAGATTAGATGTAAAGTTCCAAAGGTATTTCATACATGTTCATACTAATATATATAATTGACAAAGCGAGATCGAAAAGGTTACCTCTTTGTGGACAAAAAATCCTATGGAGAACACCAAGCAGTGAAGTACAAGTCCTTCTTCATGGGCTCCAAGTCTAGATCCTGCAACCAATCAAAGCACCTGTGTAATATCTATAACAATATAGCTTTCTATCAATTAAAATAGCATATAGAAAACATAAAATAATGTATATCTAAGTGTTAAGCACCTATATTACTAGTATAGTCCCCTATTGTTGTTAGTGTAACCCCCTTATTGTTATTATTGTACCCTTGTAACCCCCATTTTTTTATTATTGTGCCCTTAAATTATTATTGTTAGGTCGGATAGGATTACATTGTGCCCCACTAGGATTACATTATGTCCCCATGGACTCCTATATATAGATAGGAGGTTTTGTAAATTGTATCATCCAAGAATTGTTCATTTATGTAATGTATTGGAGGTTTCCCCCTCGAAGTGGCTCATTTCTAAGGTGTTGATATCTCTTTTATTCTCTTTTTGGAGCTGGTTACACAACATTTGGTATCAGAGCCTTGGGATTCTAGGGTTTCGTTGCTCCAAACAGGTCATCGTGGCATTTTCGCTATAACTTTTTTTCTACGAAGTTTCAGAAGCTGAAATTTTAGGGTGCGAAGCTGAAATCCTGAGGAAGATTGTCTAAAAATTTCAGAGCTTGGTTCGCAATAGTTTCGGAGATATCATCTGTGGAAGTTAGGTCTTTTTTCAAGCTCATAAACAGGTCATCGTGGAATTTTCGCTATAAATGTTTTTCTATGAAGGTTCAAAATCTGAAATTCGTATGGTGCGAATTGGAAATCCTGAGGAAATTCGTCAAAAAATTTCAGAGCTTGGTTCGTAATATTTTTGGAGATATGATCTGTGGAAGGTAGTGCTTTTTCAGGCTCCTGAATTGCATCTCAAAGAGGTTATCGTGGGAAAAGTTCAATAACTCTCTCTCTGGGCATTGGATTGGAGTGCCGTAAAAAGTGGTCACAATTACACAGACTGTAGATTCTTTGCTATCAATTTCAGAGACAAAGGATGAAACAGTGACACGTGGCAAGTCGTACAAGTGCACTCTACTGAACTAGTCCATAATTAGGTCATTGTGGGAGATTGGACACAACTTTGTCTTGGAGAATCCAAATTAGATCAGACCTGTGGCATTTAAAAGAAGCTTCAGAGGGCTACTACAAGGCTGAATTTTAGATATTTGAGATTTTTAATTACAGAGATAATTCAATTTCAATATCGAGCTCCTCAAAACAAGTAAAAGGTATCAATATTGGATTCTAAAATGGCGCCTAAAAATAATTTCATACCCATTAAGCCCCCAGAAAGCTATACTATGACGCATGAGGAGGAATAATTGCAATATGAGATATCAAAATTACAGTACCAAGTGCAACAAATTTCGATCTTACGAAGAGCAACCGAAGATGACATAGATGGTTTAAAAGCAAAAATGGAGGCTAATTTGGATGGTTTGAAGGATCAAATAAAATCTATTATGGATGATAAAGTAGTGGAATATCACAATGAGCATCAACAATAAGTTCTCCAACTCTCAAAGGATAACCTAACTTTGGTGCAAAATAAAATGAAACAACCGGAAGATCAATATCACATCGAAAGAAGTTCTGAAGCAGTCACAAAAACAAGAACTCGACAAGTACAATCAATTTCAAATTATCTCAGCAAGTGGAAGAACTTTCCTGTAGAAGATTCCACATGGGACGATGAGAATTTTATACAGAAGCATCAAGAAATAATCAAGCGTTGAGGAAAATACTTTTTTGAAGGAGAGGGGCATGTTAAGCACCTATATTACTAGTATAGTCCCCTATTGTTGTTAGTGTAACCCCCTTATTGTTATTATTGTACCCTTGTAACCCCCATTTTTTTATTATTGTGCCCTTAAATTATTATTGTTAGGTTGGCTAGGATTACATTGTGGCCCACTAGGATTACATTATGTCCCCATGGACTCCTATATATAGATAGGAGGTTTTGTAAATTGTATCATCGAAGAATTGTTCATTTATGTAATGTATTGGAGGTTGCCCCCTCGAAGTGGCTCATTTCTAAGGAGTTGATATCTCTTTTATTCTCTTTTTGGAGCTGGTTACACAACACTAAGCCACTCATATCATGCTACAGAGACGATTAAACAACAATTGTGACACTAATGCATCGAATGGAAAAAACATATACAGTTCTATTGATTTATGAAAAGGAGGATTACAACCATCAGTTGGACCAATCCCTCCTTAATCTTCCAATTCCTCTCTCCTTTTCTCAATCTCCGAGTGTGATGATGCTCAAGGTAGAAATCTCTCAATGAACTTCACCAATATTCAAGCCTCACACTACAACAATGAAATTATGCTCCACATATAATCAAACCTTCGACCTTAGACCAAGAACCCACAACTCCAATTTATACGAGATGGAGATGACAAACCTTGCCAACTCTTTCAACCTATTCAAATCGGGAAAGATATAGATGTGTCCTCACTTTTCCTTGCTTTTTCCTTCCATAGGAGTTCAATTGTGTTTGGAAATTCCTAATAAAAGGTTTTTTCCTTTTAGTTTCCATTTTCAACTGACTCTTTCTGAGAAAAAGCTGGAAATTCCAGTCATTTTTTCTTAAGATATTTCCCTTTTCACATTCAAACATGGATAATGCTGCCCCTTGGTCAAGATATAGAGTTACCCTAGGCATTAACGCTTCCTTTGCATGGCTCAAATGCGTTATAACTCTTCCTAGCTATTTCTGGGGTGCGTTACCTTGGAAAAAATGGGTCTTGTCTAGGTCATTTTCTTCCTTGCATGTTACCTTCTCCTCTAAGATGATGAGGAGGTCATTTGTCCTGTAACAGTTGTCTGTGGGTAGCTGGGTCAGTGGTTCCCTTGAATTCTGTAACGATTTTTTGCAGTTGCTCGGATATAGGCTGAGCTTTCATAGCTAGTGAGTTTGATCATTCATGGATTTTCTCTAGCAATGTATATGCGTCAGTGACTGTACCTCCTAGTGTCTCCTTTAGCTGATTCATCTGCTCCTTCTTCTGAGGTATCATTTCTGCATAGATTGTAGCTAGATATTGTAATGTTGGTATGGCTGATAGGGTCTTCCGGAGTTCCTCATTTGCATTGTTGAGGTTTGTACATGTTGTCCGAACATGGAAGGAGTGTTCCACAATATCGCATGCCCATAGATTTGTTGGGGCAGTCTCCACTATTCCTGCTACTATAGACCATAATCCTTGGAAATTTTTTATGAATTGATTGAGATGTTATTTGAGAGTGTCTCTTTCCTGTTGCAGCTGGTTGCACTCTTTAGTAAGCGTCAGTACCTATTGCTGCTATTGTTCATGCTTCAGAACCAGATCACTATGCAGGATGTCCGCTTACCGTGTTGCTGCTTGTATGAAATTGAACATTTGACTTGGTGTCCATCCTTGAAGGTCCTCGCTGCTCATCGCCTCGGGACTTGGATGTCTCTCTCTGATAGACTCGCCGCTGGAAATGGGTCAGTCATATTGTCCTTGTCAGGATTTTGGTTGATTTGGTAATGTTATCGGGGTTAGAGTTGGGTTTAGACTGAGGGTTGATGGAGGAATAGAAACGAATGGAGGCAATGCTAACATGGATTGCTGAAATTCTGAGAATGGGGTTTCGCTTCGTGTAGCTTCAACCATTGGTAAGTCTGTTTTAATAAGTAGGTTAAGGAAAGTTTCGGGCTCTACCATGGCTGGGTTAACTGTGATTACTTAGATAGTACCTGAGTTAACTTCCACCTCGGTGTCTTTCCCCATCACCATTCCTATTGGAATTGCATCAAAAATGGCTGCAAAAGTGGATGCGATGTGTGGTGAAGGGTCCTTGGAATTATGGAAGGTATGTAGGGATGAATTCGAAGTGTTCAGGGAGGAGGCTGAGGTGCCTTGGGATGATAGAGGAGTGTGTTGCGGTAGAGCAGAGGGAGTTTCGGTACTCTTCTTCGATTCTTCAACTATAGGAATTCTTGTACTTATCTGCATTACAGGGTCCTCCTTTGCTAAATCCACAACTTGGCTAGGTTTTACGATTTTGGCTCTCTTTCCTTTGGGGCTTGGGATGGGTGGCTTGGTTGCTTTGGTTTTGCGAAGGAGAAAATATTGTCGACTGAGATTGGGAATGGAGGGTGGTTACAGGGAAATTGGTGAGGACTGAGGTCATAATAAAAGGGGACACAATATTGAAATATTTGAATTCATTAAATGAAGGAAAGGGAATACTTGCGGCTCTGATACTTACCATTACCCTGTTGAATGCGTTCACTCTTGTTTCCACTTTTACAACACTGGTTGGAGTTGTATCTGTGACTTTCGTTGAGCTGCGTCTGCTGGTGTCTCTCCTGTAAGTGGCTAGGGAACCATGGCATTGAAGGAATATATGTTCTTCTTGTCCCGAATCTCCCCTAATGCTCCTGGCCTTGACATGACCTCCGTATGGAAATCCTCCTCTATTAGTTGCGGTCTCTTTTGAAATTTGTTTGTCATGACGCAATGGGGTCTAAGACACGTATGCCCATGCGATACTCCAAACCATATTTGTTCAGAATACTCATCCAGAAGCATCCTGGGAATAATTTTTTGGGCGCGTATAACATCTAGTAGTTGTATGTACCATTCTATAAATGCTTCTTCATTTATCTCCTTGCTACTGGGATCTCCTGAGACTCTCCATGACGTATACTTAAGGGCTAATGTATGGCCTTTATTTATCTTTGCAAGTGGCCTATTCCCTGGCAAGCACCACTTCCACATGGCTAGCACCATTATCAAATGCCCATAAATAAATCTTGTGGCCCTTCTAAATTTGTCCTCACAGGCTTCAAAGAGTTGTTTCAATAGGAAAGCACATCAGTTGAGCTATGCCCCTTTCAAACAGTGCTCCGCAACTGAAATAGTATCTAGTGTGCACTCTCCTTTCGTATAGTGCCTCATTTTCTTGCCTGCAACCAAATAACATGCAAATTTTACATTGTGCGTGTTAATAAGATCTATCCTCGCCACCTCCTCTTTTAGTATCTTACTTCTTGTAATAATCCTGCTCTCCAACCTTATTTTCTCTTTTTGAGGTGGTATGGAATGTTGTGGCCACCATTAGGGGAATTTTGACGTCTAAAATGGGCCTCCTAAGGAAAATGTACAACCAAAATAAACTTTATGAGAACCAATAGGATTCAGGATGATGATGTCAACCATGAGGGATGATTCACCATTTTTGGAGTAAAAAGTAAAAAGATTAAAAAACAATAAAATAATAAAACTACTTTTTCAACTCATATTTTCAACTTATCTACCTAACGGTTTACTAAAATTTCGAGGGATAGTACTCATTGGATGAAAATTTTGATTCCTCATCCAAGGAGTACCCATGTTCCATACTTTTGATGGACTCTGCTACACGAAAAATGAGAAATACATGAAAAAACGTGATTCCAACCACATTTTTCATATATTTCTCATTTTTCATTGTAGCAGAGTGCATCAAAAGTATGCAATATGGGTACTCCTTGGATGGGAAATAAATGTTTCATCCAACGAGTATTCCTTCTCGAAATTTGAGTAAAACCTTAGGGAGGTGAGTTCAAAATATGAGTTGAAAAAGTAGTTTTTCTTTTTTCCCTCTAAAATTTGATGATGTAATCAAATCTTATTTTATTATTTTCACTATTATTTTATAATTTCCTTAGGAGGCCTATTTTAGAAATAAAAATTCACCTAATGATCGTTACCCATCGTTGATAGCCCAGTGAGACAGTGAATGTCCTCTGCATGAATTTTTATCTCCTTGTCAAGCCATAGGGAACCGTTGTGGATTATGTTGATCAGAAACTTCATGCATTGCATTAATTCTCCTTGTGTGCTGAACAATGGTAGGTTCCACAGATGGAGGATTGTTGACCTCTTAATTCCTCGGAAATCCGAATGGACCCGAGATGCTTCGCTACCGCTTTCGTTAATGTAGTTTTCAATATAAACCTACCTCTTTAGTGCTAGGAACTAAAATGAGTCTGTGAAATTGGTGTCTATTAGTGTTGCATTGTCATATTTCCCTGTCAGTGGCTCTAATTTCTGAATTCTCTAGTCAAGCTCTAGCTCTACTACTGATACCACTGTGTTTGTCACACTGGTTATCCTCTGGTATACCACTGTGATTGCTGGTGTGCAACTTCGGAATTCTGCTAGTGCGTTGTTACTAACAGTTACAACAATTTCACTATCTTCAAATGCTCTGTCTTCTGGCACTCTAGTTTTTTCTTCCTCCATACATACTAAGTAGGATTTTTGGCACAATGGGAGTTGATGCGACTGGATAACTAATTAATTTTTTGGGTTCCCTCTGTGGCTAAAATTTTTGAAATTTTCAACAAGAGACTGGGAAATTGGCATCCAGAAAAAAAATCTATAAAATGGAACCCGGAAAATGGTTACCATGTGAGGATTTTGATTTAATTATGCTTAATTAAATTAAAAGTAAATTGTAGTCTTATATAATAACAACTTGTAATTGTTAACTAAGTGTGATATACTTAGCTCAAGAATTTCGAGTTTTGGGTCAAAGGATAGGCATGTAGAGTGATTCTATTATTTATAGAGTACAGTTGCAGTTGTAGCACTAGTGTGGTGTGAGTGGGATCAGTTAACTCACATTAATTGAGTTAAAATCAGTTTAACTAGTTCTAACTAATTGATTAGCTAGTGGAAGATCAAGCGAATTAAAATAGATTTAATTCACAAGTAGTGATCTACAAAATAAATTATGATTCACTATTAATATTTGCATGCATGTCAATTCTGACGACAACTCAGTTGAGATAAAGGTTTAAGATAAGTAAACTCTCAATTGTATTTTTGGTGAACTGCCCAGGAGAAGTTATAAAGTCAGAGGAAGGCTCCATAGCGATTGCGCAATCAAGGAAGGATAATAATCCTATTTAATAGGGATTAATTACCTAGGGATTATGTGAGAAAGGATGGGCTAAGGAAGGGGATGAGAATTGGCTAAGTGTTGGTCAATTTTTCCTAAGAATTGCTAAAGAGTTTTGAGCAGGATTAGAGTGAGACAATGAGGATAGTGGGGGATTTTCTCGGTGGGAGAAAGCATTTTATTGTTTCATGATTCTTTGACTATGTACAATATATGATAGAGGGGTTTTGAGCAGGTTCTTTCCCCAAGAACATATTGTGTTTTGTGATTGATAATTTCCTTTCTCTTACTTGCATGTGATTGAGCGATCATGTTTTATATTTTGCAAATATTGTAGAAGGATTCAATATCTTTCTTTGGTACATTGCATGATCAGATTGAATCCATTGATATAATTTCTACATGGTATCAGAGCACCAGGAATCACAATAATGGAGCATATATTGAGTTTTTGTTGAAAATTATTCAAATTTGCAGATAGTTTATTTGGAGCTAGAAACGGATGAAGATGTGTTTCAATGGCTTGAGACTCAAATATGCACTCAAGGGAAATTCAAATTATATTTCATGGAAGGACATGATGGAGGCAGTGTTGGAGGACAATGGGTTGACAAGATTCATAGATAATGATATTCCTAAGCCCGCAATAGAAGGTGCCCAACTTCTTGATGCATGGAAAAAGAAGGTAGCAAAGGCGAGAAGCATCTTGTTAGAGGGAGTTAGAGATCATAATTTCTCGAGTCTCCATGGGAAGGCGACTCCATATGCTATGTGGAAGGCCTTGAAATATCTGTTTCAGAACAACATTGAAGGAAAATTTAAGAATTATCAAGAAGGAGGAGGGAAATATGGTGCCAACATACTTGGCAAAGTTCACTCAATGTCGAGATGAGCTTGGAAGTGTTGGTGTTGTTAGCCACCTATAAAAATTTGTCATATCAAATGGTGGCGAAAATATTTTTGAAGCCTTTAAGAAATAATTCACGTTCAAATTGTTAGTTCTTAAATTCTTATGATGATATTTAACCTTCCAGTTAATCTTCACTACTATTTCCCTCTTTATCCTAAATAACCTGCTGTTTAACAAAAAGAAAGTTGCTTGGGAAGCTCATTTTCCATCATTTTTACCCCTCCTTTCACTCATAAAACAACCCCATTTTCATCCCTTTTTCCTCCATAAGCCTCATCTAACCTTCTAATTCATTCAAAACACCCTTCAAAACCATTTTTTCACCTTTCATTTGATTTAAAAACTTTTATCTCCTCTATCGGAACCCTGTTTTAGTCCTGAAAAACCTTGTTTTTTGATATAAAACACCCTTTTTATATTATATAGGACTTAAGCCCCCGAGGACTTATTTCCTTTAAAACCTCTACCTCATAAGACCTTAAGCCTTGCAACCGGGCGCTAAAGTGCTTAAAACCCTTTCCCGAACCCCTTTTCCTTTGTTTTTTCCATTCCCGACAAGAATGTTTTAAAATTAATCTGGGCCGTCGATCTCTGCAGATCAACGGCCATCGGCTCATCGCATCGCAAACCCGCATGGGTCCTTCCTTTTGTTCATGTCTTTAAAATTTACGATGCGATCCCTCAGAACAAACCTTAGCCGTTGATCCACCTTCATTCGATATTCTGGATCTCATTGCATCGCGCCCATTCATTATGTTGCCCACCTCTGATGCCGATCTTCCCGATTAAATCTTAGTCGTCGAATCCACAAGAACCGATGGTTAAGATCTTGTCGCACTTCGCCCATAATTCTTTGCCGTTTCCCCTCCGATTGAGTATTGATTGTCGATCTTACTCCTAGATCCAACGGACAGCGCTCCGTCGCATCGCACGAATTCTCAAGTACCATCCCCTCTTCTCCTCTAATTTGTGATCCCCGATTCAAATCAAGCCATCCATTAGAAAGATCCAATGGCCAGGATCTAACCCGATAACACAAAAACATTTCATTTGGAAAATAACTCCGCCCTAACATTAAATCTAAGCCATCCATTCAAAAGATCCTACGATCTAGGTTTAATCCGATAGGCCCAAATCCTTTGGGACCTATCTCCCGCCTCATAAAAAAATCTATCCACTCACTAGCTGCCACGTGTATTCCACTATTGCCTCCCATCTGTGCAGCTTTCCCATCGTAATTTTTCCGCACCGTCAGATCTGGGCCCTCCGATCCGACATCTGACATTCCATTTCGCAAAAGTTTTTAGACTACAGTTTAACACCAAAAAATTTTGTGGAAAGGGTGGTATTCGAGAGGAAACACATCAAGAGATGTATCATAGCACATTTTTTTTGGGAAAACCGATTACCCCCCGAAATAAAATCAGAAAACCATTCTGGTTTTCCACCATACCACTTATCTCCGCAGCATTAACTTTCGGTTTTTAATCTTGGCTGTTGGTTGTTAAGATCCGAAAACTCCATTATATCCTGATCAAAACTCATTTTTCATCCATCTATTCTCTGAAAGAACTCATTGGTTGATCTTAACCGCCCATCGTTTATATCCGATGGCCCAGATCACCTTGCGACCCCAAGCCATTTCCATCCTCTATCCTCCGAAGATTTCATCACTTGATCTCCACCGTCGGATATTCTAATCTGACGGCTCTTTTTTAACTCCACCACCAATAATTCACCCAACTGCCTCCCAATTGACCCCATCAAGTGATCTCAACCGTTGGTTGTTTTCATCCAACGACCATGATTTAATCTCGCACCCAAGATCTCCAAAGTAGCCTTTAACCTATTTTTCATGTATTTTCTTAATTTTTGTTCATTTTTTGCAGGTTATTAAGGTTTTTTCCACGGTTTTAAAATGAAACAAAGGCCAGGGATGATGATCCCCAGGCCATTTATTCATGAAGAAAGTGAATCCACATGATTCAAATTATGATTCCACCTCTGCCTCATGAGCATTTGTGAAGTCACAAAACCTCTGCGCACTTACAAAACAGAAAAAACACAGTGAACGTCAAACAGCTGAAGAGTATCAGTTTCAAAGGATAAAATCAGAGCGAAAGTGAAGATTAATGATTTTAAATAGAGTTTAAAGGGATTAAGGCACCAATTCGAGAATCAAAGGCCTAATCCACAGTGTTAAAGACAAAGACCAGAAGACAAAGGTTAAGCCTAATTAAGCCTAAAACACAGATCGAAAACACATCAAAGGTGTTTTAGGAAAAAAAAGGTGATCTGTCAGTCCGAAAGGCATCCACTGCCATATCAGAGGCCAATTGAATCCTCTCCAGCTACCAAAGTGCCACTTGCATCTTTCCATAAATCAGAGAAAGGCATAGTTATTGCCTAGTCAGTGATATTTTTGCCAGAGTTATTGCCAGACTGCCTCAAAGAGTTTAAAAGTCAACAAAGTCTGCAAAATATCTCAATACTTAATGAAAACCAATTAATATATGGAAATATCAGATAAACTTCTCTATTGAGCCCCTCAATGGCCGAGAATAATTAACTTGTATTAATTGAGCCTAGAGATCTTTTCTCTCCTCCCACCTCCTCATTTTCTTATAAAATATCCTTAAGGAGCACATTGTAAAAGGTTGGTCTTTGGATATCTTATGCATGTAAATAGTTTACTGAAGTTGTTGTAGCCTTGTTTTTAATTGAAGATACATAAGCTGAGATGAGAAGTTTGAAGCTGTAGAGACCCACTGGACTTGATTATTGTAACCGGTTTGAACATCAAATGCAAGCTGATTTATGGGATCCTCGTCTATGTTGATGGTGATGTGTTTCTTATTGTAAATTTTTATTTTCTTTTTGTTTCCATTCTATCCACTTTTCTCTGATAAAGAACATCAAATATAGAGCTAGGATTTACTTTCACAAGTACCCTACTCTCACTGATAAGATTTATCTTTATGTTTTCCTCCCTGGTGTATTTAAGAATGATTTAATACAGTCCAAGCAGTTAAGGAATGTTGGTGTTCCCACGTATTACTGTCTAAACTTTAAACGTTGTTCTTGAATGTTATTTTCATTACTAGCTAAGTAGAGTTGGATTAGGAAATTTTATGGTTTGCCCTGTCTTCTAGTTTTTCCTCCAAAGGTTGTTTGAAAGTTTCCCTGAGAGTATGTTGAAAGCAGGCTAGTTTCGTAGTACTTACCTGATCTTAGAATACTTTTATTTCTATCATGAATGTTTCTCCTTTTTTAATATGCTGAAAGCAGGATAGTTTCAAAGTACTTGCTTGATCTTAAGCTATTCTTAGTGTTTTAAACGTTTTCTATTGAAAGTACATCAAAAGCAGGATAGTTTCAAAGTACTTACCTGATCTTAGATCAATTTTATGTCTTTTCTTAAGTGCATGCCAAAAGCAGGATAGTTTCAAAGTACTTACTTTATCTTAGGCTGCTCTTTGTTCCTTCATCTGTTTGATTTCCCTTTCTTATTGTTCCATTCCATAAAATCAACTTAAAGAGATCCTTTGACATAGATGACTTGCCCCATGGACCACTCTCGAACCTTGCTGTTTCAATTAAATCCTCTTATGACTCCATAGCCCAATGGTTTGAAGCTGATCCTTGCCTATCTTATTAGCTGAATCATTATTTCACTTTCATACACCTTCACCCTTCATTTAGACTTCCTTCACCTTCATTATATCTTTTCCCAACCAAAACAAAACAAAAAAACCTTATTCTTCATAACTAGCCTAACATCATACTTAAATCCTTAAATATCACATCTTTAAACACACTTATAGAGAGATCCCTCTCTGGATTCAGGAGGGCTAGATCCTAGAATCCCAAAGTGGTTCATATGTAGGCTTTGCAGTTTGTATTTTCCAATCTTGCAAATTACAAAGACCTAACATTCTGGCGACTCCACTGGGGAATTCTGAGTGAATTAAATTTTATAAATCTCTAAGACCTCAGAAGACCCAAACATCCTTAGATTGGCTTCATAATAAACATGGTGGTGGAACCATGAAACATTTTACCTCCATAAAAGCTAAAAATTTTCCACCTGGCGACTCCACACTCTACAACTCCCAAAAGACCAAATGACTCCACTGGTAGAAGACTCTGAACTGGTTGACAAGATACAGTGACCTCTTTTCTGATTTACAAACATGGATTTAGATATAGACCCAGAAGACAAACATATGGTCATGATGGAAAAATTGATGTACATGCTTGGAAAGAGAATAGAAAGGTATGAGGTTAATTTAAATATTGATGATCTGGAGCAGCTCATGCTTGTTTCAGATCAAGAACAAACTCTACCACTACAAGACATGTATGATGAGCAAGATTATAGAGAAAAAAATGAATAAAAATTACTAATCATGATGGAAAATATGATGTGCATGCTTGGAAAGAGAATAGAAAGGTGTGAAGCTAATTTAAATATTGTTGATCTAAAGCAACCTATGCCTTCCCCTGATCAAACACAAGCTAAATCACCTCAAGACCAAGATATGTATGATGATCAAGACTTTATAGAAAATGATGATCAAGGTTACAAAGAAATCAATGAAGAAGGTTTTCAAGAAATGCTTGATTGCCTACCTATATCTTGTACTATGCTGATAAGAGAAATTCATGACCAAATTGCAAAAAATTATAGTAAGCAGTGCTTTGAGGAAACAAGTAGCCACTTAGAAAACGCAGAATCTGATATGGAAGGAGAACCAACACATATAGGAACTCCCCCTCTAGATTATAACCCATCTCAGATTACACAAGAAGAGTGGCATCTTGATAATGTAAAATAAGCAACTCATGAACCTTATATGCAAACTGAGTGTCATAATAATCATGAGGAATTATTTGAAACAGAAGAAGATTAGGAAACAATAGAAAATCCTCAATGTTTCCCCACAAGCACAAGTGAAGATCCCCTAGAAGAGGCTCAAGAAGATATCAGGCCTCAAAATCAGCCAACACAAGAGAAAGAGGACTGATGTACATCTGTCCTAAGCACAAAGAAAATTTCTTCTCTCTTGACAGAGGAAGAGATTGATTTAATATTTAACAGACATTCAGCTTCCAAAACTTCATTTGAACCAAACACTTCTGCTCATCTACCTACTGCACCTTGTTTTCTTGACGCAGAAAACAAACTTGTAGATCAGCTCCAAGAAAAGCCAACTGATAACCAAATATGCTTGATTGGTGAGATTGTTTATACTAATAATTTTCCAGTTTTTGATCAGTCTGATGAGGATGATGAGCTCCAAGTATAAACTAATCATGCAGGGAAACCAAAAGTTGATTAGAGTCATGAACTTCACTATCATCAGCTTGAAAGCAGCAATCAACCAATCCAATCCATCAGAAACATCTTTCACATAATTGGGAATCAGAAATCTATTAATTGTGATGATGAGGTTGAGAAGAAATAAGAATTTCTTGAGCAAGATGAAGATAAGGAGCCTTCTCCTGAACAGTTTGAGGTAATAAAGGATACCCCTGCTCAAGAACATGATGATCTCTTCATAGAGTACAGTGCATTGAATCAGAGCATACCAGGACTACAAGAGGACAACACTACAATATATGATGAGTCCTCCAATTCATATGACAATGAAGATGAGGAAGACTGTCTTCCTCAAAAGAATCTTTGCCTTGATCCAATGGATAAATAAGAAATTTCACTGCTTGTTGATTTTCAGGTGAAAGATGATGACGCTTCCAAGGAACATACTTAAGATACAATCCTCAAAGCTGATATCTTGGAGGCAGGAAATCTACCAACCACAGAGGACCAAAAAGAAGAGAATCTTCATCTTTTCTTTGTTGATCGTTTGGAAGACTGTGTGGAAGCCCCAACTGGCTCAAATTATCAAGAATGGATCCTTTGCAAGAGCCAAATTCATGCAAATATGTCACCTTCTATGATAGCCTTGGTTTTGAAGATTAATCTTCAAAATGTACTATGGATACCCCTAACAAATAGCCATAATTTCTTTTCCTTTTTGTCACTACTCAACTGGCTACATTGGCACTATTTTATCATATGAAGCTTGTAAATATTCAAGAGTTAGATTAGGTTAGATAGGAATTCAATAAAGCTCAGCTTTGAGCATTTAGTTAGTTTTTGATTTTTTCTTTGAAGAAAAAGAAAAATAAAAATAAAATAGAAATAGAAAAGAGGGCAGGATGAAAATAAGAAAGGTACAACCCCATACCAAAAAAGAGAAACAAAATCTGAAAGTGTGCAAGCTCAAATTCCACTCCTAAGAACGCACTTCTAGTTAGTCATACAGCCAAATCATGACTAATTAGTTTTTTCAATTTACTGTTGATAGGTTAGTGAGTTAGATCAGCCAAATAGCTCAATCTTGGCTTATCAGTAAGATAGATTAGGATAGGAAAATGAAGGTTCAAAATAGCTCAAAATCTGAACCTATGAATCTCAAAAGAAGAATGGCTCTAATTAGATTAAAACTTGAGCCAAAGAGAGAAAATAAACTGGTTCCAATATACTCGAAACTTGAACTAGGAAAGAAAGAAGAAAAGGCTCAAACAAATCCAAGACAGAGTTGAAGAAACAATGAAGGATGTTTTGTAAAGCCTTCACAAATTTGTTTTCATTTTCTGCAAATTTCAGTCTATGTGCAGCTTGTTTTTATGCCATAGAACAATAGCCAGTTAGACTGCTTAATCCTAGCTTGGTTGTTTTTAAATTTCTGTTTTAGAATTTAGAGAATAAAAGTCTGTCAGACAGTCTAATCCTGATAGATTGTAGTTAGGTAGAGAAGCTTATGAACTCAACTGTTTATTCTGAGTTCATGGAGAAATAAGGGTAGACTTAGATAGTTTTATGTTTTCAATAAAAAATAAAATGCTGATGTTTAAAGGTCTGCAAGTCCAAATGCACCTTTCTAAAGAAAAAATGTCAGGAAGTAGGTTTTGTAGGTAGTTGTTTGGGGAAGAATTTTTCTACTGATATCAAATGCTCTAATCATCTTGCAAGCAGCTGATCAAAGAAGATAAAAATGTTGTCAAGGTACAAAGCCAATGATCTACATCCAAATAATTTTTTCTGAGGTTCTTGACACCTCCAAGGAGTTTCCATCCCAAGTTGGAGTCTTTTTTAGCCACCTATAAAAAATTGTCATATCAAATGGTGGCTAAAATATTTTTCAAGCCTTTAAGAAAAAAATCATGTTCAAATTTTTATTTCTTAAAGTCTTATGATGATATTTAACCTTCCAGTTAATCTTCACTGTTGTTTCCCTCTTTATCCTAAAGAACCCGTTGTTTAACAAAAAGAAAGCTGCTTGGGAAGCTCATTTTCCATCATTTTTACCCCTCCTTTCACTCATAAAACAACTCCATTTTAATCCCTTTTTCCTCCATAAAAAATCCCTCTATAAGCATCATCTAACCTTCTAATTCATTCCAAACACCCTTCAAAACCATTTGTTCACCTTTCATTTGGTTTAAAAACTTTTATCTCCTCTATCGGAACCTTGTTTTAGTCCTAAAAAACCCTCTTTTTTGGTATAAAACACCCTTTTTATATTATATAGGACTTAAGCCCCCGAGGGCTTATTTCCTTTAAAACCTCCACCTCATAAGACCTTAAGCCCTACAACCAGGCACTAAAGTGCTTAAAACCCTTTCCCGAACCCCTTTTCCTTTGTTTTTTCCATTCCCGACATGAATGTTTTAAAATAAATCTAGGTCGTTGATCTCTGTAGATCAACCGCCATCAGCTCATCGCATTGCAAACCCGCATGGGTCCTTCATTTTTTTCGTGTCTTTCAAAGTTCCGATGCGATCCCTCAAAAAAAACCTCAACCGTTGATCCACCTTCATCCAATGTTCCGAATCTCATCACATCACGCCCATCCATTATGTTGCCCTCCTACGATGTCGATCTTCCCGATTAAATCTTAGTCGTCGAATCCAAAAGAACCGACGGCTAATATCTTGTCAAACTCTGCCCATAATTCTTTGCCTTTGCCCCTCCGATTGAGTATTGACCATCGATCTTACTCCCAGATCCGATGGACAATGCTCCATTGCATCGCGCAAATTCTCAAGTACCATCCCCTCTTCTCCATCAATTTGCGATCCCCGATTCAAATCTAGCCATCCGTTAGAAAGATACAACAGTCGGGATCTAACCCAATAAACCCAAAACTTTTTATTTGGAAAATAACTCTGCCCCGAGATTAAATCTAAGCCATCCATTCAAAATATCCTACAGTCTATATTCAATCCGATAGGCCCAACTCCTTTGGGACCTACCTCCTGCCTCATAAAAACATCTATCCACTCACCAGCTGCCGCGTGTCTTCCACTATTGCCTCCCATCCGTGCATCTTTCCCATTGAATTTTTTTCGCACCATCGGATCTGGGACCTCCGATCCGACAGCTGAAATTCTATTTCACAAAATTTTTGTAACTACAGTTTAACACCAATTTTTTTTTTGAAAAGGGTGGTATTCGGGAGGACACGCGTCAAGAGATGTATCGTATCACATTTGTTTTGGGAAAACCGCTTACCCCCCCAAATAAAATGCGAAAACCATTCCAGTTTTCCGCCATACCACTTATCTCCGCAGCATTGACTTTCGGTTTTTAATCTTGGCCGTTGGTTGTTAATATTCGACGACTCCATTATATCCCAATCAAAACTCATTTTCCCTCCATATATTCTCTTAAAGAACTCATCGGTTGATCTTAACTGCCCATTTTTTATATCCGATGGCCCAAATCACTCTGCGACCCCAAGTCATTTCCATCCTCTATCCTCCGAAGATTTCATCGCTTGATCTCCACCGTCAGATATTCTAATCCGATGGCTCTTTTTTAACTCCACCACCAATCATTCACCCAACCACCTCCCAATTGACCCCATCAAGTGATCTTGACCGTTGGTTGTTTTCATCCAACGACCATGATTTAATCTCGCACCCGAGATCTCCAAAGCAGCCTTTAACCTATTTTTCAGGGATTTTCTTAATTTTTTTTCATTTTTTGCAGGTTATTAAGGTTTTTTCCACAGTTTTAAAATGAAACAAAGGGTAGGGATGACGATCCCCAGGCCATTTATTCATGAAGAAAGTGAATCCACAGGATTAAATTTATGATTCCACCTCTGCCTCATGAGCATTTGTGAAGTCACAAAATCTCTGCACACCTACAAAACAGAAAAAACACATTGAACATCAAACAACCGAAGAGTATCAATGTCAAAGGATAAAATCAGAGCGAAAGTGAAGATTAATGATTTTAAACAGAGTTTAAATGGATTAAGGCACCAATTCGAGAATCAAAGGCCTAATCCATAGTGTTAAAGACAAAGACCAGAAGACAAAGGTTAAGCCTAATTAAGTCTAAAACACAGATAAAAAAAACATCGAAGGTGTTTTAGGAAAACAAGGTGATCTATCAGTCCGAAAGGCCTCCACTGCCACATCAGAGGCTAATTGAATCCTCTCCAGCTACCAAAGTTCCACCTGCATCTTTCCATAAATTAGAAAAGGGCATAGTTATTGCCTAGTCAGTGATATTTTTGCCAGAGTTATTTCCAGACTGCTTCAAAGAGTTTTAAAGTCAACAAAGTCTACCAAATATCTCAATACTTAATGAAAACCAATTAATATATGGAAATATCAGATAAACTTCTCTATTGAGCCCCTCAAAGGCCGAGAAGCATTAACTTGTATTAATTGAGCCTAGAGATATTTTCTCTCCTCCCACCTCCTCATTTTCTTATAAAACCTCCTTGAGGAGCACATTGTAAAAGGTTGGTCTTTGGATATCTGTTGCATGTAAATAGTTTATTGAATTTGTTGTAGCCCTATTTGTAATTGAATATACATAAGCTGAGATGAGAAGTTTGAAGCTGTAGAGACCCACTGGACTTGATGATTATAACTGTTTTGAACATCAAATACAAGCTGATTGATGGGATCCTGGTCTATGTCAATGGTGATGTGTTTCTTATTGTAAATTATTATTTTCTTTTTGTTTCCATTCTGTCCACTTTTCTCTGATAAAGAACAACAAATATAGAGCTAGGATTTACTTTCACAAGTACCCTACTCTCATTGATAAGCTTTATCTTTATGTTTTCCTCCCTGGTGTATTTAAGAATGATTTAATACAGTCCAAGTAGTTAAGGAATATTGGTGTTCCCACGTCTTACTGTCTAAACTTTAAATGTTTTTCTTGAATGTTATTTTCATTACTAGCTAAGTAGAGTTGGACTAGGAAAGTTTATGGTTTGCCCTGTCTTCTAGTTTTTCCTGCAAAGGTTGTTTGAAAGTTTCCCTGAGAGTATGTTGAAAGCAGGCTAGTTTCGAAGTACTTACCTAATCTTAGACTACTTTTATGTCTATCATGAATGTTTCTCCTTTTTTAATATGCTGAAAGCAGGATAGTTTCAAAGTACTTACTCGATCTTAAGCTATTCTAAGTGTTTTAAATGTTTTCTATTGAAAGTACATCAAAATCCGAATAGTTTCAAAGTACTTACCTAATCTTAGATTAATTTTATGTATTTTCTTAAGTGCATGCCAAAATCAGGATAGTTTCAAAGTACTTACTTTATCTTAGGCTGCTCTTTGTTCCTTCATCTGTTTGATTTCCCTTTCTTATTATTCCATTCCATAAAATCAACTTAAAGAGATCCTTTGACATAGATGACTTGCCCCATGGACCACTCTTGAACCTTGTTGTTTCAATTAAATCCTCTTATGACTCCATAGCCCAATGGTTTGAAGCTGCTCCTTGTCTATGTTATTAGCTAAATCATTCTTTCACTTTCATACACCTTCACCCTTCATTTAGACTTCCTTCACCTTAATTATATCTTTTCCCAACCAAAACAAACAAAAACCTTGTTCTTCATAACTAGCCTAACATCATACTTAAAGCCTTAAAGATCACATCTTTAAACACACTTATAGAGAGATCCCTCTCTGGATTTAGGAGGGATAGATCCTAGAATCCCAAAGTGGTTCATATGTAGGCTTTGCAGTTTTTATTTTCCAATCTTGCAAATTACAGAGACCTAACAGGTGTGACCGTAACCGATGATGACTTAGCGAGCCTAGCACTTCTAGGCCTTCCCAAGAGCTAGCATAGTTACCGGGACTATTTCAACAGGAGGGAGAAGTTACCATATTGGGAGCGACTATGGTCAGATTTGGTAATAGAAGAGATAAGGCGAATCACTAGAGACGAGACCACCAGAAACCAAAAAAGAAGAAGATTGTGCATTAGTGGGAAAATAAAAGAAGGCTAAGGGAAATAAATCCCAAGGTGAAGAGGGTAAGAGAGACCTGTCCAATATAAGATGTTTTCACCATCCCAAGCATGGGAATTATGCTTCAAATTATCCATAGAAGAAGGCAAGAAAGAAGGAGCCTGTAGTTTCCATGGGTGAAGCATTGGCTTCACAGTTCGAGCTTTATTTTACTCTCATTGCATGCATGGCCAACATTGAAATGGGATGCATGTGGTATCTAGATAGCAGTGCCTCGTTACAAATGATGGGGAATAGAGATCTCTTTAGTGATTTGGAGGAGAAGGACCTTCACCAGAACATAGAGTTTGGAGATGATGAGAGGTATAACGCGACGGATATAGGTACAGTTACCTTTCAGAGGGAGTCTAGATCCCTTCTC
This sequence comes from Pinus albicaulis, assembly GCA_034641835.2. Classification (NCBI taxonomy): domain Eukaryota; kingdom Viridiplantae; phylum Streptophyta; class Pinopsida; order Pinales; family Pinaceae; genus Pinus; species Pinus albicaulis. The sequence continues at coordinate 136,039 of JAXQQM020059342.1, forward strand.
TAACTAGTAGATGTTTTATATGCTGTAGACCTAAGGAAGAATATTTTCCATGTAGTGGTATTGGAAGAGCGTGGTTATGGGCTTATGCTTAGAAAAGGAAAGGTATTCCTTAAACACATAGCCATGAGACAAGTGAAGCATATCAATTCAAGAGTTAAGAAATTGCATGCTCTCAAGGTTGAGGATGCATGCAAGGCTTTGAGGAGAAAAGAAGTGGTTAATGACTTGATGGTTGAGAGGGAGAAATTATGTCTCAACATGTAGCCTCAGCAGTAGTCTCAGAAGTTTGTGGAGCAACCACAATTGGAGAAGCAGAGAGGAGACCAAGTGGAAGAGTCCACTCAAGCAGAGACCTACAAGAGGGGGAAATTTTGAGATAGATGGGCAGAGGGAGTACAAGCAGCTATACCTCCAGGTGTGAGGTGGGGCGATGTGCAGATATGATCCCAAGAATAAATTTAGGCAGGGTCCATTAAGATGGTGTGTCTCATGGATCAAACCTAGCTACGAGGATCCCACAGTATAGCAGTAGCAGGAAGGATCGATTAGATTGATGTAGTTAGATGTCAGGAAGACATAAATCAGAGTGACAGGTGTTAGATACTGGAGTGTAGATCAGAGTTGGAAGTAGTGCAGAGAGCACAGGTGCAAATGTCAGAAGCAATGCAGAGAGTCCAGTAGACATGTGCAGTAACTAGTAGCAGTCAGAAGACTCTGATGATAGATGAATTATAATAATTTAGTTGTTTGGAGGAAATTTAGTTCAGGAGAGTTGCATGTGCAAACAACACTAGAAAAGTGTTGCATGCAAGAACATTCCAAAGGTACCATGTTGGAACTGATTGATTCCTTTGTTTTTGAGAGGGAGTGTTGAAATTTTCAACAAGAAACAGTGAAATTGGCATCCAGAAACAAAATCTACAAAATGGCACCCATAAAATGGTTACCATGTGAGGATTTAGATTTAACTATACTTGATTAAATTAAAAGTAAAGTGTAATCTTATCTCATAACAACTTGTAATAGTTAACTAAGTGTGATAGACCTAGTTATCTCAAGAATTTCGAGTTGAGGGTAAAAGGATATGAATCTAGAGGGATCCTATTATTTATGAGTCCAGTTGCAGTTGTAGCACTAGTGTGGTGTGAGTGGGATAAGTTAACTCACATTAATTGAGTTAAAATCAGTTTAACTAGTTCTAACTAATTGATGAGCTAGTGGAAGATCAAGTGAATTAAAATAGATTTAATTCACAAGTAGTGATCTACCAAGTAATTGATGATTCACTATTAATAGTTGCATGCATGTCAATTCTAATGAAAACCTAGTTGAGACAAAGGTTTAAGACAAGTAAACTATCCGTTCTATTTTTGGCGAATTTCCCAGGTGCAGTTATAAAGTCAGAGGAAGGCTCCATAGGGATTGCGCAGTTAAGGAAGGCTAATTATCTTATTTAATAGGGATTAATTACCTAGGGATTGCGTGAGTAAGGCTAGGCTAAGGAGGGGTTGACAATTGGCTAAGTTTTGGTCAATTTGTCCTAAGAATTGATAGACAATTTTGAGCAGGATCAGAGTGAGACAGTCAGGATAGTGCAGGATTTTCTCTGTGTGAGAAAGCATTGTATTGTTTCATGATTCTTTGACTGTGTACAATATATGATAGAGCGGTTTTGAGTAGGTGATTTCCCCAATAAGATCTTGTGTTGTGTGATAGATAATCTCCTTTCTCTTACTTGCATGTGATTGAGCAATCGTGTTTTATATTCAGCAAATATTGTAGAAGGATCCAGTATCTTGCTTTAGTACATTACATGATCGGATTGAATCCATTGATATAATTTCTACATGGTATTAGGGTTGTGTTAGAGATTTTCTAAAAAAATCGTGTGGGTGGTTAATTTGGGTGAGGTGGAATCTGATGCTACCGACGGTGGTCTCAAAAATTGAATGGATGTGATGGGAAATTAGTATGGCCTGATATGGAAACTTTATTACAAAATGATGTTCTAATTATGGAAAATATTTTCAAATTTTGACCTGACGCTACAGATTGACACCTAAATGATGGATAATTATTGGAATTATGGTTGACATCGTTAGCTATACGGTACTCCCTCGACCAAAAATTTGTTGCGGTATGGTCCCCATGCCGTAACAATTCAGTGGTGGAATATTCACGACGGAGATGTTAGTTAACGGGTGATGTTTTAACAAACTTGCAGAAATCGACTTACCTAACCTATAGACGTATCTCAGGTGCGATAGATTTATTGAATAATATAACCTACAGAATTCTCTCGGGTGTGAGAGATCATTCTAAATAAAATTGGAATTGATCATTCGTGGAAGGGCTTCAGGCATGCACCATTCACCCAACCAGGCAGTATTACTCCATCTAACCATGCGAGATTTATATCTCCTGAATCTCAGATTTCTATGACATAAAATGACCCCATCCAGTGCATTTGTAGTTTACTTGGAAACTTCTGGAACTTGCTATCGTAGAGTAGTACATGACCACCAATGTTGAATGTCTTTTTCTTAATATGTCAATCATGCCAAGCCTTTTGGCAGTGCTTCTGGATTGATTGGTGGAAATCCACAAGGAAATTTGATTCCTCTAATTCTTGAAGTTCTTGGAGATGCCTTGCTATAGACTCTTCTTCAGACATATGTGTAGTTGTAGCAATAAAGAGGTTGGGAACAATAAAATCTGATGGTATGACAAATTCTTTTCCATACACCAACTGGAATGGTGTTTGATTGTGCAATCTCTTCACTGTAGTCTTGTATGCCCTTAACGTAGCTAGAATCCTCTTGTCCCAGTTGTCCCGATTTTCACTGCATAATTTTTTTAGGCCCCTCTCTAAAATTTTGTTGAATTCTTCTGAAGTCCCATTTACCTATGGGTGATATGGATTCCTTTTCTGGTGCTGTATCATAAAGTTTTCCAGAAGAAATTTGATTGTGGCATTGATGAAATGTGTGCCTTCATCGCTTGTCAGACTCCGATTGGACAAATGAATCTTGAAATGATGTTCTAAAAAATGAACTTAGTTGTTGTATCATCGGTATAGTCCTTTACTGGTGCTTCTTTAGCCCACCTAGTCAGATATTTAGTTGCGGTTATGATACACCTTGCTTGTGAATGGCGTGAAACTAGGGTTATGGGTATGATGAATTCAATTTCATACTTTTCAAATGCTTGTACTGCTCTGACGGGTTGTGATGGTAGTTTATCCCTGTGTGAAGGTTTTCTAGTTCTCTGACACATGTCACATTTCCTTACGTATTCCTTAGCATCCTTGTGCACCATGGGCCACCATAACCCTGCTTGTAGTATTTTTCTTGTGGTACATTTTCCCCCAACATTTCCTCCCACAACTCCATTATGGAATTCCCATAGAATCTTTGATCTTTCATGGTCCAATACGCATCTTCTCAGGACTTGGTCTAGTCCCATTTTGTAAAAATGGCCTACAATGAGGTTGTAACCTGTTGCTCTGACGACTAAGTGCTTCCTTTAGACTATTGTGTATTCTTCTAGACACTTTCCTGAAGAAAAAATGTTTCTATTTGTTCCAAATAATTTGGGATAGCCTCCACACAGAACAAATCTGCATCTGGTAACTGATCGTCAACCGATCTGTCGTTCTCCCCTAAGTCCAGTATTGATAAATGATTGGGTCCCACATTCAACTTCCCTGGCTTTACTATAACTTCAAATGTGAATTATAGGAACAGTAATATCCATCTATAGATTCCTCCCTATAGCACTAGCTTGTTTACTAGATACTTTAATGTTGAGTGGCCTGAAAAATATATTGAAGGAGTCGCCGAGCAAGTAATGGTGAAAATTTTGGAGGGAATAAACCATCGCAAGAGCTTCCCTTTCTATGGTCGTGTAGTTCTTCTATGAAGTTGAAAATTTCTGGCTTGAAAAATATATTGGATGATCTACATTTGTTTCCCCTGGTTTCTCCAGCACTGCCCCCAACGCAATGCCAGAAGCATCAATGTGCACATGGGATTGTTTATCCCAATTCAGGTATGTCATGATAGGTGCACTTGCTATTTTTTATTTTAGTGCATCCAATGCTTCATTACAATATTCAGTCCATGTAAACTATTATGTTTTCTTTAGTAGATTTTCCAATAGGGTAGTAATGTATGCATAGTTGCAAATAAACCTCTTTTAGTAGCCTGTATGCCCCAACAAAGACCTCAATTTCTTAACATTTTTTGGGGGGTACATAGTAAAAATTACTGCAACCTTGGTGGGGTCCACACACATTCCCTCTATACACACCACATGACCCAACAATGTTCTAAAGGGAACTACAAAAATACATTTCTTTATGTTTAGAGAGATATATAGCTATTTGCACTGATCAAACACTATACAGAGCATACTTACATGTTTCTTCAATAGACTGTATACGGTCCAGTCATCCATGTAAACCTCTAGAAATATGTGTATGTATTCTCTGAATGTTTTTATGACTATCCATGAGAAAACCGTTGGTGCATTATTCATTCCAAAAGGCATCACATGATAGGCATAAGTGCCCCATTTGGTGGTAAATCTAGTTTTCCTTTTGTCCTCCTTATCTATCCCGACCTGGTGATACCCATAGAACCCATATGTGAAATAATAGGCCTCATTCCCTGCTATATTTTCCAACACTTCATCACTGAATGGTGTAGGAAAAATATCATGCACACATGCACTATTCAGACTCTGGTAGTCTATGCATACTCTTATCTCCAACATTTACTTTTTATTTTGTATGACTTTAGGACTGACGCACTCTACTTCCTCAACTAGGAATATCAGCTCTACCTCCAACATTTTATCTATATCATTCTTCACCTTTTATTTTACTCTGGGGTTCAATCGATATGGCCTGTGTTTCACTAGTCTGGCTTCCAGTTTCAGCATTATGCGCATTTCCCCCAAGTCTCCTTTGATGCCCTTCAATTCTGCTATAGAAGAGGGAAATGGGTCTTCATATTCTGTCAGTAGATCAAAAATCTCCTTTTTTGTTTCTCTTTCCCAATAGTCTCGAATGGAAGCTAAATTTGGTTTCTTGGCGCTCCCGATATTGTGTTTTTTTATTTTGAGTAGAAATAAGTGCATTCCCTCTGTATTAGGCTCATCTTGAATTCTTCGCTCCCCTTCCTTTTCATCAAATGACAGGTGTCTCAGGTTTTCTAGATCATCATCATCCATTTCTTGATCTACCTTACCACATGCCACTGCTTCTCGGTATCTTGACTCAGGTATCTCATTTAAAGAAGCCCATTCCATAGTCTCCATGGGCCCTAGGGTGAACATAATCCTTTTCATGGCTTACAAGGTGTCTGTTAACTGTTGAGTGTCTTCCTTGAAGGAAAAAATCATTAAAAACCTATTGGCCAGTAATTTCCAATTACTATTTTGTCTCTTTTTCTCTTTCATAAGATACCATGCGTGCAGGATCGTGTCCAGCGAGTGCACAAAGTAATGCACCCACAAGGTTTTGCGGTAGTCCTCCAGTTCCCACTGGTCTTCATATTATTTTATATGGGTGTGGGGGTATGAAGTTCCCCTATACTTTTCCTCCAATTTCAGTCTCGTTGATGCTTGGAATATCGTTCTCAAGGCCTTCACCACATTTTCCCACCTGTGAAGGTGGTTGCGGTTGTTTCCCCACCACCTCGCCAAAGTTGATTGTAACGCCACATTCATTAGAGTAACTTTATGCTCCTATGGGACAATATCATCTACTTTATTGATAAAAGTGTTGACAGTTTCCATGCTAGTAAGAGTAGGGTAACCTCTTACCTCTGTCCTGATCTAGTTGACTCCATGAATGGTTGCGCACCTTCTAGTATTCACTTCATACCCACCTTATTTCATGTCATCCCATGTGACTTCAGACCCCATCTCGGAGCTCTGAACGCTAGGATAGCTTACTATCCTCTCTCCTGTTGGGTTAATATAGTCTTCTCTTTTTCACGCTGTCATCCGATATAGTTGGTCGAGGAGTCCTGGATCTTCTCTGGTGCCGAAGGTTTCTGTGTACCAAGGCCCTTGATATGGATCTAATGGCTGAATCACCCTGAATTCTCCATCTTCAAATATCATCAACTCCTTATTTATGTCGATGATTACGTAATTTTCAAATTCCCAATAAATCCCCAACAAGGCTGGGTATGGGTATTTATCACCCATAATATCTATCACTTCGAAATCAGTGTAGGTCTTTACCCCTGCCACATCAACCTCAACATATTCTAATCTTCCCACTAGTACAATACAATACTGATTCTCCATACACAACTGTATGTGATAGAATTCCAACTTAGGTTTACCTAGTGCCTCCCAGGTTTTTCTTGGAAGTATATTATCATCTGAACCTAAATCCAACATTGTATCCCTTATTTGGAACCCCACAACTTGCGCATTTATCCAGAATTCCTTTACTATTTGTCTTTTGTTTCTTTTCAACCTTCGCACATGCCTTTCTATAATATTAGCATTGATTGGGTTTATATGCTCCATTCCTTCCCCAACAGTTGTCTTCAAATTGTGTTGCAACATTTCTAGAATTTTTACATCGTTTATGATGCTCAGGAATAGTCTGAACCATTCTTCTATTGGCATACCTTTCATTGGAGTATTTTCTCCTTCTTTTGTTGGTTGTATCTAGTGTAGGTATCTATGGGTGCTTAATTTTGAAAATGCTTCCACTGCTTCTTTGAAATATTGATTTTGTTGTTCGGAGTCATAAGATTTCTTTAGTGATGCTATTTTTATCAGATTTAATGGCTCCATTTATCTTGAATCTCCTCTTATCTTCTTTTCTCCTCTCTTTATTATTGCTACACTTGGTAACAGCTACGCCTTAGAAAATCTTGGCTCTGGATTGACCAAGTTAGCGCCCCACTATCTGCTCCTTTCTTCCCACCTTTTTATTAACTCGGGACAATCGTCTGTGGAATGTGTGTTTACTATGCATTGAGAACACCATGTCCTTCTTGGTAATGGGAATTCCCTTGCAACATGTCCCTCTTGATCACATTTATAGCATCTCAGGGGCCCTCTTCCGCCTGTTCTACCCCCTCTCATTCTTATCCCTCCTCGTCCTTGCCGATCCTTGTTTACCCTACAAGATGATTTTTTCCAATCTAGCAGCAAGTGCATCCAATTCTCTAAATTGGTCCATGTGATGGGTATTTGAGGCACACAACTCACAGTAAACATTGTTTGGGACATTAGAGTACTTCTGTAGAATGGGACACTGTTTCGGGGATTTAACACCCTAGAGGTTGGTTGGGATTCAACCTCCACAGAGCAGGGGCGTACTACTTAACAGAGACTCACACGATCATGCACATTCATAAACCTGCAAGTGCCATCCTATATATTATGAATCAATCAATCTTCAAGCAAATCCAAATGGAAGTGTTCTTCTGCAACTTCCACGCGGAGGTTGGGAATGGTAAAGGCCTTGATAGATAATCACTGATGCCGAATCTTCTCATCACAGATGACATGAACCAGAGACCTTAAGTCACTAGCCGATTTGGGAAGTTGCTTCACACGAGAGCACTCCCTCATATCAAGTTCTTTTAAACTAGATAATTGGCCCAATTTATCTGGGAGTTGTTTTAGGTACCCACAAAGTGAAATATCAGGGAATTGTAGTTGTCTTAGCTTGCAGACTGAATATGGTAGTTCTTTTAAACTTGGGCATGCATACAATTTGAGCATCTGCAGTGAGCTGAGATTACCTATATCTTCCGATAACTTATGAAGATCGTGGCAATTTGTGACAGATAACCGTTTAAGGGTAGTCCAACTACAAATACTTGTAGGAAGTTCCCTCAAATCACTACAGTGATCGATAGCTAACTCAAGAAGACAGGGGAAATTTAAATCCACCCCCATATGTAATCCTGTAGTATTCCCACAACCCTCACATAGAACCAAGGATTACTTCTTTAGTTTTTTCCAGGACTGACAGTATTCTTGGAGGGGAGGAACAATTACTCTTTGTAACCGAATAACTTTCAGCTACGTTAATGAAGAGAGGACTGATATACCTTTGAGAGTAGCCCGCTTAGAATTGTTATTTACAATTATAAGAACCTTTAATTTATCCATTGATTGCATGAATGGTAGAAGAAAGTATTCCCTTCTAGAAAAGTTCAAGATAAACGCCTTAGGGAAGTTCATCTGACACCAATCCTTCTCAGGTTGGATGGAAACAATCTCAGCATTGAAATCACGCCCTGCATGCTTCTTCCACATTTTACGAATAGAATCAGCTTTCCGAGGCACGATAAACCTTTTGCGTCTTTCAATTATAGGCTCCTGCTCGGTCCAATAGATAGCCAGGTCTCGCAATGCATCAAGCTGAATTAAGGAAAGCTCACCACTACAGCCATAAGGATTCCCCGGGGTACCTTTTTGATTTTTCACCAAAGTCACAAGATTTCGACTCGCAAGTTCTATTAAGATTGTGTAAGCAGCTGTCCATTTCAACTTGTGAACATAAACACCCAAGTCTAACAATGGATCAGCAGATATTTTTCCAGCCTCTGGAAATATTCCCACGTCCAGAAAGCATTCTCGGACTTCTTCTTCCAAGATATCAATGCTTGTTGCCATTCGTTTCAGAACTTCTGTTTCGTGATATTCATATATTGTTTGTCCTTGAGAAAGTTTGTCCTTGGCAGTTATCCATGCTGCACGTGGCTGACCATGGAGAGACCTTCCAATCACCTTAAGAGCAAGCGGAAATCCTTTGCATTCTGCTATTACCTCTTTGACTAGGTTGTAATCTGCTGTTTCTGGAATGGACTTTCAATCAAATGCCGAAAAGCAGAAAAGGGACACGGCATCTTGCTCTATCAAACCATAGTTACCGAATTCGAATTCGATTCGATACGGAAAAAAATTGACCTGATAAAATTCAATACGAGAAAAATTCGACATTATACATCTTACAAGTAATAAATTTATTTATTTATTTTTTATTTTATTTTATTTTTTTAAATTTTTATTATTTTTTAATATAGTTGTTTCTATATAAAAATTAGAATTATGATTTTTTAAGTTGTTTTTATATAAAAATTAGAATTATGATTTTTTAGTTGTTTCTATATAAAAATTACCAATTTTATAATGTATTCTCATATAAAAAATATCTTATTTTTTCATTTATATTTTTTTTAATATAGAAATTACTATTTTTTTAAGAATTATGATTTTTTAGTTATTTCTATATAAAAATTACCAATTTTATATTGTATCTTCGTATAAAAAATAATCTTTTTTTTTTTTTTTTCATTTAAAAAAAATTATAGAAAATAATTGATCTTTACATTAACTTATAAAACAAATTGATCTTTACATCAACTTATTTTTCATCTTCATCTTGATAGTTATATTCCTATTACTTGTACTTGGATTATAAATTTTTTTTCCCGGTTTATTCTTATTATTTGTACTTTGAATTATATATTCCTATTACTTGTACTTGGATTATAAATTTTTTTTTCCTGGTTTATTCTTATTACTTGTGCTTTGGATTATATTTTCTTTTTAGCTCGCTTATTCCTATTACTTGTAGTTGAAATTTTTTATAAAATAGTAAATTGCTATTGAGCTTGCCATTATAATACATTAATGTTTCATAATGTTCCATAATCTACTATAATTTAAGTTTTTAATTGCTAATTTTTGTTCCATAATTTAATGTAATTTAATTTTTTAATTGCCAATTTTTGTGCTCAGGTGGAGGAACAGGCACGGATGCATGAGTAATGTTGCATAATTTTCTGTAATTTAAGTTTGTAATGGTTCTGGAGTGGAGTAACATGCACGATGGAGGAGAAATTCAAGCCAGATGCACACTTGTCGAACTGTATTTTATGTGCGGTGAAGGAACAGGCACGGTGGAGGAGAATTTAAAGCGAGATGCACACCCGTCGAACCGTACCGAATTGAAATACTTCGAATTATCCGCCGTACCGAACCGTATTGCCGTATTTCCGAATTTTTTTGGCCAGTACAGCCGAATTTGGTAACTATGTATCAAACACGGCAAATCATACCGGTAATCAGATTTAACAACATTGTTGTTTCTAGTTGTAACAAGAGTTTTAAACCCTTTTCCTTCAAACAAAAGCTTTTCAAGATGATCAATTTCCCAAACATCATCCAGCACCACCAAAGATGGTTGAGGTTCCATTTGGCGAAGCCTTTGTCGCAGCTGTTGATGTGCATCTTCGACGTCATGAAATTCAGGTCTTTTCTAGCGAGCAATCTTGTCCCACATTCTCTCAAGAAGTCCCTTAAGGTTCAGTGATAGCGAAACTCTTTCAAAAACTATCATCTCCTTAAAATGACCTTTGACTTCATTATCATTGCAGAGGGCTAATGCCACAGTAGTCTTTCCACTGCCCCCCATGCCTATTACTCCGAGCAGTGGAGCATCATTGCGCAAGAGACGTTTTTTCAGCGCATACACCAAACCCTTCAAACCAACTCTAAAATCTGGTAATTCTGGGACGCTCGATTGGGAAGCCCTTTTACCAATTTCCAATTGATACATCTGATCTGCGATAAAATTAAGGTCAGATTCTTCCCTTATTGCGTCAATTTTGTGCCCAATCCCTTCAATTTTATCCTCCATTTTGAGGTCAATATTCTCAAGTTTATGCTCTATTCTGTGCCCAATAGTCACAAGTTGATCCTGCTGTACTCACAGGCTATGCAATTCAAAACAGATATGTGCCCAACCTTTCGTCTGAGTGAAATTGACAATAAACAAATCCAAGCCTTCAATTTTATTTGCATACTTATAGCTCTTGAAGATATTCAAGAAACTTACCTTGGAACAGGCCTTAACCAACCTCTTACCCTCCTGCAGCTGCTGATAGAGTTCGATGAGCAGCTTCTGGCTAGGTTGAGACAACTCTACACTACTCGCAAAGTTGTCAAGTAATACAAGTGTGATTCCTTCCAGGGTTTTTTGGAGGCGTTTGCAATTCTCCTTGCAGGCAAAACTCTTCTTTGCAGGCAATACCCAATTTACATATTTGAAACATCCCTCATTAAAAGTAAAATGTTTTGCATCACATTTCACTATTTTGGGGACATTTCAATTGTTTTACTTAAAGTTTCATTGTCATGGAAGCGTGGGGATCGTGCCCCAAACCTTGGTGAGCGTTTCACTATGTAACATTGGGTTGTACTCAACATTGGATCAATGTTATGAGTGTTGATGATGCCTTGTAAGAGGGATTTTCCTATTATGGGGGGCTTAAAATCTTGTGACAAGGATTTGTCACAAGTGGTAACATCCCCATAATCAAAATTCATTATAGGGGTTGGTAGCCCTATATCAAGGATTTTTTACTTGGGTCGACATGGTTGTAATAAGGAACTAGGGATGTCCCTATATCAATATCCCTATGGAACCCTATATCTAGCAAATGGCCGACTTCATCAAAGTACAAGCATTTTCACACCCATTAAACGATTTGAGACGACTGGGGTATTCTCTATATGGTACCAAAGCCTTCCAGGAGTGGCCACTAATATTTGGCAAGGATTTGTTTGTAACCATTTATGTTTTCTTGGTAATTTAGTGCCCTCACTAACTACTTGTACAACAATATTTTCATGGTATTTAAACAAAACATTGGCCTGGACAACAACTTGACTTGCAAGTTTCATAGTGGGACAAATGACAAGAACAAGAATAGGCAACCTTTCATGACCTTGGAGGAATTGTAACTTCATTATCACCTCAATAGCAGAAAATATAAATGATATTGTCTTGCCGGTGCAAGTTTTAACCTTGGCCTACACATCCTTGCCTTTGAGAATAGATAGAAGAGTTACTTCTTGCACAATGGTCATATGCTCATATCCCACTGTGTTGGTTGCTGCCTTGAGTGTCAATGGTGAGATATTGTGCTAGTGAAATCTTGATTGGCTCAAATAATTAACATCCCCAGTAACCTTCACACTACTTGTTTTTGGATCTGCTTTTTCAATAGGACTCAACATTGGTTTCTTGTTCCCCACAAGCTTCACTGAATCAAATTCATCGTCAAACTTAGACTCATCTTCGTCATCAATGATCTTTATTGCTTGGATACAAGAGGATTTAGAGCCTCTTTTGTTCAACAAGTGACCACCTCCTTGGCTGCCTCTTGCAGAGACCCCATTACCTCGACAAGCAACATCCCTTTTTCTAATCATTTTGATAAAATTTTTAGGGTTTTTGATATTTTTTCTCACCAATGACCTCCAATTTTTGTAAAAATCATAAATAAATAAAGTGATGAGATCCTAGGAGTTTAAACTTTAGTGTTTTCAAACGTTGGGAACATATGACATGAATCATATGAAATGTTTATTTCCATTAAGCATGAGGGTAGAATTATAAACTTAAATGGTCTTTAACACAATCCCTCTAGATTTGTCTCTTCAAATGTGAGGGCACCCACTCTCATAAAGGACACGTTGGGAGTTTAAAATTTAGTGTTTTCAAACTTTGGGGACATATGAAATGAATCATATCAAATGTTTATTTCCATTAAGCATGAGGGTAGAACGATTAACTTAATTGGTTTTTAACACAATCCCTCTAGATTTGTCTCTTCAAATGTGAGGGCACCCACTCTCATGTTCGCATTTACTGATATTAACCTTTAGGAAAAGATAAGAAAATATAAATTGGACTAATGTATCAATCCATGTGAACATGATACCCATTCGTCCTCTCACACACTCAATGTGAAAACTTTGTCTCCTAAAGGACATGATTTGGGCAGTATATCAGTTGCCTCAAAAACTTAGGTTCAAGTCAATTCTTCATGCAACATGATACTAAGAGGTTGCTAAGTTGTCTCCTATTATTATGCTAAATTGTTCAGCATCAGTTCAACAATTCTAGATGAATCTCATGGTGTTGCAATGTTATTTAATCTTACAAGTTGACATACTTTCTTAGTCCCACAATGCTAAAAAACTTTCCTCAACTATTAATCCTAAAGAAGCCCAATAATGGGTGAACATGGATAGGCCAGCTTGACTTTTCTTAGATGTATTCCATCTCACTTAGACACTTATTTTGGGAACTCTTATACATTTACTATGTCAGTTTGCTAAGCCCTAAAATGGGAAAAATAAATAACAAGTGTGTGCAAGCAGCAACACACTTGACTAGATTGAACTCGGCCTAGTCCTATGATGGATGTACATTTTAAGGGCTTCTTTCCTAATTCAAAATCGCTGAAGATATATAAACTAACTATTTCATTTGTCCTACAATTCCAATAGTGCACATGGCAAGATTCTCTGAAAATATCTTTTGTTGCATATGGCAGGCCTCTGAATAGACTAAGCTTGTACTAGCATAACGCAAACATGACCTGCAATTCACCACTATGTTTTAGTTTCTGAACGATGTTGCATTATTGACTGACTAGTGAAGTATCAACCATTGAATAAGTTTCAAGCTTTGGAGAAGTCACAATATATATTATAATTTTGTCTTTCAGATTGGCCTCTTGACCAATTTTTTCTAGGAATGCCTCTTATGAAAAAATAATTTCTTTCCTAATAGGTTATGACCCTCTTGAAAATACCAGGTTCACTAGAACATTGGAAGAAAACATCTAATGCACACATCATGCTACCACTACAAGCCATTGCAGAAAATAGAAACCAACGTGAAAAAGGGTCTACAACTACATTGTAGACGTGTTACAGTGACAATACTTTCTTGAATGTCTATTCTCCAACATCCATAGCATTACCACAAACAATCATAGTTTGTATTTAACTCCAAATAATATACATTCCAATAAGAAGTTGTCAATCATAGTTTTACCTTGTGGCAATGATTTTCCTTATATCCTGCTCTCATTTTCAGTCAAAAACTAGATTTCCTATATTGATGACATTCCTACTATAATATGACCAACTATCAGACAACTATCTCACTGTAATTCTAGATAAAATGAGCAGTGTACCAAAATAATAAAGAAACTGAAAATGATAGTAGATATTGCAGGTTAAGTAACTAAATAGGTAGTATGCATGATATGTTATTCCATAATTCACTACCTTTCCCATTTATAAAATAGTTTCTACAACAATTCTACTGCATATTAGTTCTTTATGTTGCTATTTATTGAGATTTTGGCTCACACGAGGATTACAATCAGCCTTTCCACAGGAGATACATATGGCTTATGCAATTGGCATACCCTTGTTGTTACTGTAACTAACATTTCATGATAAGAAGTTACAGTTGAAACATTGCATTTACTTTTTTTGGCTTACTAATTGTTATGTGTGGCATATATAATACTAGTTGTCCATTGGGATTCATACGTGACCAAATGAAAAAGTATTTAACTGTTGCTAAATGCAAAAATGTGACATGCTAGGATTAGAGGGATTTTGTGCAAATTATAATGAAAAATAAAAAAGTGAAGGCCTACACCTCCAGTGCAGTGATAGTAGGGTTTCCTATTTATAATCGTCTAGAGGTATTATTATTATTATTTGTTCGTTTCTTTCTGGTTGTTTTTCCCTGGTCAAGGTGTTTCTCAAGTTTGTCAGCTCTAAATGCTAAACACATTGCTTGATGTCTTGCAGTGGAAACACCTCACATCTTAGCATAGGTCCAAGATCTAGTTCTGGTACAATAGTGCAAACTATGGAAAATTTGGTAAGTGCCTGCTACTGAAAGCCTTGCCACTATGACCCAAGTGCTATTTGGCCACAACTAGAAGGTTAGTGCATTGGGCAAAATAGAATGTTGTGTGTGTTGATGTTGCACACAGGGCATCTTTTTGCAAGCCCTTTTTCCCATCATGTGCAAGAGAAGTTTGCATCTGCAAGATGCACATAGCATTCTCTTTGCCCAATAAAATAACCTTCTAGTGTTGCATGAGCTTCTAGCCTCTTTAGACTAAGTAACTGTCCAGAACTTTGTCACTCTTGGTTTGTATTTATCCTGTGAGTTTAGTCTGATTGCAAGACTTTTTCCTTAACATTCCTTCTCAATGTTTCTGCCATAACCTCAGAGCTACTCGGGTTTGGGGTTGTTCCCTAGATATCTCTTTGGGTCTGGACCAACCTCCTAATCTGCTGGCAACATTTCTATACCTCCAGCAGGTATATCACTTATCATAGGCATTTTTGTTTCTCCAAAATGTCGTTACTCTCGCAGAAGGGTGCATTATAATTTAAGATTCTTTCTCCCACAACTCAACATGTTGTGTGCAATGTGGTGCCTGTTGGGTGATTTCAATGGCTTCTACAAACTAGTTATTAGACAATGTTTCTAACCTCTTAGGAAGGAGCTACTTAGTGGTGGATGCCTCTCTGAAAATTGCTGGTAGTGATTGTTCATTAGTATATTGAAAAATTCATCGTCGGGGATTAATGTTTCAATTTTATCAAGTGTCTCCTATTTCATATTCAACACAAGATGGAATTTGCATGCACTCAGTTCATTGGAGCAAGGCTTTCTGGCTTGCCTTGAATATTGAAAGCAAGTTACAGAAGCGATCCCTAAAGATGGAGCATCATTGACAAAAATTCAAGCTCCTCTCAGTGGATGTTTTCTAATCCCTCTTCTTCTACTCCTTCCCCTTGTCATCTTCATTTGTTTACAAGGCATGACAAAGATACCCATAAGTCTAAATTTTAGCCCAAAATCAATTGTAATGATAGTGGAAATGTTACGAGAATATTATGATTATCACTAATGTTCTGCCCATTCTAATGAGGGATGTCTTAAGCAAAAAGTTCTCAACACATATTTCAGTGGCTGAGCAAAAGGAAGGAGAAGGTTAAAATGATTATAGTCAACAATCCCACTTACATAAGTGGTTGTTGTGGACTTCCCAATCCATGGTGGAAATGACTCTACTACTAAGTACGGTAATTCTAACAATTCAAAAAAAAAAAAAATGGAAAAACAATTCTAAGCCCACAATTAGTCTTAATCATCACTGACTACTTCACTTTAGACAAGGATTCTTTGTTTGTGCAAAACTATTACATTATAGTTAATGGTAGTGATAAAAATCTTATTTCACAAGATCATGTGACTTTTCTTAATTTCTCTTCAAAATGTTAACCTTGGTCTAAAATTTTAGGGTTGGATGAAGGATAAGGAACCAATGCAAGTTATGAAGGTCCGTCAATCCACTTTTGCTATTGACCACTCTTTGATAGTATTAAATATGATGACACTCTTGTTCACTGCTGTGGTCTTATTCCTTGGAAGGTTTTATCAACACGATTGCCATGAAAACTATTATACATTGTCTTGAAACTTCCCTATTTTTGCAGAGAAGTTAGCGTCATGCTATTGATTAGTTTGAAACTGTATTTTAGTGGAAAAATTCACTATTTTTTGGTGTAATAGTTCATAATTTATTCTAATCTTTTTTTGCAAGTGTACTAGTCACGATCATAAATGGGTGGTTTACTTTAGAGGGTTCTTAGTTCTTTCTATATACGCTTTTCATCATTTTCTTTGAATACTTCTCTAGTGCTTTACCTTCATATTTTATCCCCTGCACAATTGCTCCTGAGGTCCATGTTGTTATGTTTAAGGTCCATGTTGTTATGTTTATTGGTGGTTTCTGTGGAAACTTTTTCTTGAGGTTCTGCCAGGTAAATCCAAATGCAAAAAAATACTATTTTAGATATTGATATTTGTTCAAGACATTCTTGTGTGATACTTGAATTTCATAAATCTAGATTTCTATTTAGTTATCTATATCAATATATAATAACAAGCCCATGGATTGTTCATATTTTTCAAACTGTGGAGTTGTTCCTTTCCTATTGCATGTTCTTTTATATTGTTATGTTGTGATTCAAATTTCTAGTTGTGCTTTTCAGTTATTCTCCTACGTAGGACATGCTTTGTTAGATTATATCAAAATTTATTCTTATTGTCTTTTTATTATGTATATTGAACATATTATTTCTAGCAACTTTTGATTTTCCTAGATTTTCTATTCCTTTGGTGTATCTTTGCACCTTTAGGGGAAATTTCTAGTTTAAATGCTAATTCTTTAAAGGGTGCTAGCTCAATGGAAGAGCACCTGCTTTACAAGCAGGAGGTTGGTGGTTCAAATCCATCGTGCCCTGATATTCATAAGGAATGACGACAATCAATTTTTGGTGACGGATGCTCTTTTGACCATCACCAATGAGCTTATGGTCACATTTTTTGACCCTCACCAAAATATGAAATGGTGACGGTCAATGAACGCCACCATATATATGCATCAATAGTGATGACCATTAAAGGTCCATCACCATAAATATTTTTTGTTGATATGAAATGGTGAGGGTCATTGTTTGTCATTATAGTCATTATTCGTGACGGACCTTGATGTCACGAATGAGTTTATGGTGACGGTCAATGAACGTCGCCATATATATGCATTAGTAGTGACGACCATGAAAGGTCCATCACAAAAAATTGTTATTGTTCATATGAAATGGTGATGGTCACTATATGTCATTATAATCAATATTCGCGTGATTTTATTCTGGAATGTCACCACAACATACAAGGACAATCTTTGGTGACATTCACTTTTTGGTGACTAGTCTTATGTATATTACCATTGCCATATGAAATGGTGATACCATCATTCGTCACTATAAATCATTATTGGTGACTTTAATTTCTGAATGTCACCAAAACATACTTTTCGGGCGACACGACACCTCGGTGACATTCAATTTTTTGGTGACCTGTGTGCTTTGTCCGTCACCTCATTGCTCATATGAAATGATTTATCACTATCCACACTATAAATCATTATCGTGACTTTAATCTGAATGTCACCACAACACCTATATTTTCGGCGACGCCACCTTTGGTGACGTTCAGTTTTTGGTGACGAAGGCTCTTTTGACCCTCACCAATGAGCTTATGGTGACCATTTTCGCCCCTCACCAATGTGCTTTTTTCTTGTAGTGAAATCATCGTATCGAAAGACCAATATCTTTCGAATGGTTGTTGATGAGGGTGCTTCTACTTGCGTGATGTCTCTCGCATGCTGGAAGACACTTGGATCTCCTAAAGTTGTTCCATATAGCACTGTTCTTACTGCATTCGATGGTCATTCTCACAGACCCCATGGTATTGTCCCGGCTTTGCCCATCTGTGTTGGGGGCAAAACCGTTAACATAGAGGTTGAGGTAGTGGATGCAGCCTTGGACTACAACCTTCTGTTGGGGAGGAACTGGATCTATGAGATGGATGCCATTGCATCCTCACTATTTCGAATTGTATGTTTCCCCCACGAAGGGAGGATCGTTACAGTGGATCAACTGGACTGTCCTCCTGTAGACTTGGATGCGCCTTCTGACTCATCTGTTCCTAAGTTGGATAATACTAAGGCGCCTGTCGAGAATCTAGGAGTTGGAATGTATTCTTCCTTGATGGGAACTTTTGATCTTCCTCCTCCTAAGGTTCATATTAATGCTATTTCATCCTCCAAGGCTCCCCTTCGAAGAGAGTTCTTTCGAACTCATTATTTTTCGGACCCTTGGACCTTACCTTCTCCTACTGCCACATTAGAGGAAGGTCAAGTGGGTGGAATGGCATTCCCGATTTCTGCAGCTGAGATTGCATATTAGTCTATTGTTGACACTGCAGAATCTGATCCAGCTCCTCTTTCACCGGAAGAGTTGGATGGTGATGTGGCTCCGGCTTGGATGCTTACTTCTTCTTCTGCCCAGGATTGTCTAGATACCACTCTTCCATTTGAAGAGGCCATCCTGGAAGCAATGACAGGTGTAGAGAGACCGTGGGATGACTTGCATCATCGGTCTTACTTCCTACCTGACTTGAGCGAAGTCGAAACAAGTTTTCCAAGTCCTCAGTCTCCTGGTCATGTTCACCCAGTCTTGAACCCTTTAGCACCAACACAGGTATATGCTGAAGGAAACATGGCTGTGATCTCTCCTACTATCCCGGTGAACATCTCCAGGGATCCCAACATTATCGAGAATATCTTCATTGGAGCTGAGTGCTCCCGTGAGGAGATTCAAATCTATACCAAGCTCTTCAAAGAGTATAGGGATGTATTTGCTTGGTCTTATGAGGAAATGCCTGGCATCGATCCATCTATCGTCCAGCATGAGATCAAGACGTATGCAAACGCTAAGCCGGTCAGGCAAAAACTTCGTCCGGTTAATCCTAGGAAGGCAGCAGCTATCAAAGCTGAAGTTGAAAAACTGCTTAAGGCAGGATTTATTTTCCCAGTTCCTCTGACTGAATGGGTTTCAAACCCCGTTCTGGTAGATAAAAAGCAAGGAACGATTCGAGTGTGCATCGATTTCAGGGACCTAAATAAGGCATGTCCTAAAGACAATTACCCCACACCTTTCATCGATCAGATTATTGATGAGTGTGCCGGTAACAAGATTTTCTCCTTCATGGACGGTTTCTCTGGTTATAATCAAATTACTATCCGTCCAGAAGATCAACATAAGACTACTTTTATTTGTCCCTGGGGTACGTTTGCATATAAGAAAATGCCTTTTGGCCTTAAAAATGCTGGAGCTACCTTTTAGCGGGCCATGTCTTACGCCTTCCACGACATCAAGAAAATTATCGAGGCATACTTAGATGATCTAGCTGCTCATTCTCGAAAGAGGATGGATCATCCAGGTCACCTCCGGCAAATATTTGATAGATGTCGTTTTTATAAAATTCGATTGAATCCGAACAAGTGCGTTTTCGCGGTTACATCCGGTCGGCTGTTGGGATTTATTGTGTCTAGGGAAGGGATAAGGGTAGATCCCTTCAAGGTTGAGGCAATACTTCGGTTGCCTCCCCCGTCTTCAATCCGTCAGCTTCAAAGTATCCAAGGGAAGTCTAATTTTCTTCGGAGGTTTATCGTCAATTATGCTGAGATTACAAAGGGATATATGAGACTGTTGAAGAAAGGAGTTCCTTTTATTTGGGACGACTACGCTCAATGCTCGTTCGATGCTTTGAAAAAGGCATTGACCTCTGCTCCTTTATTGAGTCCACCCGATTATAGCAGAGATTTTCTTTTGTATCTGGCTACAGCAGAATCTGCCATTGGTATGGTTCTGTTTCAGGAGGATGATGCTCGTGTAGAGAATGTTATTTACTACCTTAGTTGAGGACTGGTAGGACCTGAACTGCGATACACCCCGATAGAAAAGTTAGCCTTAGCAGCAGTTCATGCTGTGCAGCGACTCCGGCATTACATTATTCTTCGCAAAACTTATGTCTTGGCAGCTGCCAATCCGTTTCAGTTTGTCCTCAGCAAGCGAGTGATTGGGGGCAAATATAATAGATGGATTGTGATTTTACAATAATTTGATCTCGAGTTCATGTCTGCCAAATCCAAGAAGTCATTAGTTTTTGCGGAATTGATCTCCGAGTTGCCTTGTGGGGAAGAGATGATCTATGATGAGTCCTTTCCGGACGAACACTTGTTTCTGATCTCTCCACAAGATCCTTGGTACGGGGATATCATTGTATATCTCCAGACTGCGAAGTTTCCCTCAACTTTTTCGAAGGATGAGCGACGTAAGTTGCGTCACTTGGCCAAGAACTATTTGATTATTGGTGACGCTTTGTACCGTCGAGGGGTTGATTCAATCCTAAGACGCTGCTTAACCTTCGAAGAAGCCGAGGCCGTGCTCAATGATTCTCACAGTGGAGCTTGTGGGGGTCATTTATCTGGGCTTGCTATAGCTCAAAAGATTTTGCGTGCAGGATACTTTTGGCCCTCGATTTTCAAGGATTGTATTGAATCGGTCAAAAAGTGTCATCCTTGTCAGGTTTATACTCGAAAAATGCGCGCTCATCCAGCTCCGCTTTTTCTAGTCGTTACTGTCGGACCCTTTACAAAGTGGGGTATTGATTTTACTACTTGTAACCCGCCTTCGGCAAAAGGTCACAAGTACATTATCGTAGCAGTAGACTACTTCACGAAGTGGGTCGAGGCTATGCCTACTTTTGGGAACGATGGTGAGACTACAGCTTTTTTCTTCTTCAACCAAGTTATCGCTCGTTTCGGTATTCCTAGAGAGATTGTCACTGACCATGGCAGTCACTTTCAGAATAGTATGATGGCTGAGTTGGCTCTCAAATTAGGTTTCCGGCAGGAGCATTCATCTCCATATTATCCTCAGGCCAATGGGCAAGTGGAAGCCGTGAATAAATCCTTGAAGAAAATTCTTCAAAGGACCATTGATAAACATAGATCCAACTGGCATATTATGCTATATCCTGCACTTTGGGCATACAGGACGTCAGTTAAAACTGCAACTGGCTTTACTCCGTTTCAGTTAGTCCACGGGGTGGAATCCATATTTCCCATTGAATGCGAGATTCCTTCCCTTAAATTAGTTGTTGAGCTTCTTCCTGACACTTCTAGTCTGGCAGAGCGGCTTCTTCATCTGGAACATCTTAATGAGCAGCGTCGAGATGCCGCCACGTTGAATGAAGCGCATAAAAACAGAGTCAAAGTTCAGTACGATAAGGCGGTTAAGCCTAGGGTCTTTTCCGAAGGTGACCTTGTTTTGGTCTATGCCCAAGAAAAAGATGCCTTGGGGGCAGGAAAGTTTAAATCGATGTGGTATGGCCCCTATATCGTTAAGAAAGTCCTTAAGAAAGGAGCTTATACCTTGGTTGATTTCGAAGGGAACGAGTTGCCGGAGCCCCGAAATGGGCTCTATTTGAAGAAGTATTATGCCTAGGCTTTGGCCTGGCATCTTGCTTTTGTATATATTTGTAGTTTTTGCTTTGTACATATCTGATTGATTTTCGATCTTTGATGAGTTGGTGATGTTTTTTGATCTGCTTTGGCAGGTTGTGTTGGATGTCATGATTCATTTTGGTTTCGCCGATGGTGCTAGTAGACACACCCGGAACTTAGCTTCCGCGGCTTGGGTGCTTCATTATCCTTCCGGTCAGCTGTTGGTATCAAGAGGAGTCTGCATTGGTCCTGCTTCCAATAATGTAGCAGAATACACCGCAGTCATTCATCTACTCTCGGAGGCAATATCTTTGGGTGTTGATTCGTTGGTAGTTTTCTTGGACTCCCAGCTGGTGGTGTCACAGTTGAACAACACTTATCGGGTACGAGATCCATTTTTATTACGATTGTTTTTGAGGGTACGTTTGTTACAAAGGTCATTTCAATTTTTAACATTCATTCATATTCCTCGAGCTGACAATTGGTTTGCTGACTCATTAGCTAATCAAGCATTGGATTGGCACATTAATCATTCAATACAATAAATTTTTAATCATCAAAAACATCATACATTTGATACATTTATCACATCACATCAAATATCGCTGTATATATATATCATCAGAGTGTTTCAAAAACTTTACAAAATTTGGATCCATAAATGCCGTACAAAACTTGGGCTTATGCCCCATCATGTTCAGTCTCAAAAAAGAATATACAGTCATCTAATACATAAAATCAATCTACTCCTGAGGCCCCTGCCCAGCAGCTGTGTTCCTATAGAACGTAACTGTAGTGGCCACACGACGGAATAATCTAACCCAGTCTCGTGGTACTCCAACCACCCGTCTCTGGATGGCTTCAGGCAAGTCCTCCACGGCAGCCATAGGGATTTGGCGGGTTAATCCCTCCAAGTTTCTCTGCACGGCCTGGAGAGTCCTGTCTGAGTCTACTGTCTCTGCCTCGCCCCTGCGACGCTTATGGCGTGGGAGTCCCTCAGGACGAACTGGTCCAACATCTGAAACATGATCATTTTTATTGTCAATCATTACGAATCCAATCAAAAACATGTTTGTTTTTCATTTTTTCATACATATTTGAAAAAATCCAAAAAAATTATATAAGTCAAAATTTTTGCAAAAACTTACCGACTGCTCCCCATGCCGCGCCGGGTGGAAGTACTAGATCTGGATCTCCTCGGAAGTCCATCCCGGCATAGGGATAGTCGTCCACTGCGATGATCTGTTCTCCCCACCACAGGAAGAACTCATCGTCCCAGGTGGTTCGGGGTACCTCGCTGCCCCCCAGTCTCTTCATCATGTCTACCCAACGGGCAATTCTTGGGTCCCGCGGGCTGCTGATAGTCGAGATGACTCTGGGTCTCAAAGCTGGAACTCTCTCGAAGAAGAATGTTGTCAAAATGGTCCCATAGCCAAAGTGTTTTGTCTTTGTTTGGCGAATGGAGGTCAGTTGTTGTTTCATGTTCTGTAGCAGGGCTGTGCACCAATCGTAGACGTGAATCAAACACTCTACAGCTATACTCATTTGCGTCCTGGACGCCTGATGTAGTGAGGCAGATCCTGCCACTCTGCCGATGGTGAACAGGAGGATCTTCATGTGCAAATCCCTGATATCTCTAATTGCAATCTGTGTTCCAACCTTTTTGGAATTATCTACGCAATATATTTGGACATAGTCTTCCACGGTCAACCCTCCTAGGGGCTTTCCGTGCAAGTCCACTGGATCTCCCCTCCTGGAAAGTCCAGTGATGAAATATATATCCTCCACTTCTATGCGTAGTGGCATCTGATCAATTATGAAGCAATCCTGATATGGTTTCCAGTAATTTACGAGCATTTCAAGCAATCGCACATTACTTTTCATATTGGGCATTTTAAAGAATTTGAACAATCCACAGTTTCGAAGGATATTTTGTGTTGCGCGATCCTGCATGACCTCTTCGTCTATTGCGCTATGCTCACGTTCCCTCCATGAGATGGTCATCCTGAGAAATTTCATCAAAAAATGCATTAGATACGCTTTTTAAGTTTCGGCCTTGCGCATACGCGGTTTGTCCTGTACACAGTCGCGTGTATACGCGGGTTTCCTTCATTGAACCCGCGTATGCGCAGGTACGCATATTTTAGCAAGGGTTCTAGGGAAAAAAATCACTTAATTTTAAATTCCAAACGGACAAAATGAATAAAAAGGATGATTAAGGAGCCTACCTGAAGTTTCGCTGAATTCCGACGGTCGATTGTTCCTGATTGGACGAAACAAATTTTTAGCTCCAGAGCCCTTTTTCCAAATCAGCAAATACAAATGAACCAAATGAGAGGTAATTGGTCTATTTATGGCTAAAAAATTGAAAATTTTTGCAAAAATTCCATATGCTCATTTTTTCGATCTATCTTATGCTGTATAACTCGATTGCTTAGAAGTGCCCAGTCTGGTATATTTCAGGTACATTTTGGCAATTTTGAGATTTTTCCCGATTTTTGATCCATGTTTTCCGACTCTTCACGGCAGGTATATGATCTTCACTGGCATATAGGTTAGGGAATCACTTTCCGTTGCATCTTGCATTCTAGCCTCCATACTGATCACTTTCCTTAGGGTCGATCCCATCAGGTCATGAGTATTACACCCATTTCACTCGCCGATTTTTAATCATGACTTGATGGTAGAGCCTTCCTTTACATGGGCTTCCTAGTTAGTTCCTCGCTATCACTTATTGCCCATGCTGCTTTTTATGTAGGCTCGGGAGTCCTCTTTAGTCCCGCCATGTCTTTCGTGTTGAAGCTTCATTCTTCTCCTTCATCACTTATCATTTTTCTGGCTTATACCCTAGAGGCTCCCTGGTGTCGTTAAGTTGTATTACCGCATTGCATATTGGCTACTTGTTTATCCTGGCCTTTAGCCGGCTTCATTTGGACTCGATGTTTAAGCCAACTTTTGACCTTGACTTTCTGTACAAGTTAACCATTGCATGCACTTAGCTATCACGACTTGACACCTTTTGTACCCATGGATGGAACGTTCCTCTGAGTATCACTGACCAGTTTTCGCCACCTTGCATTGAGCATAGGATTGTTCCAATCCCAGGAACTAGTGCATCTGATTTCTTGATACTCGTTCTATCCATTGTACCATAGCATTCTTTTATTCTTTTTCAGGTTTATTATATGAAAAAGACAAAAAAATCAAATATAACAAAAAGAGCGGGAACGGGATGTATCTTCGTTATTTTGATGGCAGTACAGAGTCAGTTTGTCGCCCTTGAACAAAGCACATATACTTATATATATTTCCTTCATTTGGGATGGTTCTAGTTTTGACCTAGGTCCAGCCTTTACCATGTTTCACTTGTCAGTTCTCCCCGCTGGTTATATCTTCCAATCATATGGAGAGAGTTTCAGCCTCACGCTCCCTGATGCATCAGATTTGATACTGTAACAAAGGGCACCACTTTTTACTGCCATGGTCATCACGAGTCGTGCTTTTGTTCAAGGGAAGTCTAACCAGAGTCGGCCATTCTGAGGTGTCTCTTGACTCATTATTCAGTCGGCCTTCCCGGTCTTGTCAGTATCATGTTCTATCACATCAGATGTTTTGGTCTTTTGCTCGTGCTGGTTTGAGAAGGTCCCCATTGACTTCTTGCCGGCGGGTTTGTCTCTTATCGACTACGACACATTGCTCTGAGAGCAAACCTAGAGCCGCACCTTGGGCCTATTTTCATTATTGATAGGTGACCTCGTGCTCAACATTTGATCATCATCATGGGTCTTTGACTGAGTGGTTTCCCCTGTGTTCGACGTCAGCACACATTATCACACTTGGGATTCGTGCAGTACCTGGATTTCCATTTGACCCTATCGGTGGATTTCTCGCCTCTGTGTCAGCTTTCATTATTGGTTGGTTCAGAGGGTTTCTTTCGTGCGCTAGCTTCATCTTGTGCATGTCGGAAACTTACTTCGGTTTTGGTTCCATCACTCTACTTCGTCCGATTCCTTCCAAATCTTGGCCTGCGGGTTACACTCACACTGGACTGATGTGGGATGCCTTATTGCCTTCCTTCCAGCAGATCTTTTCCCATCGACTCCGACTCATTGCTCTGGGAATAAGGTCTAGAGTCTTTTTGTTAGTACCTTAGGGTTTGTAGTCATCAGTGGCAGACTCTTCGCTATCGACAGTGGGGATTCATCATTGCCTCCTGATTGTTAGATTCTTTCAAGTGTTCGACTTCAACTCATTCCTTCACACTTGTCAGATTGTACTGGGGCACCTTGACACTCATTATCATTATCGGTGGGTTGTCTCGCGTTGGTTAACGGGAAACATCATTGCCCGGTAATCCAACGATTTCTCACATGGTCGACTTCAGCTCATTTATTCCCATTGTGTAGAATTGTGCCGTCGTGATCGGTGAAGACCTCGGGTTGCATCAGCATTTCTCGATTCACTGTTGACAGTCCTTTCAGTTTCTGCCAGTGTTTCCGTCCACCCTTATATGTTGCAGTTCAGCACAGCAACATCTTATATGTTGATCCCTGAGTTGCGTGATTGTACCGTTTGATTCACCACTTATGATCCGGTACTTGGAGATTCAGTTACTTATTTGATCAGACATCCAGTTGCACCATCTTTGCTCAGCTTTCTATATGTGATACTTGGACATTGATTCAGACTTATTTCCGGGCCCTGCTCAGATGATTCACTATGTACTTTCAGTTCAGTTATACTTGTATACATGTTGGATCTATTCAGTACTTTCTATATATATGATGTATTTTTGACTGAGCATGGGTATGCCCACCTCAGCATGAGTTGACTCTCTGTTTCTTTCATTGGTTTTTGGCAGGCTGAAATCTGGTGAAGTCCTCTCTTGTCCTTGCGAAGTTCTTTCTATGTGCATAATACATTTCGGCCATCATGTACCCCTTCTGACCTCATATATTAGGGGGCATCTGTTATAGCATCATTTCTCACCTTGACATGATTCATGATTTGCTTCATGGCTTTTGGGCACCCATTCCTACAGACTTGGACAAATTCACTTAAAAACAGTGTAAAATCCCCCATACGTGACTATGCCCGTGATTTTCCGCGTGTATACGCGAGTCCAGCTAGACTTTTCCGCGTATGCCATTAAAATGATTAAAAAATATATAAAAAAATCCCTAATTTCGCGCTGGGTTGATGGTTACTCAGGTAGTTCAACCACCCCAGCCCGTGGCCAACTGTTCCCAACTGCTGAAACTACTTGGAGGGACTATAAAAAGCCCTCATATGTATGGCCTAAGGGAGAGAGAGAATTATTGATATTATACTCTGTTGGTATTCCCTATCCAAGTCTGATTCCCCGTGCCTCCTGCACTTTCCCAGTTCATTATAGGAAACCCTTTGTTTCCTTGAGATGCTCATCTCCCTATATGTCATCTCATATGCACCAGTTTGGAAGGAGTCTTAGTG
This sequence comes from Pinus albicaulis, assembly GCA_034641835.2. Classification (NCBI taxonomy): domain Eukaryota; kingdom Viridiplantae; phylum Streptophyta; class Pinopsida; order Pinales; family Pinaceae; genus Pinus; species Pinus albicaulis. Next base: position 163,314 of record JAXQQM020059342.1, read on the forward strand.
AGGCAAGGGCTGGACAGATCCGGACGACGGTCTGCTCGAAGGCCGTGGGAGGATTCAGGTGATCTCTCCACTCGTTACTTTTGTAAGGCGTTACGTTTAATATAATAAACATGCTTATGTCAAGTTCCTAAATAAACGGTATCTGTTCCCGAAATAAACGTGTTAGTGTATGCTTATATGTATGAGAATATTTGTTATACAAGCATTCCTTATGATTTATTTAATGTTTTATATGAATCTCACTAACATTTAGAGTAGACATATACTGTACAACTTGTTCTTTGTGCTGGTCTCTTCTTGTATTTCAATGTTTTATATGAATATCACTAACATTTAGAGTAGATATATGATGTACAACTTGTCCTTTGTGCTGGTTTATTCTTGTATTTCAGGTTAAAGAGGAAGGACGGTTGCTGGGAGTTTGGACTCCACGTGGATCTATTTCAAACGTAGGACCAACGGGCAAATCTCTCATTCTGCTCCATTTAGTTTTTCTGAACGTGCATGGTTGTGTGAGTCTCTGTTAAGTAGTACGCCCCTGCTCTGTGGAGGTTGTATCCCAACCAACCTCTAGGGTGTTAATTCCCCGAAACAGCAGTAAAATGATCTAGATATGAGTAGATCTAGCCTCCACTTGCTACATCTTTCAAAGACCACCAAACCCTCAACAAGATCTGTGTTGTAGTTGGAAGAAGAAGATTGGCCTCAAGCCAGATAGTGGACTATGCAATACAAGGCTCTCCCAAGAGCTAATCAATGGGAAGATGTGGGATTCCCAAGCAGGAACACCCAATGCTAAACAAAATTTGCAATCTAGGCTAAACAACCAAAGAAAGCTATATTTCCAAACAGACAATATATCAAAATATCATATCCTTCAACAACCTTTTCATGTTGCCATCCTCTTCCTTATATAAGTTAAGAGCTTGTAAACCCTAAACCACCTTCAATGAAATCACTTCTTTCGCACAAGCCATCTCCATCTAAAACTGCATCGTGCCTCGTTAATGGCCACTCCTCCAAGACAACATTGTAGATTTGGTCAAGGTTGACCCAGTCAAAATATCCAGCCCCTTTTACACCTAAGGGTGCTTGCTTACAAAGCCAAGATTTAGCCTTTTTCAAATTTGGAACTGATTTATTCTTTATTAGGAGCTTTATGGACCTCCTTTACACTTTTATTCTTTAAAAAAAGACAGAAAACAAAAATGAATATTCCAATTAGCTTAGGACTAATTTGGAATATTACACACTGTGAAATCCAAGTTGATTACAAAGGCCAATTCGATGCAATCAGACCCTCCTTTACTGTGCAATCCTCATGAGCATATCCAATGTGTGTTTGTCTTGCAAGAGTGAAATCCAATATAGTACAACTGATAGTCAATTGTCCCTTTCACCTACCTCTCAATTGGGTCTCCACTAGATCTGACATGCATGTAGTTAACAGTAGCAAATTTTCATTTTCATGTGAGATCACTCCATGTGAATTAATTTAATATTTAATTCACTGATCTCTCACTAGTGTATCTTCAGTTGCAACTAGCACAAATGAGTTTAACTCACTTAACTGAGTTAAAATACTTTAGAACTCACATAACTACATATCCAACTCTGTTACAACTAAGTCCACTTGCATGTCCCACCAACCAACATTAGAACTCGAGATTCCTTCAGCTAACTGGTTTTCCAGTTAACTAATTTCAAGTTCTCCATGAGAATAGATTAATATTTATTGCCCAAATATTATTAAGGGATAATAATAGTCAACATGCATCTATAAATAGACATGCGATCTATAAATAGACTTCACACATACATCTAAAAATAGAACATCATCTATAAATATAATTTTCTCAACATCTATAAATAGACTTCTGCTATAAACAGAATTTGCTGATACATTCTAAAAATAGACATACACCTAAAAATAGCCCGTGGGCCTCACCTAGTATAGGTGCTTAATTTTCACTAGGATCATCATCTTGTTGAATCTCAACAGTTGATTAAAACTCAATCACATAAAATATTTCGTTATTTCATATATAATCACAAATAATTCAATACTTCATATCAATAGCGACAATGACATATTGTTTTCAAATTAAATTATATAATGAAAGAGCATCAAAATAATATAACTATCTAATTCAATAACACACAACAATAATACAAAGATAATAGTACTCGATGCATCGGTTCTTTGTATATGAAAAGACAACTTTCAGGCTCAACTTTAAATTAGATAACTTTTGATCAAACAATAGTGCAAGTTTAAAGCTAGCTTCTCAAAATTATGGACCCCTTTCTAAATGTATGAAAAGGGTTTAAATAGTCTATTAATATTAAAAAATAGTAAACTTGAAAACAAAATTTCTATAAAGCCTCGACCAACTTAGACCAAGATAAAGGACATTAAAATGGTAATAGGTTGCAACAATATTTATGACAGTTTCCCAAATCCATTCTTCATCTGTTCTTTGAGATTGCAAATATATGTCATCGACTTTAGCTGGGGGGGTGCATTGGATGCATGTGAATTTATCCTATGAACACTGCATCGTTAAGCACTGGAAGAAGTTGAGTTTCTGCATTTGAGATACACCTCAGCGTGAGCCATTGGCTATGTGGTTTTACCAGGAACTGCCGATAAGATCCATCGAGGCTGCGTGGAGTTATTAAATATTCAAGATTGTAAATATAAATCCATTTATGGTTGCATCCATACTATGTCTATTGTTGACGTGGATCTTTGTGTATTTCCCTACTAGTTCATTGAGTTATGTTTACTCTGAGTATGGGAATGCCCACCTTAGTGATGTTTATATGAAAGCATGATAGGGTAATACTTGATTGTTTGTTTCAGGAATTCAACCAATTGGTCTCTAATCTGAAACTTTGACATGATAAAGCACTTCAGTCATCAAACATATTTTCTTCTCCAAACCATTTCCCTAATGGCTTCAGGTTTCTATTGGTTTCAACAGTGAATCTCGAGTATTTATTACCAAAGACTTCTTGATGGATGGGAAACATCAATTCATGTAAATTCTTATAGAAATTGGAATGGTACTTGGATTCCCATAGAATTTCAAAGTAAACATGAATAGGGGTGGCATACTAAACAGTCCATTTCCATCCCAAGGATGGGAAGTCATAGGAAATCATATGTTATCCATAATGTAGGCACTCATAAAAAATGGAGGAGTTTTCCTTTCCACTACATTATGCTTTTTCCTCTAATTACGAAGTTGAGTACCCAAATTATTTGACATAATATTTTCCATTCAATGATATAACCATTAGAGGTGGCTTCATTCAAAGGCACCCATTCTTTAGAAAATTTTTGAGTATTTAGATAACCATAAAGACGACAAAACATAGTTGCAATTTGTGAGAAAGGGCCTACAAGAGAAGCCAATGAATACATACCCCTGTCCTCTCGCTTGTGTTTATTTGGGTCTTTTCTCCAATCTTTGATAAGTTCTACGGGGTTCGGATTTTCATGCATGAACTTCTGGATGAACTGTGTATCATACTTCTTTTGGGGTTGTGGTAACTAGTAAATTATTCTTAGATATCCTGGCTTGATGGAACCAATTACTGTCTTCTTTGAAGTAATAAATATTCTTTCAATTATGTCTACATGGTCCATGACCCACCTCGCCATATCTATGTATGGGAGAATTTTTGGACGGGTGGAAATTCTATGAAGAAATTAATTGGCTACATCACTCCATGCATCCATTTCCCTTGGAAGAGAATCATCAACAATAACTTCTTGGTTCTTAATTATCCTCATAATTTATTCTTTGAATAACTTATAGATTCCTTCCCAGCTAGAAGAACCTACATCATGGGTTGGCATGTAGTATCTGTAATCAGAGGAGCTATTTCATGAGTTTCTTCAGGTGGCAAGATTGGTTCTTGCTGAATTGTGGACTTTCTCCGTGCTTTGATTAATCTGGACATATCTATATGCCGCTCTTTATGAGGATTTAATTGTCAAGAAATGAAATGAGATAAGCAGAAAATCGCTCGAAATATGCAAGAGGTATATCAATTCAATGCAGGCCTTATGGAAAATCCCTTCACATTAACTTAAAATATATACAAATCGTTTGAAAACCTCGATATTAGAAACACATAAGGTGATCATTTAAGTTTTAAAAATTTGTTCACTTTGATACTGTCAATTTTCGTTATTTTGGAGTTTTTTTTATAGGCATTTTGATATCGGGAATTGTGACATGCTTTTAGTGATAATGCGATGTGTGAAATAGCGAAATAGCGAGATGTTGACAGAATGCGATATTGGATCTTTGTTAATTGATGGAAATTTGGCATTTCAACATATCTTCATTTTGGATTTTCGGAGCTTCGACATTTCGAGATACCAAAGTTTCGACTCTTATACATATCGGAGTTTCGATATATCTGCATTTCAGCTTTTTAGAGCTTTGACATTTTGGGATACCAAAGTTTCGACTCTTTTGCATATCAGAGTTTCGACATTTCCTTTTAGCACGTTTTCATATATTTTTGACATTCATGTGTGTTTTTTAATATGATTTTCCCTTTCGATTTTTTCTTTGTTTTCTAATGTTTTCATAAGACCTTCTTTATTATAGAAAAGTGATTTTATCCTTAAATTTTCTTGTTTTATTTGGAAAGATAAGAGAAAATAAACTTAATTTATTAAAACAAAAGGACTTTATCATAAAAAATTTAAAGGGTCCCCATTATTCCTTCTAAGACTTATAAGGAAAATGCGAGGTTATTGAGTGCCACAACTATTCCTTAATGGCATGTTTCTCTCCTTCGACGACAGGTTCTCATCATTGACCTTCAATCAAATGATTCTATGAGTGCTCCACTTCAAAAAATTTAATCACACTTCATATATTGTACTAGAGTACCTTGAGATCCATTTTCATTATTGGTGGTTTCTCTCGCACTTGTTAACGATTCACATCATTGACCGGTAATCAAGTGGTTTTTTCCATGTTTGACTTCAAGACATTTACTCACATGGTTAGATTCGTACATAGATAGAGATGGAGATCAAGACCCTGGATCTAGTTTCATCCATCTAGGTTATGTGGAGTTATTAAATATCCAAGATTGTAAATATAGATCCATTGATGGTTGCATCCATACTATGTCTATTGTTGACGTGGATCTTTGTGTATTTCCCTACTAGTTCATCGAGTTATGTTTACTCTAAGTATGGGAATTCCTACCTCAGTGATGTTTATATGAAAGCATGATATGGTAATCCTTGACTGTCTGTTTCAGGTATTCAACCAATTGGTCTCTAATCTGAACCTTTGACATGATAGAGCACTTCATTCATCAAACATATTTTTTGGCTTTGCACTTTAGGGGGCAATATGTTGTACTAAAATTTGTCACCATGACTATCAATTCAGATATCTTGCCATCCGATGGAGTGTATCAAGTGAATCCCCTATGAAGCTTGAAGTAAAAAATACCAGGGGAAAAAGGAATTTTTGTTTTAACTGCTTAAAACCCCTTTTTGATCATCTACGTGGTTTTCCTGAAAAAAACCCACACATTTACAGTTTCTTCCACTGTAAACTACACAGATCTCCGCAGTTTCTTCCACTATAAACCACATATGTCTGTTCATGTAGGTAAAAATAAAAAATTAAGTTCTAGAAGCTTTGGTTGAGGAATCTTATCCAAATTAGAAACCTTGAACCACTACATACTTGTGCCTCATCCCTTGGTACATGGAACTAATATCCTTTTCTTAAGGATCATATCCCTAGAGAAGTGGAACTAGAAACATCCTCATCTTTCCTATAAATTCAACATGACTAAAGGAATGGGAGAATATTGAGATTGGGATTTGTAAACTCATGTTTTTGGTTTTGGGTCTGAAGATCTTGTCAATAAGGGAAAGAAAGGAGACCATAGGAAGAGGCTTGTGACATCAAGGCAACTAGGTTGTAAGCTTGTTTCCATTTTGATTTTAATACAAAGTAATTATTCTTTCCTAATTGTGTCTATTTTTGGTGTCATTTGTGGTATTATTTGATCACTCACATGGCTTATAAATTATTATTGATTAAATTATGTTGTATGCTAGGTTAGGGATTTCATGTAACTTTTATTTCATATGTGAGATTATTTGATCTCTTTGAATGTTTTTTTCCATGCAGATATCTTTTGGAGAATCATGGAGAAGTTGTGGAAATCATTTGGAAAGACTTAAAATCATTGAGGAAAAGATGGATGTGGAAAGCGTTGGAAGGAATTCTACAAGCACTCAGTTAATATGTAAGTGATGCTTCACATACTACATGTTTCATGATTCGATTATAAGCTAAGGAAAGAGCTATTGTTTTTTCTATTTATTTCTCGTTTTCATTTAGGATTCTGTGGATATCGATCTTTCCCACAAGAGGGATTTCTCCGGGTAACAAATACATCTATTATTCAAAATGATACATATTTACAATACATTGAGTGACCCTTGGATTTATCTTCCAAGGTATCTTGGACTCCCCTTGACTGTTCAACTTCCACACCTTAACCTTTAACAGATTAGGTGTCCAACATCCCCCCTTAATCTAAAGGGGTATGTATGAGTCTAAGAAGAGAGCTGTAATAAAAATGTGAAAAAATGCATGGCAACACTAGGTTGAATGTGCTCTCTGAAATGTTGGCATATGGAGGTGGTTTAAGGGTAACCACCAATACTAGAATTATTAGTGCAATTCTCAGAACTCTTCCAAATCTGGCAAGAAACTGAGGTCTTCTACTAGAGGAAGTGATCCTTAATGATTTGAAAAGGGAGACCTTCAACCTGGAAAAGGGAGGTCTGCAACCTGCATAAAAAGTGAGAACCTCAACCTGAAAAGGGAGGTCTCAACCTGTGGTGGTTTAAGGATGACCACCAACTCTGGAATGCTTGATGCAATTCTTGGAACTATTCCAAAACTAGCAATAAGATGAAGTATTCTGCTAGAGGAAGTGTCCCCAATTCTTTGAAGAGGGAGAAGCTCAACCTTGCATATATGGTTTAAGGCTAAACACCAGCCAAAGGCATGCTCATGGGCATCTTTGTATTTGGCTACAACTCTGAATTTGGTATGGCAGGTTGTGGCTCAGGCTCACTTTAACTTTTGTGTCTTTGGCTACAAATTTGAATCTGATAAGGTAGGTTGTGGCTCAGGCTCACTTAATCTGGATTTGAAGCTTGTAGATGAACATAATTTCCACCCCTTTTAGATATAAGGTGAGATGATGATGAAAACTCAACTGTAAGGAATTTCAATATTCTAGAAGAGATTCTGACACATGACTGAAACAACTTCTTGGTTGTTGATGGCCATTTCCAAGAAGAAATCCATCCAAGATGAATCTTTGTTCTTGTAGGAGGATTTTTTCTGAAGCATCTATGTGAAGAATGAGTGGTTTTATGACAATTATCACATGGATCAATATCAATACAATGATCTTTAATATGGCCAAATCAATCACAATGTTGGAATTTATCAATCTGTTGTGGCTATTGTGGAAGAGGAGAAGAATCTGGAGAAATTGAACGTGAACTGTAATAAAGAAATCCAACACTCTGAAACTAAATGGGCTTGGAATAGTCCGGAATATGAAAGGACACGTCCTTGTCATGTCCAAGTCCAGTTTTGTGCTTGTTATTGAAAATATCTTCCCAATATCTGATGATTTTCTTGGGAAGTGTAGGCTAAATTTCTGCTTCTGCATGAAAATATGCTCTTGAACTAGGCACTGGATGTGAATCAACCGCAACATTATTGACTTGCTACTTATGGGAGTCTTTTTCAATGTTATGAACAAAATCAGGTTCAGAATGATGACTCCACTACTGTAATGACTCTTGTTGGAATTGAGATTCAAGCTGCAAAAATTCAATCTTTTCTTGTGCATATTGCAGATATATTTGAATATATGTGAGAGTGTATTTGTAGACTTTAACTGTGCTTTCAATAATAGACACCATTAGTGTGCTTAATAGCTCTAACAACTCATTGAGTTTGGCCACTGTCAAAATCAACAATTGAAAAAATGACGAGGAAAAAATACCCACTTGCACTCTCAGCACATTAAAATAAGAGAAGACTCCATGATATGAAAGGTCTTAATAAGTGCTAGTAAAAGGACTTTGTATCAAATAGAAAATAACACCAACAAAGATATAGCACAAAGATGAGAGGGACAAAATAATGCCTGTTATATATCACAGGATCAAAATTTTGTTGTGAAGAAGGATTTTAAATTGGAATTGACAATATAACTCACAATTAGTACTTCAACTTGCACCAATATGACCAAAAATAGAAGCTCCTCATGTATCAATGATAGTGGAAAACATGCCAATCAAAGATGGTGGAGCCAAATTAAAGTTTAAATTGACTACAAATAAAACTCTGAAATCTTAGGAATCATAATATTGCTCTGTTTGACAGTTGTTATCTGCTTCATCAAATCAATTTGTGTTTTATTTTTTTTAATGACGTGAAGCTAAAAAATGAAGCTCCCCAAGAGCTCTTTATTTTTTATATCGCTTGAGCGCAGGACCTTCGAATCCTCCAATTCCTTCTTGAACTAGTTCAACTCCAACCACATCTTCACCCTATTGTCGAAAGCTTTTGACACTCACCAAGGCATTCTAAAATCGCCCATCTAAGTATGGATCTCACCCAAACAAAAAATATTTCCAATATCTCTCTGAAAGTTAAGAATATGCCAAGATCACATTATCTCTATGTGCAGCTCTTTAGTGGCTTCTTTCCCAAAGATGCACAAGGTCGATACACGATACTTGGGGGATACAGTGTTGAATGGGAACACCATGTATTTGAATTATAATGGCGTGAAATTAACCTTTGATCTAGTATTGTGTGTAGGGAGGATAAATATGCCAACTGTATGGAGAGAAGGAGGATGCATATGCCTATGAAGGAGGGAGGGAAAACCCGGGGAGGTGGGATATGGTGGAGGGAGCGTTATATATATGATAATCATTGTTTAAGAGTTGTATTGATAGTTGTATGGAGGCCAACATTCATGCATATAATAGACACTACGGTGTGGGAGGAGAAATTTAGGAGAAGTAGTGTGTGAGGAGTCGACATTGTAGTGTGGGAGGTGAGGTCGACTATGCTAAGAATCCAGGGAGACATAACACGAGAGGTGTTATCCATGATAACACTTAGGTTTGTATTTGAGTTAATTAGGTAAAAATAATCACATCTACAAAGGTTATTTTTGTCATAAAATTAGTTTTTTGGGTCATTATGAATGTAGTATAGGTCATCATAAATGGAAAAATAAAAAATTTCATGTCCCTCAAGCTTATTTAGTCATTGGACAATTTAGCCAACTTTCGCAGCAACTCCAGTTATAAAAACAATGTATTCACTACGAAAGTTCTTGAAACTTATCATGGAGGAGAATACAAGTAAAAATATCACCTTGAGGAGTTCTAATGGCATGATTTTAGCTTAAATACATAAGTGAAGACCTCAAAACTTGTAGAGAAATCAGAAAAGTACCAGAGGGATGTTATTTGTAATTTTCTACCAAACTTGCTACCAAATTTTGCTATGAAACTGTTGTAGCTTTCAATGGATAAAAAGAAAAGTTTAAATCTAAGAAAGTGAAGTGTTATAAGTATGTGTTTATCTCATAAAACTCAGATAATACCCTGGAATAGTTAATAGAAACATATAACTTGCAGGAGAGTGTTTTAGGCATTTTCTACTGAATTTTTTCTATGGAAATTTTGGAAATGAATGTTTTAGTAGTAAACTTAAATATCCCTTTTTGACCAAATGGAAAGGAATTTTGGAAATATGAAAAAGGTTTTTATTTAGCACAAGATCATATACAAAAAATCTCTCTGTTTTTTCACATCTATCAAGTTTTGGGTAATACACACTTATCTTTGAGGCCTATTTTACAAAAAATTTCCTAGCCAGATTTGTTGTAGAAATCTGAAATTCGACTTGGTGGAGGTCCAACTCAGTAGGTCAACAAGTCAACCTCCACGTGGCATCCGACACATGAACCATCCAGCACATCAAAAGTTAGTTATATTCTATAAGGGTCATTAGAAAATTTTATTAAAGTTCTTAAATTGTGATAGACTCCTACAAACTCTGTAAAACATAAAATATCCCTAGAAAGTCTCCATGAGTTTTAATTCAACATCAGGCTTTCCCGTTAAACAACTGTGTTAATGTGTGTGCATTTTTATTGTTTCATATGTGCATTGCAATCTTGATTTAATTTCCGCAAATGATCAATGGTGGAATAGATTATGTATTTTCCATGAAGTTAAAATAGTGTGAGACCAACAGAATCTTGGACATATAACACATAATTTATATAATTTATACATGGTATCGGAGCAGTATTTATCATAGGAGATTGCAATTATTGAAGCGATTGAGTTTTGTGCTGGTGGAATTCGAATTTGCTGCAGTGTTTTCTTGGTGTCAAAGTTGAGCATTCATTGAAATGTCTTTTAACAGATTGCGATTGGAGTATGCCCTTGAAAGGATCTCGAATTATATTGCATGGAAGGACATGATGGAGGTGGTGTTGGATGGTAATGGGCTGAAGGAGTTCATCGATAGCGATGTTCCTAAGCCAGGTTCTAGCGATACAACCGCACTTGATGCATGGAAAAAGAAGGTAGCAAAGTGTCGAAGGATTCTGTTGGAAGGTGTGAAGGACCACATTGTGTCCAGAATTCATGGTAAAGCCACTCCATTCTTAATGTGGAAGGCTTTGACAAAATTTTTCCAAAGCAGAAGCGACCAGAGGAAGTTGGCGCTTAAACAAAAGCTCAGAAAAATAAAAATGGAGAAGAATGACACTATTTCAGTATACTTGACAAAGTTTGTCCACTGCAGGGATGAGCTTGGGAGTGTAGGAGTTAGTGTGGATGAAGAAGACTTGGTGATCTTAGCTCTCCTTGGGCTTCTGAAGAGTTGGAATAGCTACAAAGACTCTATCAATGGATGGGAGAAACTACCAGGATGGGAGTGACTTTGGTTGGATCTTGTGCAGGAGGAGATAAGGCGAAGTACGAGGGATGGATCTTCATCAAATAATGATGATGAAGAGGATTGTGCTTTGTTTGCCAAGGAAAAGAAGAAGAAGGGGAAGAAATTCCATTCTATATCTGAGGCCGGTGAAGATGGCAAAGAGCGTGACATGTCCAAAGTGAAGTGTTTTCACTGTCACAAACATGGGCATTTCGCCACTAATTGTCCACATAATAAGAATAACAATATGGTTGCTAGAGATGCAGCTGGTGAGGCTCTTGCCTCACAATTTGAGCTTGAATTCTCATTGATCGCATGCATGGTGTCCAGTGCACTGGGATCGGGGTGGTACTTTGATAGTGGTGCTTCCTTTCACATGACGGGAGATGTGAACGTTTTCAGTGACTTGGTGGAGAAAGATCTCCAGTTGCATGTTGATTTGGGCGAAAATGGAAGATACAGTGTGACCAACATTGGTACCATTACCTTTCAGAGGGAGTCAGGTAAACTCATTATTTTACAAGGTGTAGTGCATGTTCCAGGTTTAAAGAAGAATTTAATCTCAGCCGCAATGTTAGAGGATAAAGGATATGATGTTGTATTTAGTGAAAGAAAGTTTTCCTTCGGTACCAAGCAACAGGACAAGTCAAGAAGGTTGGAATTCGAGCGAAGAATCTCTACAGACTTGAAGTAGATGGGATTTCTACGGAGCTTCCTACTGTTGGTAAGTGTGAAAAAGACACGCAATTGAAGCTTGAAAGGGAGCAAGATTTTCATGCAGGTAAGAGTGAAACTCGGGATGTGGAGCAGCCACAAGATGAGGATCATGGAGTGGTAGCAACCACTCATGTAGAGAAATTTCATGCTAGATGGGCAGAGGGAGTGCATGCAGCTATACCACCAGGTGAGAGGTGGGGCGACATGCATGAGTAATCCCAAGAGGATATTTCTGGGTAGGATTCATTGAGATGGTGTGGATCTCATGAATTGAACCTGGCTAAGAGGTTCCCATAGAGTATCAATAGCATGATCATTTAGATTGATGAGGGCAGATAAAAGTAATAGTGTCGGATACTGGAGCGAGGTTCAGAGTTGACAACAAGTTCAGAGTACATGGGTGCAGAGTTCAATAGTGCAGTGGTTCCTGAAGACATGTGCAGTTGGTACCAGCAAAATTCGAAGAATTTGATGATAGATGAATTAAGAATGATTGTAGGTTTTAACCCTGAACAGAAATTATCTAACAAGAATCTTATAACATAAAATAAACAATAGTGAGAGCATAAAACATAAAACAGATAAACACAGAGATTTTCCCTTGGATCGCAAATCGGGATGACCAACTTGATTTTTCATTGTATTCCTTTTAGTGTTACAACACATATATATACATGCCGAATCATACATAAACCCCAATCCATTAACCCTGGATTAGAACATAACTGTAGTTCCCTTGACCGGATCTACAAAATACCAAGGACTGAAAACCATCGTACCCCAAAACCATGTGCAAACTCATGCACAAAACATGGGTGGGTCTGCCTATGAGTGGGTCTGCACACCAAAACAATTTTCGTCGGGGCGCTGCCCCGGACCCCAACAGGGCTGCCTCCTCCCTTGTGACCCCCCTACTATGCCCGGTGCAACGTATAGCGCGTGGGGCAAGTCGTGGAAAGAATATAACACATACCCAACATTCTCCCACTTGTTGTTTTCTTTCCACGGGGGGCCACAAGAGAGCTTAGTAATTGGGCTAATTCTTCAACACCCATTGTTTCTCTACACCAAGAGAACTTCTGAGTGCTCACAGACTTCGTCAATGCATCTGCAACATTCTTCAAAGTGTCCACCTTTACTAGAAACACCCTTTTAGCCTCAACCATATCTCTAACAAAGTGATATTTAACATCAATGTGCTTTGTCTTTGAATGGTAAGCAGGGTTCTTAGCCAAGAAAATTGCACTTTGGCTATCACAGTCTATCCTTATAGCTTGTTGTACCAACCCCATAATTGAACACAATCTCTGCAACCAAACTGCTTCCTTGCTTGCATGAGTGGCTGCTATGTATTCTGCCTCTGTAGTTGAAAGAGCCACTACAGACTGTCTTTTACTCATCCAACTGATTGCGCCTCCAAATAGGTTAAACACATACCCACTTGTAGATCTTCTTTGGTCCAGATCTCCAGCCCAGTCTGCATCAACAAAACCACGAATGTCCAACATTCTTTCCAATCCTGGTCTTCCCTGGTAGCACAAGCCATAATCACTAGTGCCACGTAAATATCTAAAAACCCACTTCACTACTGTCTAATGCTCCTTCCCTGGGTTTGACATAAACCTGCTCAATACTCCCACTGCATGTGCAATGTCTGGTCTAGTACAGACCATTTCATACATCAGACTACCCACTCCACTTGCATATAGAACACGAGACATATCCTCCTCTTCTTCTTGTGTCTTGGGACACTGTTCAGTAGACAGATTTACACCTACAGGAATAGGAACATTCACCGGTTTACTATCCTGCATATTGAACCTCTGTAATATATTCTTGACATACTTCCTCTGGTTTAACTAGAGCTTCCTCTTTTCCCGATCTCTCTTAATTTCCATGCCCAAAATATAGTTTTCAGCACCAAGATCCTTCATGTCAAATTTGGAGAACAGTTGGGTCTTCAAATCTTGGATAATTTATTTGTCATTTCCAATCAAAAACATATCATCCACATACAAGACCAAATAAATAACATGGTCACCAATTAATTTAAAATAAACACAGTGATCCTCCTTGCTTCTGGTGAAGCCAAGTCCCCGTATATAGGTATCAAATTTCTGATACCACATCCTTGGTGACTGTTTTAACCCATAAAAAGACTTCTTAAACCTGCATACCAGTTCTTTCTTACCCTTCACCATAAAGCCTTCAGGTTGCTTCATGTAGATCTCCTCTTCTAGATCCACATGAAGAAATGTTGTCTTCACATCCATCTATTCTATCTCAAAATCAAATACAGCAACAACAGATAAAAGTAATCTAATAGAAGTAACCTTGGCAACAGGGGAAAAAATATCACCAAAATCAATTCCCGGCACTTGGGAATAACCTTTTGCTACCAACCGAGCTTTGTATTTCTCCACCTTGCCTTATACATTCATCTTCTTCTTAAACACCCATTTTCTCCCGATGGGCTTCCTTCCAGTCGGCAACTCCATTAGATCCCATGCCTCATTTTTGTGCAAGGATGCCATTTCATCAACCATGGCCTCCTTCCAGATTTTTCCATCCTCGGAATCTACTGCCTCGCTGACAGTTCTGGGATCATCATCAGTTATAGTTAGGGAAAAACCTGAATAGAAAGCAGATGGACTATACCTTTTTGGTTGCCTTCTTTCCCGAACTGATCTTCTCAAAGCTGGAGTTTGTGGCTCTTCCTCTTCTGAATCTTCTTCTGCTGTAGAGTCTGATTCATCCTCTAGCTCAAAATATATCTTCTCAGGTTCCTTTGATATGATTTCATGTTTAACAACATCTTTCACCTCTCTAAACACCACATCTCGGCTGTACACAACCTTCCTTGTTTCCGGGTTCCAAAGCTTGTAACCTTTTAAACCATCCTTATACCCAATAAAGATGCACCTTTCAGATTTATTATCCAACTTGGTACTTTTCTCCTTTGGAACATGTACATATGCATCACATCCAAATACCCTTAGATGTAAAAGAGAGGGTTTCTTACCAATCCATACCTCATGTGGAGTCTTATCCTCCAACACTGATGAAGGTGATCTGTTAACCAGATAGCATGCAGTCTCCACTGCCTCTACCCAGAATTCTTGTCCTAACCTAGTACCACTGAGCATGCTTCTTGCCTTTTCCATCAGTGTTCTGTTCATTCTTTCTGCAATTCCATTTTTCTGAGGTGTGTATGGAGTAGTATTCTGCTGTGCTATACCACACTTCTTACAGAACTCTTCAAATTCCTTCTTGTAGAACTCCCCACCATTATCTGTCCTCAGTGCCTTTATCTTCTTCTTTGTCTGGTTTTCCACCAGAGCCTTAAATTCTTTAAATCTGTCAAAGACTTCAGATTTATTCCTCAAGAAATATATCCATTTATTCCTTTAGAAGTCATCTATGAATGAAACATAGTACACAAACTTTCCCAGTGATGGAACTAACACAGGTCCAAACACATCACTGTGGACAAGTTCTAATATCTTGTTCGCCCTCTTAGCACCAAAAGGAAAACTCACCCGATTCTACTTCCCATATACAAAATGTTCATAGAAATCGAAATCCAGAGAGAAATTAGACATACCTTCTACCATACCATTTCTATGTAGTATCCAAAGGCCCTTCTCTCCAATATGTCCAAGCCTTTGATGCCATAACATGGTCTTTTATCCAGAGATAGTTAGGCTTTCCACTCCACTTTCAGGAACCATAGAACTGTTACACCCATCAATAACAGTGCTACCTTGTAGCTTGTACAGAGTTCCAGTCTGAACTCCCCGCATTAATACCAGTGCTCCCCGAACCATCTTGCAGGAATCTTTCTCGAACACTGTTTTTACACCTACATCATCCATATTGCTTACGGAATCAGATTTCTGGCCAATTCAATCATATGCAAAACACCAGGAAGTGTTCTAATCCTTCCACCTTGCAGCTTTAGCTTGACCTTTCCACGTCCGATGATTCTGGCCTTCCTATCATCCCCTAGGAAGACATCACCATCATATTTTTCATACTCGCAGAACCACTCCCTATGGGGAGTGAAGTGAAAGGATGCACCTGAGTCAATCAACCATGACTCATGATCTACATGTGTATTTGAAGAAGAAGCAAAATACACATCCCCACCTTCATCTGAGGTGGTTTTTGCCTCTACAGAAGGAGCATCATCAGATCCCTTTCCTTTCTCAGGAGCTTTAGATCTGCAGTCCTTTTTGTAGTGCCCTTCCTTTCCGCATTTCCAGCACACCTTTACAAACTTTCCAGGAGATTTAGATCTCCCTCTAGATTTGGATCTCCCACTCAAAACCTTATTCTTGTTTCTGTTTTGGGACCTTCCTCGTACAGATAAGGCATCTCCATTATGGCCCTCCATATTTCTCCGTCTCATTTCCTCCGACAGCAAGGCTGAGACAATGTCATCAAAATTAAAGGTAGTTGTATTGCTACCTATTGCAATAACCAGACTATCCCACAAGTCTGGTAGAGAACACAACAAAATGATGCACTTATCTTCATCTGAGATTTTAATATCAAAAGATGATAGCTGACTTACCACAGTATTGAAGGTGTTCAGATGCTTTGTCACCGAGTCTCCATCCTTCATCCTTAGGTTATACAGCTTTTTCCGCAGGAACAACTTATTCACTAGAGACTTAGATTGGTACAAAGTCCCAATTTTTTCCCACAAATTCTTTGCCATAGCTTCCACAGATACATTCAACAATACTGAATCTGAGACACACAACCGTATTGTGCTCTTAGCCTTTCGATCTAGTTTCTTCCAATCTTCATCTGACATTTTCGTTGGTTTAGTACCTGGATCTACCGCGATCCACTGATCTTTATCCACCAGCAGATCCTCCATATTGAGCTTCCACAACTCAAAACTCTGACCATTAAATTTCTCGATCTCTATCTTTCTGTCGCTTGCCATCTTCTTTCACTGCAAGAATCGATCCCGCAGATCTCCCACTGAATAGGGTCTACCTCAAGCCCGAGCAAAAAACCCTCAGCAGCAAAGGTGTCCCCTTGAAGCTAAAATTTCTCTGATACCAAATGTAGGTTTTAACCCTGAACAGAAATTATCTACACATGAATCTTATAATACAAAATAAACAATAGCGAGAGCATAAAACATAAAACAGATAAACACAGAGATTTTCCCTTGGGTCCCAAATCGGGACGACCAGCTTTATTTTTCATTATATTCCTTTTAGTGTTACAACACATATATATACATGCCGAAGCATACATAAACCCCAATCCATTAACCCTGGATTAGAACATAACCGTAGTTCCCTTGACCGGACCTACAAAATACAAGGGGCTGAAAACCAACGTACCCCAAAACCATGTGCAAACTCATGCACAAAACATGGGTGGGTCTGCCTATGAGTGGGTCTGCACACCAAAAAAATTTCGCCGGGGCGCTGCCCCAGACCCCAACAGTGGGGGCTGCCTCCTCCCTTGTGACCCCCCTGCTGCGTCGACGCAACGTGCAGTGCATGGGGCTAGTCGTGGAAAGAATATAACACATACCCAACACTGATTGAGTTTTTTGGAGCCTATTCAGTTTCATAAGTGTTGTAGCAAGAGTTGCAGAGCAGATGCATGGAGTTTCAGGGCGCTTGCAAAGGTTGCAGGGCGAATGCATGGAGTTTCATGTCGCATGCAATGTAATGTTCCAAAATTTTAGCTTCCAAGCTAAATGGAACATTAGAGTTAGCAACAGCTGTAGCCGGAAAATAAATGGGTAGAAAAGCCCATAATTCTCCTAAGGAGGATGAGAATACTCCAAATATGAAAGGAGACACTCTTTCTAGCCAAATAAAACACCTCCATGTATGAACAAGGTTAAAATGAAGCTGCTTTGACTAAAGTCAACAACGCCGTTTTAGTGGAGGAAGAATCCTAGGTTGGAAAACACAATTTTGGAGGGAAAGATAGCTTGGGTTAGAAGCAACCTAAGTGAGTGGGGCCAAGAGCAAGAAAACTCACTTATGATATAAGGAAGAGGATGGTAGCATTTTTCATTATGTTGTAGATTATTTTCATTCTTGGCTGCCAAGAATTGTTGCTGCTTGCTGCTTAGCAAGTTGCAGTGCTATTTAGCACTGGGTGTTCCCGTGCGGGAATCCCACCTCTTTCCTTTGAGGAGCTCATTGGGAGAGTTTTTATTCATCATTCCACATCAGGTTTTCAGGCCAATATTCAGCCATCTTCATCAACACATCTTTGCCGGAGATTGTGCAGTGTTGCTGGGTGCAGCAGTGGAAGGGATTGGAATCCCGGCTTCTGAGCTAGTTTCTCATTGGAGGAAGATTTCCTTCACTTGAGAGATATGTTTGGAGAGCTCCAGATATTATTTTAGATCTTTGGTATCAGACCACACATTTCTCTCACCCTCCCAGTGATGTTTCTACTAGGGAGTGCATTTTTCAGGAGGCAGAACTTATTGCATGTTTTGGTGGCTCCATTGTTGAGTTTCCTTGTGATTGAGAGGTTCATATTTTCATGGGAGGAAGCCCTTGAGGGTTTTGAATCAGATCAGACATATTTCAGCCTATTTAACTCTTTTACTTCAGTGTTGCAGTGATTATTTAGTTATTTTCTGAATATCACATTTTATATATAGAGTCTTTGATAAGAAACCCTTGTTGGTTTCTTTTGTATTTTGTAAAGGGAGCTTAGATCTATGTTCTCCAGAATTTTTTATCAATACATGAGTAGATCTATTGTTATATGATCATTTTATTTTTAAACCCTCTCTTAGACTACGCAGTCCCTTGAGTAGTTGCTCCGGCATTTTGCAGTCTTGGTGTTTTTCACTAGTTTTGGCTACACTAGTGTGGGAGGTCTATTTAGCCCACCTAGTTTAATTTTTTTCAGCTCTATTCTTAGCTTTACATTGAATATTAATTATTTTATGGGATCCAAGAGTCCATTTCAATATTTTTTTGCATATGTTGCTGGAAGAGCGTTTTCATGCATGTTTTATGAGCAATCCTATAAAAGGATCATTATAGTGGTATCAGAGAATGATATTTGGCTCAGCCCATGGCTTCAAGCCAAAGTAATGAATCCATGAAGGGGGAATATTTAAAACTCTATAGAAAGAGTCTGCAGATGGCTAGGTAGCCATTGGATTTCATCCTGTTTTCAAAGGTGACATATCCAGTAAATTCCCCTACAGTCAATCTCTGGAATAGAATTTCGATATTCCTGAGAAGGGAAATTTCTAGTGCTATCAGAAGAAGGAGATATGGATAGAATCTAGAAAGATTCAGTATGTGAAGAAAGAAAAGAAGACAAGCCCACAAATATTCTTCCAAAATCTAAGAAGAGCTTTCAAGGAGAGCTGAAAAATATTAGATTGGAGATGGGATCTCCAAAGGAGGTTAATTCTAGAGTTGTATCTAGATCTGCACATGGTGAGTGTGAGCATGCAGCTGCACTCCATGATGCACAGCGCAGTCAAATTCCTAGAGCTATCCTGAGATGGATGGGAGGAGGAAGAATGCCTAAGAGAATGAATCTTAGTGATTTGTTGTGGGAGTATGAATCTCAAACTGAGAGGTTTAGAGATCATACTGATTTCCAAAAGTTTTGCAATATCTAGATGGAGAAGAGCCAGCAGCAGGATCCAAATAGATTTATTCTATCTACTTTTCCCGGATCACCTACATGTTCAGTTGGAGCTTGGGTGAAGAAGCTAAACTCCTATTTGCAGCTGCACCATATTTCCGGAGATGAAGCTATCAGAGTTGCAACACTGCATTTCAGAGGTAAGGCTCATGCATGGTGGATTTTTGAATCTTGTTCCATAAAGAATGCCAATACTTTCTCTTTTGCAAGATTCCTAAGAACATTGGTGGAGATGTTTGGTGAAAAAATTCCTAAGACACATGAGCAAGGAAAACTTGAGAAAAAAAAACCCTTGCATGTGATGGGGGAAACTCCATTTCAGAAAACCATAGGAGGAGCTGATGTCTTGCATTACACATTGCTAGAAGCAACACTTCCAATTCATCTTCTTGAACAAGAGGGCATGGGAATCACTTTTTCACAAAGGGATCCCTTGTTTGAGATGTTGCCCACACACATTGATGAAGAAAAGGCCAACAACACTGTCACATCTAGAGCACATCCAGTGCCTCATGCAGAGGAAGGAGGAGCACATGCTCCAATAGGAGGGATTCTTGTGCCTTTGCAAGCATTTCCCCGGGATCTCATACATAGAGGTCCAAGCATAATCAGTGAGCAACATGATTGGGTAGCATTGCAGCTAGAAGAAGGGAAGAGAGAGGAAGAGCAACATCAATTGATGAGGAGCACACACCCTTCTCTATTTCAGAGAGCCAATGAAAGAAAGAGGTAGAATGATTTGTGCAGTTAGGGCAGGGGCAAGGTTGCCCAACCATATGAGCAGTCTACTCTTGACATTGATGTCTCACTATATGGAGGCATTCCACTTGGGAGGCCACTTGATCTTCAGTTGATGAGAGATGTCTTGTCTTTGGGTTCACCACTCTTGGATTTTGGAGAGGTGAAGAGTTTTGAGGAGAACTTTGGCATGTGGGATGTCAAAGTAGAAGGCAGCAGCATGAGTGGAGCTTCACATGCCAGATCACCAATGCTGTCACTGAGGAGGATTGATCCTTATTGGAGGTCTTAGATTTTAGTGAAGTACTCCAAGGATCTTGGTGCATGCATGATTCTTGATGACCCGGATAGAGATGATAGATACATGGTAGATGATGTGGTCATCTATTCCTATGGCAGGATCTTCTTGACTAGATCTTCTAGTCTGAAGGAGAGGTTGCTACATGCAGCACATGAGGACTTCTATTCTATGCACTTTGATGCATATTTCCAGTTGATGGAGGATTTCACTTGGGAGGGCATCTAGCATGACATATATCAGCATATGGAGAGATGCATAGCCCAGATGGTGATAGAGAGGATGTCACAACTACCTTCCTACTCATTGGGAGTGAGGGAGAATTTCCAGTTGAGCCATTTCAGTTCAAGACCTCAAGTACATAATGGAGGAGGTATCATTCCATGTTTTGTATTGTAATTCATTCCTTTATTTGAACATCATGATGTATCAAGAAGAGTTTCTTCTTCTTTCATATTATATGATGATGTACTTGTAGCTACTTGTAGCATTGATTTTGGCTATATTTTTGACGAGCTGTGGGGGAAGCCATATGTCCCTTGGTGTGCACCAATGGCACCATATTGTAACTTCATGTTTCCATCTTATGAGATGACTATGGCAGCAAACAAGTGGCTATCAAATCACTTGTTATTTCTTATTTTGATGCAGGCCAAGGATGCACTACGTTGGTTCCATGAGAGGGACCAAGATTCACTCTCCGGTTGTCAATTGGAAACTTTTTTTTATTGTAACTTGCTTCCACGTATTTCTGATGTGTTATTTTTCAAAGGAAGCTTGTATGAGGGAGAGACGAGGCAGCAACAAAGATTTTTGTTGCTATGGCTGCACTTGGGAGAGTATGGGAAAAATTCTTCCCATACTTTTCATGATATTTCCAAAGAGAAGAAAGGCACATTCATGGTGCAAGGAGGCTACCCTTCAGCATTGAAGGATCATGAGAGATTTCCATGTTTGAAGGAGATCTTCTCACATAGCAACATAATGGTGGATGGCTTTGGCATGTGGAATGTCAAAGGGAGAAGTCATGGAGCCTTATTACAAAGGCCTATAGCGCTATCACATAGGAGCATGTTCTTATGGATGAGATATTCCAAAGGGAGGAGGTATCCCTTCTTCTTGTAGATTTTTATGAGTATATTCTCATGGGAGGATCTCACTTTCATTCCACTCACTATGTATTGTAAAGAATGCATTCCTATACTTTTTGACTACTCTATTGAGTATTTGTACTTTCTCACCATGTTTTCACAGTGCATTGCTCCCCAAAAGAGCAGGAGTATTTTTGGGTTTCATGGTCACTTTAGGACCAATGATTATGATGATAGTAGCCCATCTATACATGACATTGGGCAGGTGTATTTTTATTTTGTATATGTACAGCTAATATACATTTATGCTTACTTCCACATGTTGGGAGAACATACATATTCAACTTGTAACTTTTTGCAGGAACACTTTCCATATGAAATTCTCAAGAAGCAGTTGGGAGAACTGCCCAATATCCACCAGAGAGACCATATGTATCATCCAAAATTTTACATAACTTTCAGCCATTTTCTGATTTGGATGCCATGTGGTGATGATGTGCCATTCATCTTGAATGGAATAGTTTGGGTTGGCATGACTCAT
Source organism: Pinus albicaulis (assembly GCA_034641835.2). NCBI lineage: Eukaryota > Viridiplantae > Streptophyta > Pinopsida > Pinales > Pinaceae > Pinus > Pinus albicaulis. The sequence goes on from JAXQQM020059342.1 coordinate 185,433, forward strand.
GATCTTGGAGGAAGAGTCTTTGGAGGCTCAATCTTCTTCTTGCCATTGGAGGGAAATCATGTTTCAGCCCAATATCAGCATACCCTCTACACTTATCATGAGTGGAGGGGAGGACAGCGTGGGATAGGCCCTCTTGCCTATCATGTTCACTTATTCAGCCCATCTTCATTCCAGGAGCACGAGGTGGAAGAGGCTTTTCAAGAGTTACCATGTTGGAGGGTGACTCACTTCATTTGGATGATTGCATGGATGAGGGAGGAAATCATTCACCATGTTGATCATCACTCCTACTTTGTGGAGGCCATGAGAAATAAAACATGTTTCCATTCACACTTTCTGCCTTTGATTGATGCAGACACTTTGGTTATGCACACTTGGGGAGGAGCATTGGATGACAATTTATTTGCAGATTCTCTTGATGCAGTGATGGAGGCTATTGATGGAGGCCACATGAGGAGGAGGGGAGATTTTTTGCTCTCCTTATGCATTTTCTTGAGGACAAGAAAATATTTTGGAGGGGAGGACTGTAATGTTCCAAAATTTTAGCTTCCAAGCTAAATGGAACATTAGAGTTAGCAGCAGCTGTAGCCGTCAAATAAATGGGTAGAAAAGCCCATAAGTCTCCTAAGAAGGATGATAATTCTCCAAATATGAAAGGAGACAATATTTCTAGAAAAATAAAACACCTCCATGTATGAACAAGGTTAAAATGAAGCTGCTTTGACTAAAGTCAACAATGCAGTTTTAGTGGAGGAGGAATCCTAGGTTGGAAAACACAATTTTGGAGGGAAAGATAGCTTGGGTTAGAAGCAACCTAAGTGAGTGGGGCCAAGGGCAAGAAAACTCACTTATGATATAAGGAAGAGGATGGCATAATTTTTCATTATGTTGTATATTCTTCTCATTATTGGCTGCCAAGAATTGTTGCTGCTTAGCAAGTTGCATTGTTGTTTAGCACTGGGTGTTCCCGGGCGGGAATTCCACCTCTTTCCTTTGAGGAGCTCATTGGGAGAGTTTTTATTAATCATTCCACATCATATTTTTAGGCCAAGCTTCAGCCATCTTCATCAACACAACTTTGCCGGAGATTGTGCAGTGTTGTTGGGTGCAGCAGTGGAAGGGATTGGAATCCCGGCTTCTGAGCTAGTTTCTCATTGGAGGAAGATTTCCTTCACTTGAGAGATATGTTTAGAGAGCTACAGGGATTATTTCAGATCTTTGGTATCATACCACACATTTCTCTCACCCTCCCAGCGTTTTTTCTGCTAGGGAGTGCATTTTTCAGGAGGCAAAACTTATTGCATGGTTTGGTGGCTCCATTGCTGAGTTTCCTTGTGATTGAGAGGTTCATTCTTTCATGGGAGGAAGCCCTTGAGGGTTATGAATCAGATAAAACATATTTCAGCATATTTCACTCTTTTAATTCAGTGTTGCAATGATTATTTAGTTATTTTCTGAATATAACATTTTATATATAGAGTGTTTGACAAGAAACCCTTGCCGGTTTCTTTTGTATTTTGTAAAGGGAGCTTAGATCTCTGTTCTCCAGAATTTTTTATCAATAAATGAGTATATATATAGTTCTCTGATCATTTTATTTTTAAACCCTCTCTTATACTACGCATTCCCTTGAGAATCTGCTCCGGCATTTTGCAGTCTTGGGGTTTTTCACTAGTTTTGGCTACACTAGTGTGGGAGGTCTGTTTAGCCCACCTAGTTTAATTTTTTTCAGTTATATTCTTGGATTTACATTGAATATTGATTATTTTATGGGATCCAAGAGTCCATTTCAGTATTTTGTTTCATATGTTACTGGAAGAGCGTTTTTCATGCATGTTTTATGAGCAATCCTGAAAAAGGATCATTACATGCAAAGAAAATACTTTATTGTTGAGAGGAAGTGTTGAAGATTGAAACAATAAACAATGAAGGAGGCATCCTAAAACATCATCCTTGATCCTAGTTGGAAAATAATTACCTAAACTAGGTGGGGCCCACACAGGTTATTTTTGGCGCAATGTCTATTTTTAGACTATGTCTATTTTTAGACATGTCGATCATATTCTATGAGTTGTAGGATGCTATTTTTGGATGGTTGGTCAAGTTGGAAAAATATATGGACTTCTATTTTTAGACATATTGAGCGGAGTCTATTTTTAGACTGCCAATCTAAAAATAGATATGTCAAATATTATTAGCTCTTAATAATATTTGGACTCTAAACATTATCTTATTCTCTTGGAGCACTTCAGTTAAGTGCACAGATGTGGCACAACATCTGACATAAGGAATTACGCTATTCCTAAGGGTTTACTGGAGCTAATGCATGGAGGAATTCAGTTAGATTTCATGTGACAGAGTTTGGTGGAGTTGGAGAAGTAGTTGGTGGAGTTGTATTTAGTTTAACTCGGTTAGACTCAATTGAGCTAGTTGTATCTAGTCTAACTAATTGATAAACTAGTGAGAGTGGTGTGAATTAATTAGTTAATTAATTCACTAAATAATAACTCATTAATCAATTGAAGAATACATCAGTTAACTACAGTGCATGGCAGTTTCAGTGGAGACCAGTGGAGAGATAGGTGAAAGAGCAAGTGTGACTATTAGTTGCGACTATAGTGTTACATTGTTTACACCACACATTCCTTGGAGATGCCAACGAGGATTGCGTGAGCAAGGCTGGAGCAATTTGAGTTCATTCACAGCCATTATTTAGCAGGGATTGCGCAGTAGAGGCAGGCTAGTAGGTGGCAAATATTGGTGCATGGATTTGCAAGATCAGGCTTGATTAGTGTGTAGTGATTGTATTGTACTGAGAGCTTGATATGATCAACTTTGTATGAGGATTGTTACATGATATATATGAAATATATTATATACATATATTTCGGGTTTTTAACTTCAGGCTTTCCCGTTAAACAACTATGTTAATGTGTGTGAATTTTTATTGTTTCATGTGTGCATTGCAATCTTGATTTAATTTCCGTAAATGATCAATGGTGGAATAGATTCTGTATTTTTCATGAAGTTAAAATAGTGTGAGATCAGGAGAATCTTGGACATATAACACATATGTTATATAATTTATACATGATCTAAGCAGTGGGCGCAAAAAATAGGAGTTGACTATGGCGCCAGAAATAGGAGAGTATTAGAGAAGCCGAGTGTTAGTGTCAGTATTTGAATCCTTCCACCAGTGATTAAAATTAACTCTTTCATGTCATTTTAGGGGTCCCACTCAGAATTTTTTTATCATTCCACTAGGTCATGCAAAAATTTGGTCACTTGGTGCATATTTTCATCAAAGTTCACTCTTTTCAAAAATTTCATCTCATTTCTTGCTGGCTCACTTTATCACATACTGAGTGTCCATTACTCATGATTCTTATCGTATTTTTAGTCATATCATCATGAAGTCCATTCATTTAGTGTGTCCATTAGGTCTTATGGTTTTCAAGGTCCAATAAAACATCATTTCTTTTGCATAAAAGACCAACAAGACTAAGAGTGATCAATAAATTAACTTTACTATGTAAAGTTGAAATGCAATATTTAGTTTTTATTCCATCATGTAATTTTCATTTCATCATGTAATTTTATGTTTTCTCAAAATTTAATAATTTCATTGTTCTAAGATAGCTTCCAACTCAAAGGTTTCATGTGCCAAGAAAGATCAGAAGCTTCAAAGTCTAAGTGTTCTCAATCCATAAAATGATCAATATCCAAATCAGAAACAAAAGTGAAAGGTAAAGATGTCAGATTTTGAAGTGAATGAGAAGAAAGAAAAGTGGGTCCCAAAGGAAAATGCATTCAAATCAACCAATATAAATCCCATCACAAGACAAATAAAGAACTCATTTTCTCTCCCAACCATCGAACTCACACTCCCTCAGCTCGAAAAATCAGTTTGCAGGGTCAATTTCAAGTTTGGGTGGCGCTATGCTCCTGGAGGTTAGGCATTGTGCTCCTAGAACTGGCGCTATGCTCATGGAGAAAGGTGTTGCACACTCAGAAGTTAGGCACTACACTCCTAGAACTAGCGCCACGCTCCTAGCTAGTTTCATCCACAACCCTCAAAACTTCAAGCAATTTCTCCAAGCCACCAAAAAAGGGTTTCTCCACTTAAATACAAGTAAGCAACACCATTTGTGCCCTCCTATAATTTTCCATTTGCAAGTTTAATGTGTCAAATCTCTCATTCAATTTTGCAAAGTGTTTAAGCCAACAAACCTTATATTTCAATCCTACAACCCTAAATTTTTTCCTAAACCCTGCATTCACTTCCAATATCACATTAAACCCTAATCCTATCCCTACATCACTAAATACCTGTCACCAAAACTGCATTACCCAAAACCCTAGCTCCTAGACTACACATTTTCTAGGCAGTTTCCCCTATACCTGTAATCAATTTCCCCATCTCTTTTCCCTAAGTATTATAATCCCATATCAGTCCCCTAAGTTCACTAACCCCCTTCCCTATTCCCCTGATTTTTCCTATTCCCATCCCCACTCCCTAAACCTATTTTCCACTCCCATTTCCCTTCCTTGGGGTTTCAAAACTAAAAACACTATGGAGGAGGAAGACAAATATTACATGAAGGAAGAGGAGGATAGAGAGGGAAGGAGACCTAAAAAAGGAGGAAAAATTCTAAGTCTTGATCCCACCAACACCAGAGAACTGATGGCCTCACCTATAAAATTTTCTTGCTTTGAATATGTTGGTTGCCTTGATTTATGAAAAATGATACAAAGAGTTCAACATCACCCTATTTTGAGCAAAGTTTTCATCACAAACCTCAGAGATAATTAGGTGACCCTTGCAGGTGTGACCTTCACTATAGCCACACCTATCATTGCTACTACCATAGGGATACCAAACATGGGTGAGAAGTGGTTTAAAGCCAAAGACTTGGATGACCAGTATTGTGAACCATTCATCAAACCAAGGTACAAAAATGAGAGAAAGAGAGTCTTCCCTTTTAGTTACCTTCTTGATAGGTACACTCCCATGACGAAAATAATCATGAAGTACTTCTCTTGTGAAGGAAGGTTCTCCAGACTTTACACTTATCATATTAGACTGCTCATGCATTTCACAAGAGTAAATTTGTTCAATATCCCATACTATTTTTTAAGGAGCATAGAAAAAATGGCCTACATAGTACAAAAGAGAGAATATGATCAACAAATGAACAAATTCTTTCATCACTCCTTGATCAAAATCATTTTCCTCCATCATCTAGATCAGTTGCACATTTCATGGTAAACCTTCATTGCCAATGATTTTTTCACTACTCCATAAGCTCAACATGCTAAAACCATCCCTCCTTCATCTCAACCCTCTGCATCTATTCCTCCATCAACTAGGCCTACTACATCCATACCATTGCCATCATTAGTATTTCAAAGTCATATTGGGTCGTCCAATAGAGTTGTGGTCAAAGAGCCTACAAAGAAAAAAGAGGTTGAGATAGACACATTGGCTAAAACATATCAGAGAGGGCATAGGTGGGTGTTTTTCCCATATATTTTGAGAGGTACCTTGCCTTCTTCATCAGTAAAGTAGGTACAAAAGGGAAAGAAAAAGCAGGAATAGGCAATGGTGCATGAAGAAGTCATGCAAGAGGATGATGACCCTCATGATGAGGAAAAATATTTTTACCTAGTTGAATTATATTAGTAGGATGATCATGAGGCCTCAAGTTTGATTTTCAAATAGAAGGATGCCCAAGTTAGAGTGCTACAAACTAATTTGGATAGAACTCAATTTGTCATTTCATTTCTTGAGCAGGAGAATAAGCAGTTGAAGGATAAGCAAGTTCTTATGGAGCTAGATCTGCTAAAAAAAAAGATAGGTAAAGCCCAGATTCATCTTGATGATCCTGACCATGATGACATCCAAAGTAGCATACAAATACCAAAGACAAAGGGTCTTAAGAGGGCTTTACAACAACAGAAGAATGAAGATGAAACACTCACTTTTGAGGAGAGGATTGCCAAGGAGGCTAAAGATGACAGAGAAAAATGGCTTGATAGGTTCAACATCCATCTTGAGAAACTCCCCCACAAGGAAAAAAAGACAAAAAAATGCTCAGAAACTTGTCCAACAGGTATATTACAAGAAACAAGGTTTGTAGCATCAAACTCAAGCAATTGCAGGAGAAACATAAGCAAACCCTAGCCAAGAAAAATGAAGGAGACAAGATTGAAATCCTTGATGAGGCATCCCTCATTTATTAGCACACTTCATCAGGCTTCCACAACATAATTTTGGAGAATTTTTGAGCAATTTTTGAATTTTTTTGAGTTTTTTCAACTTTTGGCAGTTTTGGCACAGTTACACTAACAGGAGCAAAACGCCCTAGGCGCTGCGATTCTTCTAGGATGCTCAAAATGCAAAAATGAAGGTGCCATTGGATTCATAATTCAAAATACAGTCAGGGTAGGCACTTTTATAACCAAAATTGGGAAAACTGGCAGGTGAAAAGGTCAAAAAACACTCAAAAAATCATGTTTCTGCCCTCTTTTTCAACTAGGTGTTGCGCTTCTAACCATTATTGGGAGATTTAATTTTTTGAGGGTCAAATCTTATCATTTTTGGAAACCAAGTATAATTTTGGAAACTAGACAAAACATGCTTTTCAATGAGCTATCCTGATCTCAATTTAGACATCAGAAACCCCTTCAAAAGTTGAGATGAAGTTAGCGCTATGCTTGTGACACTGGCGCTGCGCTCTTGACACTGACACTGTGCTCCTGACTTATCTATGTTTTTCCTGATTTTTTCCAGTTTTCTCAGTTTCACCATGGAAAAATCACGTTTTTACCAATGTAATTGATGAATTTAAATGTAATAATTATTTTTTTGAGTTACCGGGGGGTAAATACATTAGGTAAGACTCTTTGAGAGGATTGATGAATCAGTTTCACTAAAGTTAGGGATGAGTCAGTTTGACCACCCTACACTCTAGGTTTGCAGTTCAAACTTTTTTGGATCAGCTTCACAACTCATGGATTCGATCCTTGAGGTTGGGAGAATTTTTTTCATGTCTATATCTTTCATTTCTTGACTCATTTCATAGGTTGGATGTTGTTGTAATTATCAGAGACACTAGTCACTAGCACATTTCCCCCAAATTCCGACGGCCAAAATGTTGCTCTTGCGACACATAGGCGGCCCAAGAGCGACATTTTGAGGTGTGCCAAAATGTGTTTTCTCCTCATGCCGGACTTACGACACTTGACTTAAACGTCGGTATAGCGATGCTAGCTCTAACGTTTTAAATTGGTGTTGCACTTCCGATGTTTATTGAACCGTCGCAGTTCCGACGGGATAAAATGTCACTATTCTGATGCCCTCAAACATTTCTGGTCCTTATCTCCAAATGTTGCTAGTCCGACACCTCTGAACTTCGCTAGTCTGACGCTGCCATATCTTCGTCGCAAGACAGACGTGAATAAATTTCGTCGCAAGATTGACAGTAGTTAAACGTTGCACTATCGACAGAAACAAACACAAAATACCAGTGGAGGATTTACGTCAGAATACCGACGGTAGTGGAACATCGCAATACCGACGAAAACAATCACACAGGTAAGAAAAAAGGTTTTGTTTCCATTTTGTTACTATATGATGGTCATCAAAATATGATGATTTATATTGTCTTTGAATCTGACCTTTGTAAGTTATGCTTTGCATCTTATTTGAAAGCTTTTTTGAATTTTTTCAAGTGGAATCTAATGGATCTTCAAAAATAAGTTGATTTTGGTTGTAGCTAAATTCAATGTTGAGACAAGCCATTATTTCTGCATTTTAAAAACTAATAAAAATATCTTTGCATATTAATCTGTCCACTGTCTTTTTCTGTGTTATCCTCTACAGTGTTTTTCACATGAAAATGAGGTTAGGAACTAAGCTACGAGGTCAATAGCATCAAATTATACTATCAAAATTGTAGATACCCTTCCATCCTTAGAGTTGCAACAATGAGCTTATCCATTGAAAACTTATTAATTCAATTCTTACACACTTTTCTAAAGATGGACTTCACCTTCCATCCTTGGAGTTGCAACAACGATCTTATCCATTGAAAACTTATTAATTAAATTCTTACACACTTTTCTAAAGATGGACTTTACTGACGACCTTCAAATTCTGCCTTTAAGTGAAGCTCTACTGTAAATATGAGCTTCATGGGAAAGGGAACAATGCAATCATAGAAATTCCAGTTAAAAATAACTCTCTTGGAATGCTTCACAATAAATTTCTACTAACAATATGCCTAAAAATAATCATATTTTTAAATTATCAATTTATTAACATGTAATTTACACTTGGAAGCACTGCAAGGATGAAATGGGGCTAGACATATATACCATTTCATTTCTTGCCCTGTAATTTACTTCCAAGGCACTGAATTCATCTAAAGGACGATCGGATCTCTTCGAGAGTCCCTCCCTTTGTTTCAGGTACACACAGTGCCACAAAGACGAGGATGAAAGCAGATAAAATAGCATAAATCATGAATGTTCCTGCAACAAAAAATTCTAGCTCAATAACCAAATAGGCAAGTAAATAAGGAAACACACAAGTTGTAATCCAAAGAAAAAAAAAATTGCCTTACGACTAGTCCAATCGTTCAAGACTAGTCAATGATAGTTGCAGACTGACTTACAGGGGCTACTCTCATCATGTGAAGGACCTAAGGGCCATTGTAATCAAGTGAATCCTAGACAGAAATCTCTGATTCCCATGGCTTAGGCAAGCATTAAAAGGAACTATATTTAAATTTTCCAAAACTTACACGCAGAGCTTCACTGCAAAAGTAAATTGATAGTCATTTTTATTGCCCATGATGTCAACCAATTTGAAAAAGTAGCTACACTACCGCTCATACCCTTGACATTAGCAGGGAGTATCTGCAATAGGAAATGACTATGAAAAATAAATCATTGCTTCTATTGTTTAAACTGCTGCATAAAGATACTGGTTGAACTGTGAACATAATGATATAATGGAATTAGATCAATATGAAGAAAAGAGGATGCAGTATTCAATTTGTGCTGAGAAGCAGTCATCTCGTAGTGAATATTTAAGAAGATACATTACCTTAGACATAATAATCCATGGGATGGCCCCAACACCAAGTGAGAATGAAGCAATATAAATCTGTAATGAAACTATCAGCCAATAAGATTAACTATTTATCACATGCAAGATGATGGCAACGACTACAAGCCCATGTTAACAGTTATACAATAATCTGACAACTGGAACTCTAAAATGTACCAGTAGACTCACTAAAGCCAAAATAGTGAAGAATGTTTCATATTGAGAATTTTCTCCAGAATGAGCTTGAAACAAGAAGAGAATAAATTTATCCCTCACACAGCCAAACAAGGAATTTAAGATAATATTCAAACCATACCTTTGAAACATATCGTTTTAGTTCAATTATATGTAATAAGTAGATTCACGGACTGAATATATGAAATATTTTATAGGAAAGGTTAGTGAAGATTTAAGTAGAGCAGAGCATTATAAAATTATTGGAGAGACTTGCCTTCAAGTAAAATGAGAAACTAACGAGGAAAAGACATATGGCCATGCCCCCAAATGAGACCTGTTAACATCAACACAATTTCATGTAAATGTTTTTGATTGAGATCAGATTCATGAACATACCATAGTCATCTGTAAACCATTTTCTCACCATAAGGAGGAGACGTCGCCCAGCTTTATCCATGAGCCATAAAGCAACTGCAGTCATGATGACTTGTACAATAGATTACTTAACATCCCTCAAACACAAAAATTTGACTCTAATACTTGGGATAGAAACCAACAACTTGGATTTTTCATCATAGCCTTAAAAAATTAGTGGAGCTCTACAAGACTAAAAGAGAAAACTTGGATGGCACCAAGTCTAAGTGATGCAGCATTGGAAGATGACATTCCTATAAATGTTCAAGATAAAGAGTTAATTCAAAGTTCAAACATTACTGAAGCCAAGCCAAAGATGTTGATATTAACTGTTTGAGTTTGATATATATATTTCCTGAAATAAAGGTTTGTTATTTTCCATTCATTAACCTTTGCTGTGAGAAGTTCCTAAAAAATCCACAGATCCAACACATTTTTTCAAACTGCTACTATAAAACAGAAAGAAACCCACAGCTTGATAAACAACAACAATATGGAGAAACCTATGTCAGATGAGAACTCACCTGCAGATTTGAAAATGTTACTACTGTAAAACATGATAGCATTAATTCCACTTAATTGTTGCAAAAGCATCAGTTCAATGCCAATCTGTGATATCCCATTTGGATGCACTAATGTCAGTATAGAAAACTATAGTTCATTATCATTTAAGAATAACAAAGATGCCTCCACCTATTAAAGAAGATTTTCAAATCTTCCAAATCAAATGACATTCAAAATGTGACTCACGGTCAAAGGTAGTGCATATCTGTGCTCAAAAAGCTCTGATATATTAATGCTACTTTGTGGAGTGCACGTCTCCATGATACTCTGAAACACAATTATTTTTTGACTAGTTAGAAGATAATTGTCCCAATATAAGAAAAGGATTAATTCCTGTGATATGTATTGTGCAATACACAGACCATTTGCAAAGGCCAAAAAACTGAAAGAAACAAGAAAAACACATAGACTTTTGAAAATGGAAATGGAAAGGAAAATGAATGATGGCTGAGAAATGAAAGAGATCGGGAAACCATACAGACAGAAGGAAAAGTGTAAACAACTGAATGAGAACATTTGCTGCAGATTAATACCTTGATTTCAACTGCTTCTAGAGAAACATCGGCATCAGAGCCTCAGAGAGCCTGTAATAAATCTTCAAAAATTTTATTAACAATATTTGCCTGCATGTACATGGCCATAAAGAATGAGACCTTACCAATAATGGATGATAGTAAATAAGTAACAGGGACACCTAAAGAAAATTTCATATCACTTCAGTGTACATGCTTGAATGTGCTACTAACTCACCAGCCATCTTGGTGATTCTAGGATAAAGAAGAGTCCAAGCACCAAAAGGGCACAAGGAATTATGCCTACCCAGTTAAAGATTTAATTATATGCCTATTATTTGGAAAATGATAAAGGATCTCCATAATTTATCCCCAACAAAAATGAATTCAAGGTACCTATAGTTGCAAGAGGCCTCCAGGAAACAAATATTCCAAACAAGTATGCCAGCATAATACCAACTGTCACTGAGAGTTGTTAAAAAAATCATCAGTTATGCATAATATTGATATTATAATCAAACATCCAGGCCACCAAAGAAAAGGACAATGGAGGAGAAAGAAAGCACTATAGAGGGGAACATAGAGGAGGAAATTGTTTCTACGCTAGTGGGCCTAATTACCCCAACCAAACCTCAAGGAAGGAAATAAAAGAAAGACCTCACATACTTTAAGACCATAAAGAGTAACAAGATCAGATAAGGGAAGCCTCAACCTCCTTCGCCAACACCCATCACTATTGAGGAATTAGTGAGTTGTCAAAAGGAGGAATATAAGAAAGAAAATAGAGAATAAGTGCAAATAACCTCCAATAAAATAAAGTGAAAACAACCACATATCTAATGAAGAAGGCTATGTATCAAGGAAACCAATATTTCAGGAAAAATCATTAAGCTATAAGAAGGACCTATAGAGCCAGAGAAAAAAACTGTGCAGCTAAAGGAAGAGACAAAACACCTACAAAATGGGACTGTGGGGCTACAGGAATAGGATCCAAAATTATAGGAGCTAGACCACTAGCCATATCATGGGTATTACTATGCCTATATTGAGGCACGAAAGATACTCCCAACTTACTTTGTAGTCCAACTATTCTTTGAATTAGAAAAGGAAAGGGTTAGGACTCATAGATGGATTCAAATTTCCAAATAAAAAATGCTTAAATATGTGGGTATTATAGAGGAGAAAATGAAGGAGATGGGGTAAGAGATGGCTGAACTTATGTTCAAGGAAACCAATATAATGGACCACATGCAAAAGGAGAATAAAAAGTTGAAGGCCTGGCTACATGAAATGGAGGGAAAAATTTCCAATATGGCTAGTTTGTCCATGGAAGCCACACACTCTAGACATCCATTAAAAACATACTCTCTATTCGTCAAATATTAATGGTGCCAATTTTAGACTAGAGTGTTAGCCCAACAAGGATCCCCTCCTTTCCAAAACATCAAAACATTCATTGATTTTTTCCTTAGGTGTAACATTCAAGATAGGGATAAGATGGCAGACTTTTATATGGATAATTTAACACTACTTGCTATGAATGTGTGGGACCCCAACTCTCAGCTAGTTGATGTGAAATTTATTTCTTTAGCCTCCTGGATGAGCCGTGAAGAGACCATGGCAAAATAAATCAAAATAATCATGGAAAAAGAGATATAATAACCTTTTTGGATCATGGAATAACTACAAGGCCCTCGCATTATCACTATTAACCAAATGATTATAGTAGAAGATCGAACAATGACAACTGTCTACAAAAAAAATAGGAGTAGGAAAAACTTCATTTTGAAGATTCCTTTAGATTGTTGGGAGATGAGAGCCTGCAAGCATGCCAAAAAGGTGGCATACCTTGCCACACAGTTTGTGAATAAAGGAATATCATTCACCAAATAGGTTGAGGAGTGTTTTGGATAGAAGAAATATTAACGAGCCAAAACAGATGTAAATAATTCCAAAATATCTCTCATTTGATTTAATATTCCACCACAAGGCCCAGAGTAGTAATTTCAAAGAATCAAGAGTATTCATTCAAGTGCTTGTCTTAGGAAGTGGGTCACTGCCACTTAATAGTATTTCTCTTGGATAGAAGGGGCTTCAAGGAGACATTAGTTTTCAAAAGGAAACAGTTAATGTAGTTGGTTGCTATGGGGTTGTTTTTGGCTCCTTAGTCCTAATTGCATGCTTGTCTTGCTCAAATGCAAACCCTCTATATTCTGGGGTACATTGTTGCAGGGTAATAATTGATAGTCAACATAGTTGGTGATATCTTTGATTCTGCAGTACTTAGTAGCAGCTGGCAGTATATAACTTGGTAGTACTTAATGATCAGTGATACTCAGTTGTGCTTGATGGGTACTTGATACTTTTTTGTATGCCAAAGAAATTATTTACCCGTTACGTTGAACCTATAAGTTAAATCATAGTGATGTGATGTACCTTTCTCTATTGATATAGATCATACTGTTAAAGAAGACTTTGCAAATCTGATAGATGGTTATGGAAAGGATATTGGACCAAAGAATGTTGGATAAATGCGATCCTTCTATATTCCGATGTGGCATTGCTCCAGGGTAATAATTGATACTCAACAGAGTATCAGACATCAGTGATATGTCACTTGGTAGTACTTGATGGTTGAGATATTCAGTTGTGCTTGATGGGTTCTAGATAATTTTTCATATGTAAAAGAACTTATTTTCCAATGAGGTTAGGCCTTCTATGTTAAATTAGAATGATGTGACGTATTATTCTCTACTGATTTAGGTCGCCTATGTGTCACAAGAGCGACATTTTGGCGACCCAAGAGTGTCAGTCTGACAACACTATAGAGAAGGGTATAAGCTCAACTTTTTATTCAAAAGTATAATGGCTTTGATTCAAATGTTCCAAGAGTTTCATGCCTTCCATGTGCTAAGAGAACTTAACAAGAGTACAGACCATACAACTGACCAAGCCTCACCCTTTGCAGTCGTGATTTTTTCATTTAAAACGGATGATATCAAGAGCAGTTAGGGTAATTTTCAACTGTTATAGTGGGGCCTTACAAGCTTCACAGACTCTTGAAGTAGCATTTCAGAAATCACATCCCTAGAAGTCTCCATGGGAAATCTACACCCCTGGTTATCACCGAAAAACATTTCTAAAATGGGATCCTTGAAATTGGTCACTCTTTTTAGCCTTTCCCCAATCTTCAAAAGGAAATTACTTTATCCGTAAAATTTATCTCCTACATGCATCCAATTCTTGCTTACTTGGATTTAAGCTCCCCTGTGATGGCAGGAATATCTCTTATTTTACATTTCCAACTGATAATACCTATCAGTGCTTTTGGCAGCTCTAGCAGAAAAAATATTCCCACCATAGCCATTGAGGAAGATGCATGTAGTGAATGCATAGTTGAATTTTAGCTTTCCTATGTACTTTTCTCCTATAATAGGATTTATATCCATAAAGGTTTTTTCAAACCAGAGCTTGAAAACCCAATATCCTTGATGCCATCTGGACCCTCTCTGGCATGCGGTCATTATCCATGTGATCTCTATAGTTGCAACTTATTACTATGGTGGCAGGTCCCTTGTTTACCCTTTGTGCTACAAGGCTTTATCAAAGAGATTATAAAATGTAGATTCTTTGGCACCTGTCAAGCAAGAAATAGTGTAGAGATTATATGTTCCCACACATAAATTTTCTTTCTATTTCCAGTGGAATGCTAGGTATCTAATTGAAAAAGTTTTCTAGCAACCTCAATATTATCTCTCCTAGGTATCTCTGCTACTGGCATGAAATTGTTATCTAAGCACTTACTCATCTTAAGGCTCTAGTAAGACAACTCAGACTTCTCTCACACTTTTCATGCAAACTGGTCCAACTAATTCCCTCTATCAACAAAGTCAGGAAAACCCCTTCAGATGTGATTTCTAAGAATTTAAAATAAAGAGGTGAAATAACAATCTTGTACATAAAGTTCATTCTACAGCCAAACTGACAAAAATAAACATTAGACCAAAATCAACACATCTAATCCCTGATATGGTATCATTACTCATTGATATGTCAATATGATAATTGGTAGTTGACATGAATAGACTGATATGTTTCATAGGTCAAGATGCCAAGCTTCCCCATGCCAAGATGAAAAAGCCCAAACACAGATTATTAGAAATCGTCAACCTAATGAAAAGTGATGGTTTGAATTATTATCAATCAAACGAAAATTGAGATTTGAAAGAAACTCTATTTACATACTTGTTAGACAAGAATTTTCCTGTTGACCGTTGCAGCTCTTTGGTATACACCCAATGCGAGCATAAATAATTTGAAAGCTAAAATTTTGGAAATGAACAATTCTACAATGAAGTACAAGTTTTAAATGCAAATTCATATTCCTTCAAAAGTGAGAAAAAGGTTAGAAAGTAGAAGCTTCTCCAATCATGATTTTGTGTAGATGACAGGAAACTACATGCTATTAGTCTTCAAAAAGTAAATGTAGTCCAAAAATGCATGTTGATACATTTGATCAATGGTGGTCAATGGGCAATAAGTTGGTGATGGTAATAGTGTTGAGCCACTAGATGTGAATTTTAGTGATGGCCATTTCCTTGTTACTGTAGAAAGATATACTTCCCAGTAATTAAAACATGGCTCCATTTCCTTGCTACTGTAGCAAGACACACTGCCCAATAATTAAAACACAACCCCATTTCTTTGTTGTTGTAGCAAGGCAAACTGCCCAGTCATTAAAACATGTTCTTCCGACATTTATTTTTTTAAATTTTCAGAGTACTAACCAGAAATAATAAACAGTTTCATAGTACTAATAAAGAAGGAGAAAACATTTCTTATGCTTGTTGAAAGCCCTAGTTTGTGGTCCAAATTTGAAAGGATAAAATATTCAGGTGTCTTATCAGCATAAGGATAATACTAGGAGACATTCATCGCAATTAACGTAAAATAGTTTCAACTTCTTGATTCTTGAACAGGTCCTTGAACTACCTTGAAATTTCACTCATGTGAAAGTTGAATTCTCAAAAGGAAATAACGGTCCACCAGTGAAAATGGGAAGCCCTAGCCAGAGGGATGGATACCTATGAAAATTTGGCATGAAAACATATTTGCAGGCAGATCAATATTGGAATCATCATATATTCATGCATATGGTTATCATAAGAAAAAGTATTGAAATGACACTCTTCCAGTTCGAGGAAGTTGTGACATTTTGGAAAAATTATTGATGATAGTATCCTTTATAAATTATAATGATGGGACTTGTTCTCAATCAAATTTGTGAACAATTCAGGACCATTGATAGTATAATGCAATTTGTATCTCTATGTCGATCTAGTGAGGTAGTATGGTGCCATTGTTAGATCTAACTCTTGTTTCTCACCTCAAGTTTGATCTACAGACAATGGCACCCTACTCAGCGATAACATAAGGATCCAGGATTTATGCATGCATGAATAAGACCAGTCCTTATACTTATTTTTCAACCCAAGGTCAAGTGTTGGAACTTGGGATATGATGTCACTTGTAAAATACCCCCATGTGTAATTGTGATTTTTTTTGTTCCTGTTTATGTTTGGGTGATCCACTATTCCTTGAATGGCTTAGTTTTGACCATTCTTATGTTATTTTTCCAACACCATTTTGCTGAGGTTGGGCCTAACATCATTGTTCTATTAGATGTGTTCTATAGGTTTGAAACCCGTGGGTTGCATTTACAAGACTAGAAGGCTATGCTTGAAATTCCTCCAAGGGATTCAACACAAGAGGATTGTAAAGAGGGAAATGAAACCTACAACTATCATTTCATACTGCTACCTATAAAGAAGTCCTATTTTTTTCCTCAAAGGGAGGCCTCTATACGTTTCTATACCTGCATTCATTTAATACATGGTGCATGTGGGAAGGGACATCAAGTGTATACCCAATTATAAACCATTAAATAGGGTGATTACTCTTGTAGTACATACAAGAGAGGTATTATGATAGAACAAAACCAATAACATGAAAATCTTAATCTCATATCCGAGTGTACACATAATTGACATTCCTATTATGATCTACCATCCATGAAGCTTTCCTTGTGAAATAAACATCAAAAGCACCATGGAAATGCCAAGTCACAAAGGAATTAACATGTCCAAGAATCTTACCATATCAAGAATGGAATGTCTTTGTACTAGTGCTTAGCATGGTTACACACTCAAGTGATGGAAATATCTCATATAAAGACCAAATATATATGAAAATCACACAAATTATACCAATTAGTCTTATGCTACCATTACAGTGTAAAATACTCGATGACTCAACTATCTTTAGCAAAATTTTAAAGGAAAAATGCACAAATAATTTCAGTTGGTTAACACAAACACCAAAGTTGGATAAGTCCACTAGTTTGGTGGTCAATGGGCAATAAGTTGGTGATGGTAATAGTGTTGAGCCACTAGATGTGAAGTTTAGCGATGGCCATTTCCTTGTTACTGTAGCAAGACATACTTCCCAGTAATTAAAACATGGCTCCATTTCCTTGCTACTGTAGCAAGACACACTGCCCAATAATTAAAACACAACCCCATTTCTTTGTTGTTGTAGCAAGGAAAACTGCCTAGTCATTAAAACATGACTCCATTTTCTTTCTGTTGTAGCAATAAAAACTTCCCAATAATAAAACATGACTATAAATATTTGATAACATCACCTTGTACCCTTTACTAAGTTAAATAACAATATCAGGTATATCCATAAAGGATACCTCTGGAAATAATACGTTTATATTATTTATAATATTATGTCCATTAAAATATACATCGTGTTTAATGTTAAATTTAGACTAATACTTGACATCATGCCCAAGCATGAATACACCATGGCAACACCTTGACATCATGCCCAACTGGGATAGCCTATTTTCATTTATTATCAGTTTGTATAAATTCTTCTAACAACGTAATGCATAACAATATCACACGATGGCTACATAATTAGGAAGCTACAAGTATTTCATATTGTCTTAGGTTTCTTTTGGATTTGTAGCTACAATTAATATAACTGAAAAATTTTAGGTTCTATTAGTATTGGGAGATAGGCCAAATACTGGATTCCAAATTTCTCGGAATCAATTCCTCGACATGCGCTCCAAATCACCTTCCACTTCCTCTCCATGTTAAGGCCACATTAGTGCAATGTTTTCACCATGTCATCACCACATCACCAATGAGCCATGTCATGATGATACACCATCTACCACATAGGTGTGACACATCATTCTACTTTAGTGCCACAACATCATGAACCAAATAACAATGACATGTTATCTTCCATGTGGGTGTTCCACATACCAATGAATATATTACTATTCTTCACTGCAAATTGAGATTGTGATCTCCAAATAGAGATTTTCAGACATCTTCTCTGAGATTTTCAGTGACCTATCTCTGAGGTTTTTCAGTGATAAGACAGAAGTAGTAGGCCTTGACCCATAGGATGGCATCTACAGGTAGACACAACAACCTTCGCCATCAATAGCATAACATGCTCCCATTTCCTTGCTTAGAAAAATGAGAAAAAAAGAGCACGTGGCAATGTGTTTTTTTGGAAAAATGTGGAAGAATTACGTGAAAAAGTTGACATAATTATATTTCATGGATTTTCCACATTGAGACTTGTTCATGAGAAGGAAATATGCAGGCATTGTTGGCTCAATAATGCCCATGTGCGCTTATATTTTGAAAAACACCTTTGAGATTCATCTTTGACGACTCAACGTTGTGTCTGTGTGTGAGCCAACACACATACACACACAGACTTACACATAATTATTATAAATATTTATGTAATTCAAATAGAAAATATGCAACACTATGGACCTATAACCAATACCAACTTTTTAACGTTATAAATTGTATCCTAACTCGAAAAAAAATAACAATGATTTTGTTTCTTGTAGTTAATTCTTGGGATTAAAATGAATTGGTAGAGCGAATTTAGATACCTTGCGTAGAATAAATAGTTAGTGATGATAGATTGATGTTTGTAGGAAAAATCCAGGCCAATTTTCCATCATAAAGCCATCCTTATTTTTGGGGTTTGTCTGCTAGCCTTCATTGTTAGCCCCCCTAGTTGGGGGTGACAAGTGTCATATCCATCATTCTATTGGTCGGTGGCTTATCCCCTTCTAGGATGATGAGTGTGAGGAGATAATATAAGATGCAATAAGATAATTTTATTAGTGTCTAAGTGACCACAAAACTAGGTCAACCTAGCTAAAATTGAGATTGTGATCTTCAAGAAAATTTATCATCGTCTGAATGAGGAGGAGGTTATTTGTAGATCTCATTGTGTTCACTTAGTATGATAAACCTTGTGTTGGGTGAACCCTTCAACCTTGCAAAACTGGGCTGAGTGAGGAGATTTGAATCCTGGGTGGAAATCATTTTACGTACATGGAGTAACCCCTAGAAAAAACTCAAGGAATCAATGTAATTTGTTAGATCTAGGTCCAACTTTCTAACCTGCACCTGGACCTACAAATGAAGGTTGGAAACTTGACACATATTATAACACCACCATACCAAGTAAATTTGCTGCAATTTTAAGCATTTTCAAATAAACTTGTATTTAATATTTCTTTTTTTCCATATGAGATATAAGATTTCAACTCCAAATAATTGGCATTTTTTTTGGAACTAAATGACCCAAGGGAGTTTATGACCTAACAGACTAGACTTCTAGAAAATGGTGGTAGGGAGCAATTGGCTGCAAATACTCTAGGTCCACTCCTAGGCTAATATAGCAGATATACAATTACGAGAACAGGGGCGCTCATTCTACTACAAAAGGGGTCCTTGGGCTGGGGAACCCACATATAATAAATTTATGTTGTTGGCCAAGAGGAAGGCCTTCCAAAATAAATGAGGTGAAGAATGGCTATTTTGACTCGATATAGGCCTTCCAAAATAAATTGAGCTAACATGCAGGTATGTGCCAATCATTCCAATGGTCCTTGTAATTAGAATGTGAGAGAATTGGAACTCGTTGGAGTTCCTTTGTACCTAACTACAACCGAAGGGAATGTGATAAGATGGATACGATACAATGGTGGTTATATCACCATAACTAGAACAAGTAAGTATAAAAATAGTTTAAAAACAAAAAATGTTTCAATGTTTAAAAGCATGTTCAAACTTACAATCAAATAGAGGAAAAAACACATACAAAAAACGAGATAATAATCATGAACAAGCTTCACTTCATCCTGAATTATGAACTGTAAAAGAACTTACAAAATGTGACACTACGAACCTGGTTAAGAGCACAAGCAAAAAGATCCTGGACATGACACTGGTTGACAAGTTGTATAGCTCATGATGCAAGAGGATTTGTACCTGCACTGCCAGGTCATTCAAAATCCATAATTATGTATACAATAAATACAAGTAATTGATGTAGTATTTTTTACTCTAAGATGCATTCTTATGATAATGCTAGAAAATATGTTGACAATGTCAAAACATACCTGAATAAGCTCCTCTTCATTTCAAGTACAATTTATTGGAGTCGCCTGAACTTGGAACAAGCTTCCCACGATCTGAAAGAGTAGCAACCAAGTCAACAGTGACTTTTTTGTTGCTACGTTGGATCGAGGGAGGTTTGCTCCAAGATTAAATCGCTCCAATAAATTATTCTCTACTAAACAGGGCCAACCACATGAAGGTGGAAGCTCTTATGGCCCCTCCCCCCTCACATCACTCTCAATTCCCCAATACCCAATCTATATTTCATTTTTTACTTTCATGAGCAGAAAAAAAAAAATATTCAATAACTAATAAAAAAGCAATGCAACAAAAAGTACGCAAGAAAACATTGAAAGTGCTTGACATAAAAATAGTATGATAAATGAGTTTTTATATAACGCAAAAAAGGTTCCAAGTATGGTAACATTTGTCTTATAATAATACAATATTTTACATTATCAAATTTTCTTTTTCTTATTCCTACTTCTAAAGCTCCTAACTACATCATCAACATCATTGTGCTCTACTTCTGTTTCATGCCTTTCCCGCATAGCTGACCTAGTTGCGTACTCACGATGTTTGGTCTCATGCAGTGATGGGGCATTGCCTAAAAAAATAAATAATATTAAATTTTAATTGTCAGTTTTTAAATATCATTGAACTAGTTCGGTAATATTAATATAAAAAAATTGCAATGAGATTATTTACCTAGTGCACCAGTTGTCACCGTTGGAACCATTGCCTTGTGTTCCTTTCTGGTGGTAGGATTCTCAAGTACAACATTCTCTGTCATTTAAACAAAAAAAGTTATAAGGACACAACCCTCAAGGTATAATTAGAAAAAAATATAAGTAGAAATTAGTTACTGTCGTGGACCTCACTGATAGTAGCATTGTTGACCTTGTTCCCACTAGAATGATCAGGTTGCACGTGAGGACCATGTACTTCTGGAAATATTTACTCTCAACACACTGCTCTACAACTGGGTTAGTTGGCTCATTGAAAGTGTTGCTCCCATGATTTAAACAAAGTTTTTAGACATTAAATTTATGGATGAAAACAAATATATTGAAAGGTTAATGTTTTACCTTATCAGGCATTCTGGATCTTGGGACCTGTCCCAAGCTTCTACGATGTTCAACTACGGCTTCATAGCTGGAACAAAAAGCGATCTCTCTCTCTTCCTCTATGGTTTATGTTCCAAATTCATCACCCTACATTACATATGATTGTGTATTTTTAATGTTATTTGATGGGATTACAAAAATGTTGGAAGACGATACAATTAATTATAAGATGTTTACCTACTTACAATTCTTGTGGCTAATTTCAAGTAGTCGCCCCGACCTAGCTTGTGATGGCCTTTTTTTTCAATCCTAGCTTTGGTTTCCTTCGAGATGTTAGGCAACCTATCATTAAAAGCTTGAAGTCAATTATGTAGTACACTTTTATTTTAGACATAGAGAAAATTGAAGCTATGGAATTAAAGTTGTAATTTACCTTGCGGGTCCAGTTAGCATTTTTCCATCTTTCTTGGCCTTTTTCTCTTTTCCATCATCAATGAGTGCTCTCCACTACCTCTCTAGAATTGTGAGAGGACACTCGTATCTAGAGTTAATTTGCAAGTGCGTCCTATAGGTGTCCCAGGTATATTTGATATATTTTCTAATCGTCGAGGCGACTGTTGTTCTATCAAATGTGCCCACCCAAAAAAGGCTTTCTAAATAATCTAGAAGTTCTTTTTTTAGGTTGGAATTCTGAAAATTCCACCTTGTGCGTATGGTTGGGCCAAAAATTACCAATGCCTTGCTCTCCAAGGCCATGTAGAAATCATTGTTTCCTACATAGAAAAAATATATTATCATTAATTTAAAAATAATAATCATGATAAAATATGTTTTAGATAGAGTACATGAAACAGTTAAAATATTAAAAATTACCTGGGAGTTGTACTTGCTTTATAGGAACACCTTCATTGCTCACCAAAAACATGCTTGGAATGGTCCCCGTGGAGGTGACACGTGTAGCTCCAGGAAATGCAATAATAAAGTTGGCCATACCAGCCTCATCACTGCCAACACGTTCAGTAGTTGGCTGTGTGTCTTATTGGGCAGGTTTCATTTCTTGGCTACCACCTAAAGGCGTAGAAGGTGTACGAGAGGGTTCCTCAGAAATATCTTGCCTTTGTGTCCCATTACCACCAACACCGGGGGCATCAGGTCTTGAAAAATGCTACATACAAAAGAATTTTTTTGTTAGTTTAGTTAATGTAAAAATTAAAAATCAACATATCACAATTGATCTCATGTAGAACAAAAAAATATATCCTTTTGATTTTTTGTTATTACCTTGTATGTTTCTAGTTGGATAATAATTTGTCTTATCCTTTTTCCTAATTCAAGTGTTTGAGGCACAATGTCTACCAAATGCTCAAGTTCCTTGGTTGCTTTTAGCGCCTTTTTTCGCAGCAACACCAATGTACATGGGGTTGAATACAACTCTTCCTCGTTGAGGGAATCAACATGCGCACCATGGCCAGGCATCTACATATTTGAACAAAATTAACATTATTTCAATTATGTAAAGAACTAAAATACCTGAAAATAGAGCAAGGCTGGCACTTTATATGTTCTTCGGTTGGTCCCTTTCCACGATCATCCTGCCACATTATAAAATAATAAGAAGCATAAAATATATATAAAAAAAAATTGTTAAAGATAAAGAAACTAATATGAAACTGAAATTTTTATTTTTTTACTTGTCCTGGGGTTGTTCCTGTACTGCCACGATTAGTCTGCGACATTGCAATAAAATTAGAAACGTGAAAACTTGAAAAAAATATCTAACTTGAAAACACAAAACGAAAATTGAAATAATTTCTAAATTTACCTTTATAATACATAAACTTTGTGCATTAAAGAGTACAAATTTACCATCAAATGACATTCGAGTTTAGAGTAAACAGTAAATTAGAAATATTAAGACAGTGTCTTCTCTAAGTTTTCAAATCAACAGACAACAAAACAAGTTAGAGGCGCATTTATAAGGAATGGGTGTGAGCCAAACATTGTGACTTACAATTCTATGATCATTGGTCTCTGTTGGTAGAGTAGAAGAGGCCTTGGAGTGGTTGAGTATAATTAAAATTAAGGGCTGTAAGCCAAATATTTAAACTTACACCTTGCTAGTAGACAATTTCTGAAAAGTAGGTAGATTAGATGAGGCTAAAGAGATTTTCAGTGAAGCTTTAATGAGTATAATAAAGCTAACTATAGTGGCCTATAATGCATTGGTCAATGGATATTGCAAGGGAGGGAAATTGGATGAATATTTCCTTCTCCTCGAAGAAATGAATGAGAATGACTGCATGCCTGACATAATTACATACATTACCATAATTTATGGGCTAATAAAACAGAACAGGATCGTAGAGGCTTTGAAGTTGCATGATCAAATGGCAAACAAGGGCTATGAACTATATATGAAGACAACGCTTTCTTATCTGCGGTGCCCTTACCAGATCCTTATAACGAGTGGTCGTGATTATCAGGGATAATTATACATTCAGATGCACAAAGAACACAAACATAATGCGATATAGTCATAAACACGAGATGTAGTGCACTTCAATGCTTCATTTTATTAAATCAACAAATGACCGAAATATGCTTACAAACATAATGGAAATAAAAATAGCTAGGTGTTGTGGTAGCATATCTCTCAGAAGAGATGTGGTCGCTACAGGCCTCTGAACTGAGTTACAATGAGGCTCGAGGGCCTATTTATCATTTAGAAACAATGGGAAATCCTAAACAGCCAAAACCCTAACCCTAGGAGATGAAGCGCCAAAAACTATGGGCCCCGTTTGGGTGAATTGGTGTTTCAACTTCCCAGGGGCGTAATCTCGAGCATACGATTCTGTCAATGTGTATCATACCCTCGTTAGAAAGATCTATCCAAGGAGTGGTTGACCTTGACAGGAGGTGGTATTGGTCCAAGGACCAATGTTGCTCCCATTTTTCCCAAAACATCGTTTAGGCCTCAAAACGACTCTAGAAGTTCAAGACCCGAAATCGTTAAAATAGTAAGTTGGGGATACAACTTAAAAACCCGAACGAATCGATGGTGTGTCTGGATGGAATATGTGGTGGACACCAATATCCACCGATCATTAAGGCCCCAAAATGGTCTAGGGTAAGTAGACCCGAAACTCCACTAAAAATAGTAAGTTGTGCTAAATGTGAAAAAGCTATCAGAATTGATGGCATCTAATGAATAGGATTAAGGAATATATCCACCCTATGAGAATTAAATTTCCTAGTCAGTAGTCGGCTCAAGGTGATCTGGGGTTGTGTGTTTTTAAAACTATGGTTGCACCTGGGCCTCCAAAATTTGATTACATCATAATATATCGCTTTTATATATGATTAAAATCCATTAGGGCCTTGGCTAGTGAGCGCCAATTATTCTAATTGTAGTTAGCATGCATACACAATCATATGCACATAATTTTCTTTTTTTTATCTAGGGCCATAGTTAAGGTTTCCAGAGAGCTATTTTGATATTATGTTGAATTTGAATTTTGAAAATATAAAGAGAAAAAAAAATTCGCAAGTACAAAATAGGTACATGATTTACAAGAAGTCTGTTGAAAACTAGCGAACCATTAGAATAATTGGCACAGAAGTTGTGTACAACCTATCATCTAGAGTATCATCTGTACCTATCATGTTAATAATATAGAGAATTCAAGCAAGATAGAACTGATTGTTGATGCTTGATACATTGTTGGATGCCAAGCTTTCCTCCATCAAATCTATGTTCGATAAAACTACACTGAATCAGATATCAATGTGGACTTATGGAAACTTGCATGAACCAGCAGTCACTAAAGTGCATGATGGAGGGCCATTTTGGATAGCTAGGAAAATTCTTTAGATGGACTTACCTCGTGATTTGAACTGTGAGGAGAATGGTCTTCTCATAAGAAATAGTGAAATTATATTATTCAATGGTGATAAAACACAATTGTTGAGTTTTCTTACTCAAATATGTAATGCAATTGTTAAGTGCAAAGGTTCAGGAGCGACAATGAAGTGCTTGAATTCATTTGAACATTTTTTGATTGAATTTGTATCCTTAGATTCTTTTAGTTTAGGTTTGGATGATTTGGTTCTTGCTTGTTGTGATTCTCAAAGAAATGTCTTTATGAATGAGCTAGGAAATGAACTTACTGAAATTTCTAGGATTATGAAGCATGTGAGGGGAGGAAGATATGATAGTGCCATCATTTCCCAAGTGGAGAAGCATCTACTTGGAGTGTAGGAAAATGTTACCAAGGCTATTTCTTCTTCAAGTTCATTTTTTCTTATTGTTACCAGTGGAAATGAAAGATCTGCTAAGAAATTGGTTCAACAACTTGCCTTGTTATGGCTTCAAATGTTTCAAGGGAGGAAAGTTTTTCCTAGAGATTGACTTAAATAGATTTTCATGATAATGATTTTTTTTTTATTAATGGTCCTCCATATCTCCACAAGAATTCATTACATGCATTAAAATCATACGTACATATCAACTCTACAATGATTATTAACCCTCTCATATAGTGGCCACTTCATGCAGATTTTGATGGGGATTTCATTCATGTTTTTTATCCCCAATATTTAGAATATCAAACTGAGATTTCTCAGCTTCTAAGTGTGGATCAACAAATGTTTAGTTCCCATTTTGGAGAGGCAAACATAGCACTAATTGTTGCTACTTGATATATTTTTGGATGCCAAAATTTTGTCCATCAAATATATGCTGGATAAAACCACACTAAATCAGCTATCAATGTGGACTTATCGAACTTTGCTTGAACCAGCAGTCACTAAAGTGCATGATGGAGGACCATTTTGGACAGCTAGCCAACTTCTTCAGATGGATTTTCTTGTGGAATTGAATTGTGAGGAGAATGGGATTCTCATAAGAAATAGTGAAATACTATTATTAAATGGTGATAAAAAATGATTTTTGAGTTTTACGAATCAAATTTTTAATGCAGTTGTTAAGTGAAAAGGTCAAGAAGCAGCAGTGAAGTGCTTGAATTTATTTGAACAATTATTTATTTAGTTTTTATTCTTAGATGTTTTTATTTCAGGTTTGGATGATTTTGTTCTTTCTCAATGTGTTTCTCAGAGAAAGATATTTATGGAGGAGTTAGGAAATGAACTTATTGAAATTTCTAGGCTTATGAAGCATGTGAGGGGAGGAAGATATGATAGTGCCAACATTTCCCAAGTGGAGAAGCATCTACTTGGAGTGCAGGAAAATGTTACCAAGGCTATTTCTTCTTCAAGTTCCTTTTTTCTTATTGTTGATAGGGGAAATCCAAGATCTGCTAAGAAATTGGTTCAAAAGCTTGTCTTCTTAGGGCTTCAAATGTTTTAAGGGAGGAAAACTTTTCCTGGAGATTAGCTTAAATAGATTTTCATGATAAGGAATTTTTTTTTTTTATCAATGGTCCTCCAAGTGTCCACAAACATTCATTACATGGATTATAATCATACGTACATCTGGGCTCTACAATTATTATTAACCCTCTAATATGGTGGCCACTTGGTGCAAATTTTGATAGGGATTCCATTCATGTTTTTTATCCCCAATATTTAGGATCTCAAGCTGAGCTTTCTCAGCTTCTAAGTGTGGATTAACAAATGTTTAGTTCCCATTTTGGAGAGGCAAGAATAGCACTAAGTGTTGATACTTGATACATTGTTGTATGCCAATATTTTATCCATGAAATCTATGCTGGATAAAACCACACTGAATCAGATATCAATGTGGACTTATCGAACCTTGCCTAAACCAGCAGTCACTAAACTGCATGATGGAGGGCCATTTATTCATTATATCTCTTCTAGAGAATGTCTTTTCTGTCAGAAGATGAGAATGAAAGAACCAAGAACACCATTTAAGAATCTAATGGCCTTTCTACTTGATCTAACGATCTATTATGATAGGATGGTGAGAGATGTTCGTGGAAAATTTCTCATTCATTTTGAATATGGGAAAATAAAGTCTTTAGTAGCATGTAATTCCTCAAACAAGAGGGAGTCTAGGAGTATCTTGGGTCATTCATCTCCAGGAGAACACGTAGGGACTTTGGCTTCTACATTAATTGCAAACTTGACTTACAAAGCACTTTTTTATTCCTTTAAAACAAAATCCCCTTGGGACATCCTTAAGGTAGTTGAGATCATCTTACTTTTTTTTTTCATAAATGTTTTATTTCAATATGATTTCATTTTGTAAGGTGGGAGGGATGAATTTGAAGCCAATGACAACAAGAAATGCTAATGAGTAGATATAATTCTACCTTACAACCAAATTATTGACAAGTAATTCTTCACATGAAAAGTTTTTGTGTTGATGAGACACACTTTGAGGAGAAAGTTGCAAGAATTCAAGAATCTTTGAAGAGGATTCCTTTGAAATATTTATCTCTCCAAATGGTTGTTGAGTAAGTGGATACCTATGTTGCACCTTTTCTTTCATTTGTGTTATGTATAATCATAAAGGTATCTTACTCTCCAGGTCAATCATATAACCAATCTGATTCAGAATGCATTTTTGGATGTGAAGGTTGACCCTATTAAAATTTGCGAATGAACTATTTATTGTTTCAAGGTCTCTAGTTGATGACACACTGCCTAATTTGAATCTACTGTCTAATTGTCTATATTTGAGAGACAACATGTTATTACATATTACTCTAACTAAAAATAAAGTATCATGTTTCTTAGGTTCTAGATATTTTAGAACTCTAATTGATTACAAAGGGAGACAAGGCACGAAGAAAATCATATGGGAATTTCAAGGCTCTAATAATTTAGGAAAATAATGGAAAAAAAAAGGTTCGGAAAGCACCAAGAAAAGAAACATAGACTCACATATTTTAAGTGTCTTCTTTCCCATCACTGTTAGAATCAGCTATCCAACACATAATTGATTGGTAGTGTATTAACATTGTTATTCACAATACAGTTTTTCATGAGTTTTGCCTTTGTTTTTATTTTGATTGTAAACACTTATGTAAGGTTCACTGTTGATTTGAGATCCTCACTATTTATTCTGGTGTTTTCTATAAGGTTTTCTAAAAATGGATTTAGAACCAAGGTAGACTGTCCATGTAAATTCTCCAAGATACCTAGACCCTACCAACTTTTCCCTCAAAGAAATATAATTTTTCATTACTTTCAATGTCTACGTATCCTTAATTTTTCTACCCAAGTTGTTTTATGTTTTCTTAGTTCCCTTGCAAATGCGTTGACATTTGGATTTACAAGGCCTCTTTTTCCTTTACATATCAACTTTTCATTCCGTGACTTTCTGCTTCAAAAAGGGAAATATACACAGATATAAATAGCCTGTAGGTGTTCTCTTGTTAGAATTGAGTTTTTGATATTTACTTAGGCCTCACTTTTCAATAGTGTAGTATTGAATATGGTAATTGAACGTGAAAAAAGAGATTTAAAGTTCAATGCTTTGCATGCAAGTAGAGTTATTTGCTTCAATAGCCTTTAATATTGTCTACAGGAAGGTATTCATTCCATTTTATTTGCATGTTAAAGTTAGGACAAGTATTCTTTCAATAAGTAGTGCCTTTTTTCCAATGAGGATTCCAAATTTTTAAGTTTAGCATTCTTGTTATTTCTCCTCCTCTTGATGTGATAACTTGAAAAATTTTGACTAAAAGGAGGAAGTCATGGATTCTATCACCAAAATATGAATTGTTGATTTCTTTGGATCTCCTTTCCTACTGAATTTCTATGACCAATGAAGAGTCTCCAAAAAACATGTATCTTTAGAGTTTAATCCTTTTGATAACACCACTTACATGCCTATTATAAGTCCCCTAAAATCTGCATCGTTGTTGGTGGATGAACATATGCCAATATGGAAAAGGATTGGGAATTATAACTTACGAGCTTTAGATTTTCTAGCCAAACCATTAATTGGTGTTGCATATATTCTATCAACCTATGATGCAATTGATATTTGTGGTATAACTTTTAAATACTATTAACTATGAGCATTGAGAAGCTTAGAAATCCCTTTGGAAAGCTAAAAACATTGATACCATCTATGTCACATGGTTCACCAAAATTCAAACTTGAGGTTTAAAATTCAACGAACCTAAAGAAAATTCTTAGGTTTGATTAGGTTCTTCAAACCTCATGACCGAACCTCAAGTTGAATTTGAACTTGAAGGAAAATTTGGGTTTTTTTTATCGGTTTTCTCATTTTTTATAAATAATAAAGTAAAGTTTTTCTAACCCTAGATCCCCTGACTTAGAACCATTTTTGCGCTTTTTGTTCACTCTTCACTCAACCAAATTGTCTCCATTGCCCATGTCACTGACCCTCTTTCCATTTCTATTGACCCTCTTTCAAGGTCATTTAGAAGCATATTTAAGTTTTGATATAGAAAATAGAACATCCCTGTGATAATAATATTGGAGCAAATTTCTATGAAATTAACCATATGGAAAGACAAAGAATCCTTGTGATAAGAAATACCATCAAGACTGACATCCATTTGATAGAGTTCACTCAAATATTTTGTCAAACACTTTGGTGACAGACTCAAAAAAAACTCAAATTCAGAGTTATAAGGCATATCTGAAGTAGATGAATGTAACTTGTTTTCCTTATTATTTTAGATCACAAAGAATAGCTTTAGTCTTCGTATATGAGCTTGTAACTAACATGCTATGAAAATAAGTGAACACTACTACATGTGTAGCAATTAAGTTAAGAGTTTCTTCAAACATTTTGAATTAAACAAAACTATATCAAATAAACGGTAGTAGAAAATGAAGGAATTATACATCAACCCATAAAAAATGTATTTATAGACCAAAAAATAATTATTTAAAAGCATACCCTACTTTCCAATGTGAATACAAGTCAAAAACATTCAACTTAAGTAAGGTTGTGGCATAAAACAAAGAAATCTTGTTAGAGGCATTTAGACAAACAATTAGTGAGCAACCTCATTAATTTCAAAGGCTTGTGTTACAACCACCTAATGAATGGTCTCAAATGTAATATTTACGTTGTGCAGCCTTACTAAACACTCCTCCATACAAATATGTGGCTTAGGATATCTGCAACTCTAAATCTAACCAACAAACTTGCATGGCAACTCAAAGGAAAAACAAACCAACACTTAATAATATGTTGGCTTTGATGGCTAGGAATTGTCTTGGGAAACATCAAACCCTCTTAATATATTTATATATTTCAAGGGCCAAAATTACACCCATTTCCTACCAAATTTAGAGTTAAAAGGTTAAACTTATGGCTGAAGAGAAATCATATAAGTGCCTTGTTTTGTGTCTTGGGTGCATGTAGTATAAGGTGTGAAAATAAGGGAATTTTTGTACTAAAATTAAGGTGCTATAGATGTACCTCTCAAGCTAAAAACAATATGATTTCCATATCTCTAAATACCTCAGAAAATATCACCAAGAATCATTATAAAATAGACATGAAATGAAAAACATAAAAGATAATAAAAATAACTAAATAAGAACATGAACTGATTATGTGAGGAGTACATGCACAGGAGTTTTGAAGCCAAACTGAAAAATTTTGAAGCATGAAGAAACCACATTACCATTTTTCCGCTTAGCCTTTCAATGTGGCCCTAACAGATTAATGTTTCCTTTGACGTGACCCTATCATATTAATGTCTCCTTTGATGCAACCCTAGCAAATCAATGTCTCAACACTTGAATGGGTGGGGTTTACGTTGACAAAGAGTTGTATGGGAAGTCCGTCGATGACTCTGTGGTGATTCAAATCATAGATAGATGACTTTGTGGTGATTCAAATCGTAGATAGATGGTCTGGCTGCGGGGGAAGGGGAATAGAGCGGGAAAGAATATTATGGCACGAAATAAGACTTAGTGGAAGATAAAATATAATATATACAATATATTATATATAATTAGTATTATGTATTATATATAATATAGCCTAGGTGAAGAGGTAGCCTAGCCAAAGGAATCCAAATGAACTGTCAATTTTGGTTCACATGGGAGGAGTCAAAATGCTTAGATTATGAAACACAACAAATCAAAATTTCTCCAAAGCTAGGTGATCTTGTTTGATTGTCGAATTATTTTTGTGAGTCGTATTTGAGTTTCAAAACCCTCCCTCACCATCAATGCATGCATATACTATAACCATGTAAAATTTTAGTGTGTACCAGCACAAATTGAAAAAAACTCAACATTGGCCCCATTCACAATTCCTTGGGGAAGTGATTAGGGGTATTTTGACAATGAATGAGATCCATCATATTACCATTATGATATAAAGTCTTCACCATCAACAATGACGTGGTTATGTGTGAGGTTATACTGGCATGGTACAAAAATTAAGTAATTTTGAAGGCAAAATGTCATGTTGAAGTGAATTTCCAAAGTGTCGGGCACGTTAGTCAGTACTAGGTGAGTGACATTCATGAAAGAGAAAGTAAGAAAATACAAAAAAAAATGGAAAATCATAATGGAATAAGAAAGTTTACCATGTAATGATTTAATTTTTGCTTTCAACGATAAGATACATGATCCAGATTTATGCAGAAATGCAAAAAAATACAAAAATAACCATAAACATAGAGATGCAGCAGAAATAATGCTTCATTTCATTAACATCAAATAACATAAATATTCTTACAGACATAATGAAAATAAACTAGCTAGGGTGTTGGTAGCGAATCTCTGAGAAGAGATGTGGCGGCTACAGACCTCTGAACTGTGTTACAATGAGGCTTGAGGGCCTATTTATTATTGAGAAATAATGGATAACTCTAAACATCCAAAAACCTAACCCTAGGAGATGAAGCGCTAAAACTATGGGCCCTTTTTGGGTAAATTGGTGTTTCAACTTCCCGGGGACGTAAATTCGACATACGATCTCTGTTTTATGCTTACGATACATTGTTAGAAATATCTATCCAAGGACTACAATTTTTGGCACAAATATTGATTCTAGAAAAGAATCATACTCATAGGAAAAACGATGCCCAAAAAACGTCATTTATGGCCTCAAAATGGCTTTGGAAGTTTAGGACCTGAAAAACTGCTAAAAATAGTAAGTTGTGCTCCAACTTAAAAACTAAAAGAACTGATGGTGGGGGTTCAAATGGAATAGGTGGGTGGCCACCAATGTCCACCTGGATCACTAAGGCCCCAAAACGGCTCTGGGAGTGCAGGACCCGAAAACCTGCTAAAAATAGTAAGTTGTGCTGAAAGTGAAAAGCTGCAAGAATTGATGGTGCGGGTCCAAATGGAATAGATGGGTGGCCACTAATATCCACCTTGATCATTCCTCGCTCTTTAAGAAGCAACGATCCCCATTGCGTTGAGATCCTCCATGAGATGAGGCACGTTTTGTTGTCAAATATGTCATGGACCTGCGGGCGGACATGCTGGATGCAATTAGTAAATTTGGTTTCTTTATCAACCTCAAATAGTACATGTATGGATTCTATCTATGTAGTCACATGAGGTATGGCAACATCAGGCAGCGGTGCATCGGGGGTCAGATCAATGGAGTGCTTGTCCTGACAGTGTAGAGGAACCTCTGTGAATGAGGAGAAAGTTTCCTCGTATTCCTCCATGACTTTGTCCATCCGCTACAGCCGTGCAGGGGAGTCATGTTTAGAGTTTGTGGCCACAATATTATTCTTTCCCTGTGAGCGAGTTGTAAGGAAAATAAATTTCCTGGTTTGGGAAACAATCTTACTACGTTGTTTTGTAGTAGTCAAAGAGATGTCAAGAGGCGGTACTACCTCCAGTATCCTGTACAAGTTATTTCCCAAAGTAATAACAACAACACGAGGCCTATACTCATACACAGCATGTCGCCTCCACAAGTATGATTGGCTTAATAATACATCAGCTACATCAAGAGGAGAAACACCACACAATACCTCATCTGTGAATGGATTGATACTGTATAGAAGGCAGCACTGCTGCCGGATGCGGAGATATCTCCCTGGGTGGCACCACCCATTGGTATATGGCTGTGAGTGTGCTATGGTTGGTAGGCCAAGCTGCTTCATGACCTCTGCTAAAATCAGGTTCTTTTGGCTTCCGCTATCGACAAGAAATTGCAGTGGAGAACCCTTCGCCCACATTTGTGAATGGAAGAGGCGCTCCCCCTCCTCTGTATCCTCTGAATCCTCCCTCTAGATCTTGGTGGTGGCAAAAATGGCACTGGGATACACATCAATTATATGCTTCCCTTTTTCATTACCTTTGTATGGTTCTCACTCAGGATCAGAAAATGCATCTGATTTGGGTGCATTTAGTTTGGCCACCAAAGACTATTTGGCCCGACACTCGTTTGTGCTATGAGTTGGGCTGTTATGAAATTCACACCACTTCCCTGTGTCCTTATTTGGATTTTTGGTATTGTTCTGAGTCACACTACTTTGGCCTTGCCCCTTGTTCTTCATTTCAGGGGCACCTTTCGGATTTGTAGATCCAAAGTCTCACTTCTTATGCTTAAATTTCTGCTTGATCTTGGCGGCATAGCGATATGTCGTGCCAACCAATGTAATGTCGAGGAACTCCATTTCCTCCTGAATGTGTTTGTGCAAACAGCTGCAGTACTTGAGCATCAAATGTATCTCTGAATATTTAATACCCAACTTTGTGCGCAGTGTATGGAACATATTCGTTAGTTCGTGCACATCTTGATCCCTTTGTTTCCGCAGCTTGGTCCATTGGATGTATTTGTCCTCATAGCTCCCCACAAGGTAATATTTTTCCTTGATGTCGTCTCTGAACGAATTCCAAGTGGGTGTGGCTGAGAATAGAGAGGGTTCCCTTCATCCTCTTGCTCACAGTAGGTTTCCCACCAGTCTTTGACATGGGGGGCGGCTTTGAGGAGTGCAAAAATAATATTTTCTCAGTCAGAGAAATCATGGACCGAGAAATACACTTCCAGCAAATTCAACCATCTATCTATGGTGTCTGCATATATTTTGCCTTCAAATACAGGAATTTCAAAGTTTACTTGTACCTTGAAGGGAGTGGTGCCTCTAGAGTGGCTGTTGGATGCAGATGCATTGTAGGTGGGCAGTCGTTGAAGGATCTGAGCAAAGTTATCCATCATCGCGTTCCTTTATTTCTCGAGGGCCTCCTCGAGCAATATTTTGATAGGATATCTTGCTCCCTAATATTTCTTTTATTCCTCCATAGGAGGTCATCGGGGCTTGCAAGGCTGATCTTGCAAGGGTTCAACTAGATCGAACCCTAACTCCTTATACCCTGACTGCGTTAGGGACATGCAAAGAAAAGCAAAGAAAGAGTAGACCCCTCTGATATCGTTGATCCAGATTTATGCAAGAACACAAAAAAATACAGAAATAACCATAAACATACAGATGCAATGGAAATAATGCTTCATTTCATTAATATCAAATAACAAAAATATGCTTACAAACATAATGGAAATAAAATAGCTAGGGTGCTGGTAGCGAATCTCTGAGAAGAGATGTAGCGGCTACAGACCTTTGAACTATGTTAAAATGAGGCTTGAGGGCCTATTTATTATTTAGAAACAATGGATAACTCTAAACGTCCAAAAACCTAACCCTAGGAGATGAAGCGCCAAAACTATGGGCCCCATTTGGGTAAATTGGTGTTTTAACTTCCCAGGGACATAACTTCGGCATACGATCTCCGTTTGACGCGTATGATACATCATTAGAAAGCTCTATCTAAGGACTACAATTTTTACCAAAAATATTTATTTTTTAATGGAATCATATTTTATGGACAAATGATGCCCAAAAAATGTCGTTTGGGGCCTCAAAACAGCTCCGGAAGTTCAGGACACGAAAAACTGCTAAAAATAGTAAGTTGTGTTGCAACTTAAAAACTGAAAGAACTGATGGTGGGGGTTCAAGTGGAATAGGTGGGTGGCCACCAATGTCCACCTGGATCATTAAGGCCCCAAAACGGCTCCGGGAGTGTAGGACCCGAAAACATGCTAAAAATAGTAAGTTGTGCTGAAAGTGAAAAGTTGCAAGAATTGATGTTGCGAGTCCAAATGGAATAGGTGGGTGGCAAACGATATCCACCTGGATCATTAAAAATTTCTAAGGGAGACTAATCGTAAGAAGGTTTAGCCTAAGTATTATAACACAAAATTTAATCAAGCATAGAGAAATAAATAAAACCTCGAAGTATCTATGCCTTGTAAAACAATTAAATATTATAATTTCAATAAAAATGAGAGAAAAGAAATATACATTACCTCTAATGAATTTGTTTTACTTTTTTAGTAGTTGATTTCTTCCTAGAATCTAGAAATATAAAAGACCCTCTATCATTTCTCTATAACATTTACTCAAAATTAAGACAAGTCTCACACAAGAGCTTTAGCTAGGAAAATAAGTTCTTCCAGTTTATTCTAACAATTATAAATGAGAGAGAAGCCCTCCTGATATATATATATATATATATATATATATGATGCCTCGCAAAATTATTAGTATAAAACCATGTGATAGTCTAATATCATGTGCCAATACAATTTTCTCAAGGAAAAATATGAGCTAAAACAAGAAACATTCTTAGTTGCATGGTCTAAAACCATTTTGAGCCAATAAAAAATATTTCCTAAAATAACCACCTCAACCAACTCAAACACATAAGTGGACTAGTGAAAGAGAATAAGTGAACTCTAAAATATGCCCATTCGCATGTGTGGATGATGTGTAGTCAAGACATAGTAATATTTTTTCTATGAAAAATTTTAGTAGCATCATAACTAGGTCAATTTTTGCCCAATTTTCTAATATGACCTCATTTTTAAAATATCATAGTCATTCTACATTTAATGGAAAAGATTCAAGGAAAATTTGGGAATTATTACAAAATATAGCTGCTCCTGAAGCTGACTTCCCTAAAAAATGTGTTCTTACCAGCTTGTTAACCTCAAGAATTGGTCCATGTGGCATATGATGATGATGTGGATTCCTTCTCATCATATAGCGCACTATCATGGATCCCTAGACAAATTATTCCACTATAGTGTCACATATCCTAAGAAAAATAACACAAATCCAAAAATAAACATATATTTTTATATGCATGTGTTATTTTTGGATTCCTTCTTGATTAGTCTCCCTTAGATTTTGTAATGCTATTTCGACATTTGGTCAACACATCCGCAAACTGTTGTAATACCGATGGTTGTCGGCAGACATCGTAATATCGACGGTTTTCCGCACATGTTGTAATACCGACGGTTGTCCGCACACATTGCAATACCAACGGTTGCCCCAAATTCCGTCACACTACCGACAAGTGTCTCCACACGTCGCTATTGCGACGTCTATCCCCAAATGTCTCCAAATATCGCAATACCGACTCATGTCTTAGAAAATTCACATTTACAACGTTGTGTCTTGAACCGTCAGTGTATTGATGACATTCCTAAATGTTGCAATATCGACGATGTCCCTATATGTCAGTATAGCAACGGTTGTTGGCGGGATTTAAACAATTGAGAAAAAATGGGGAAATTTCCGACAATACGTCAAAAGTGTTGGAACTAAAGTGTCGGAATTTTGACCAAATGTACTAGTGTTATTTCTCTCTCTTGTGTTTTGGTGTCTAGTTCCCATCACCCGGAGTGGAAATACTTGAAAGCTGCTTGCCTGGTTGTATCTTAGGAGCTTTTTAGAGTGTGCTCTTTTCTCCTAGATTGCTTAGCTACACATACTTTTTGAGTCTAAATTTAATCTCTTAAAGTGGTTGACCGATTGCCTCATCGATCGAGGAGGCTTCATTGGTTGTCTCCGATGAGTGCCAAGCATTCTTCAAGAAGGCTTAGGAGTAATTTGGAGGGCGATTTCCACTCGATGGTTTCAAACGCAGCGGATAGAAATCCTCTGTCGGGGCTTGAAGTTTCTGTGGGTGGTTCTGGTGTCGGTGTCAGTATAGAAAGGAGTGCTCCACTCATCTCTAGAGTTTTATTTCCGACAGAAGAAGTAGAAATAGAGGAAGTCCCTCAGCCTGCTGAGCCTCTTCCATCTCCTCTTCCTGCTAGTTATCCTTACATTATTTAGTACATCGGATCCGAGTCTTAGAGACCGAAGAGTCCTTATCCGTCATATTCATTTCTTTCGATGGCCACGACTGGGAACAAAGTTTCGGCTGTGAACACTACAAGTGTTCAGACTCCTCTTTTAGTTGAAGGAGGGGGCACTATTGATATAGCTACGATCACTTACAGTGCTGCGATGTTTGGTTCTGGAAACACCCAAATACATGCTTCTCAATCTAGTCCCTTTTCTTAGGGAATGCCCACTAGTGGAATTCCTTCTTTCTCCTTTTCTGCTGCTTCATCTGTCTCCACACCCATTCCTTCTATGGATAGTGGATCAGCTTCATTTCAAGGGTTCCCCTTTGGAAGTGGGCACATCCCTCATTCAAACCATTCCTCGGTATCTTTACCTTTTACCTCTCAGACTCAAGGTTTCAATCCTTTTTCGGGAGGTCAAAGTTCTAATGCCTTTTCAGGATGGAACCCTGTTTTTATAGTGTTAGGGGCGGGGAGTCAGTTTCTCACTAGTCAGTAAGGGAATTTTCCTTTCCCTTCATCAAGTACTTCTCAGGCTTTCTTTCCATTTGCAAATGCTTGGAACCCTTACCAAGGGGTTTCCTCTTAATTCACTACCTCGGTTTGAGGGAATGGTCCTGTATATAGTAAATATATGTTGGGGGGCTCCTTCTCTGAATGTTGGGTCACAAGGATTTTCTTATGGCCCGAAATTCTCTACGAACAACATTGGAAACTTGGTGCCTAAAAAAATGCAGGTTATTCTTTTCAGAATGTGGGGAATCCTTTCTATGGAGGATGGAATTCCCAAGCTACTCCTCGCTTACCATTTCTGGCAATGTTAAACTTCCCAGATCTATCAAAATTGACTAACGATCCTGTTTGGTATAGTCCGGGTTGGCCTTCGGTCCCCACTAAGCTCCCTTTATACATTCCAAAGTTTGAAGGGAAAATTGGTGAGGATCCGACAGATCATATCACCACTTTCCATTTATGGTGTTCCTCGAACTCCCTGATCGATGACTCAATTAGGTTGAGATTATTTCAAAGAACCTTAACTGGAAATTCTGATAAATGGTATATTGAATTAACTGGGGAAATTTTTGCTATTTTTGGAGAATTGGCTACCATTTTCTTAAATAACCTTCAGTTGCCTGTCCGTTATGACGCCGGGACTGACCTCCTGTCCAATTTTCAACAGGACAAGAAAAATCACATTTATGACCATATTTAGGAATGGAGAAGAAGGAAGAGGCTCAGTAAAGACAAAATCCCGAATGAATTCCTTCTTGAGTGGTTTTTGAAATCTTTGCAGCTAGAAATTTCTAAGGATGTATCCCTTTCAGGGGTATTTTCTGAAGAGTAGGCTATTTTTAGGGCTCAGCAATTAGAATTGATTTATTCTCAGTATGGAGTCCTTAATAAAATTTTTCCGGATGCTTCTCACTCCAAATTAGGCTTAGTTAAAACTAAACTTGGTCCTCATGGTCATGGGCTTATCAGTTCGATTGATAGCGATGCAACTAACCTGCTAAGTCAATTGCAGCAGTTGTCTATACAATCTGCTTCTTCTGGTCAGGCTGCACCTTTAGTGTCAACTCCTTCCCAGTCCTTGGAAATTAATGTTGTCTAAACTTCCAATCCCAAAGGAAATAAAAAATCTGATGGGAAGAAGAAGGGACGGAATAACAAGAAAAAGGAGAACGATGGGAAGGGGAATGCAAAAAAACCAACAATCATGTTTGAGAGGGTAAAAAGGATAATAAAAAAAAGGTGAAATTTCCATGAAAATTATGCACTGGAGATCATCTTACGCACCTTTTCCCTAAAATTCAAGATGTGAAGTGCTTGTTAGCTCGACAGGGTTCTTCTAGTTCCTAGTCTATCCTAACAAACCCTTTTCCCCAAGGGAATAAATTAGTTGTTGGCACGAATCAAAATAGTGGGGCTTCCTCTGGGGGCAGTCAGGAAGGGGAAAATACATTAAACATATACATGATGAGTGCTCACGCAAATATCGCTACGAGATCTCGTAACTATGGTGAAGATGAGTCTTCAAAAGCCAAGGGTGCTCTTGATATTACTGAGCCACTTCATATTACTAGGCCTATTGTTGAGCCTATACCTTGAATGCCGAAAGGGTCTTCAAAATGTGTTGTGAAACAGCTCCAAAAAGAGAAGAAAATAGATATCAACGCCTTAGAATTAAGCCACTTCGAGGGGCAACCTCCAATACATTACATGAATGAATAATTCTTGAATGATTCAAATTACAAAACCTCCTTTCTATATATAGGAGTCTATGGTGCCACAATGTAATCCTAGCCAGCCTAACAATAATAATTTAAGGGCACAATAATAACAATATGGGGGTTACAAGTGTACAATAATAACAACAAGGGGGTTACAAAAACAACAATAAGGGACTATACTAGTAATATAGAGACCTAACATGCCCCTCTCCTTCAAAAAAGTGGTGTCCTCAACGCTTGAGTAGCTTTGGGTGCTTCTATATAAAATTCTCATCCTCCCATGTAGAATATTCAGTGGGTAAGTTCTTCCACTTGATGAGATAGTCTGAAATTGATCGATTTCGTAGCTGTCGAGTTCTTGTTTTCGTGACCGCTTCAGGTTCCAATATGATTTTTCCTTCCTCATCAAGTTCTGGCAATATTGTTTGAACTGGAATATTTTCACCTATAACCTTCTTTAAGCATAAAACATGGAAAATTGGATGCACTCGTGAAGAAGCAGGAAGCTCCAATTTGTATGCCATAGTACCAATCTTTTGCAACACCTTGTAAGGACCATAGTACTTTGGCGATAATTTATTATCCTTCTTAGCTTGGTTGAGGGACATTTGTTTATATGGTTGTAGCCGTAAAAATACCCAATCTCCTACATCAAAACTTCTCTCGCTACGATGTTGATCTGCCTGTTGTTTCATTCGATTTTGTGCCAAATTCAGGTTATCCTTTAAGAGTTGGAGAACTTCTTGCTGATGCTCGATATGATCTTCCACTGCTTGAACCTTCGAATTTTCCCTTAAAGATGATGTGATGGATGGTGGATGATATCCATAAAGTGCCATAAATGGGGTCATTTTTGCTGCGGTATGGAAGGAAGTGTTATACCACCATTCAGCGAGAGGTAACCACTTGACCCATTGTGTTTGTTTATCGGATACAAAACAACGAAGATATCCTTCCAAACATTTATTTACTATCTCAGTTTGACCATCAGATTGAGGATGATAAGATGAGCTATGAGCTAATTGAGTACCCAAACAAGAAAATAACTTCGTCCAAAAATTTCCAGTAAAAATGGGATCTTTGTCGCTCACAATAACCCTTGGGTTTCCATGTAACTTTTGAATTGTGTCCATAAATGTAGTAGCAATTGTACTTGCTTTAAATGGATGAGATAATGCACAAAAGTGTGCATACTTGGTAAGTCTATCAACTACCACCATGATGACAATCTTTCCTTCGGACTTAGGTAAACCTGTGATAAAATCCATTGAAATCTCCTCCCAACGTTGACTTGGAATGGATAAAGGTTGTAGAAGTCCCGGGGTCTTAATTGTCTCCACTTTATTCTGCTGGCAAACCAAACATTCCGCCACAAAATTTTGAATATAAGATTTAAGGCCATCCCAAAAAAAATCTTTCTTCACCCTGTGGTAAGTTTTTAAAAATCCTGAGTGTCCTCCTAAAGGAGAAGTGTGCAATTCCAAAAGAATCTTTTGTTTTAGTTGGGAATTCTTACAAAGATATAAGCGATCTTTGTACCATAAGGAATCATTTTTCCAACTAAATTTATTAGATGTACTAGGATCTTGTTGCAAATTTTGAATGATTTTACACACTTCTTCATCCTTCTTCCATTCATCTCTTGCTTCGGTTATCCAATCTAGTTGGATAATATAAATGGCACAAAGCAATGCTTCCACCTCTTCATTCTTTCTTGAGAGTGCATCTGCAACAACATTTAGCTTCCCTTTTTTGTATATTATTTCAAAGTCATAACTCAACATCTTTGTGACCCATTTTTTCTGCTCTTCTGAAGATATTCTTTGTTCCAAAACGTGTTTAAGGCTACCATGATCATTTTTTACCTTGAAGTGTCTTCCCATTAGGTAAGTTCTCCATTTCTTTAGTGCATGCAATATTGCTAACATTTCCTTCTCATAAATAGGTTTCTGTAAATACTTTCATTTGATTGGACTACTTTCAAAAGCAATGGGTCTTCCTTCTTACATTAAAACAACGCCAATTCCATTTCCTGAGGCATCACATTCCACAATAAAGGTTTTTGTGAAGTCTGGCGTAGCTAAGACTAGTGTTAGGCACAATATGACCCATATATTCCACCTCTTGTAATCCGAAGAAACATTTGGATGTTTTTTCATATAATTGTTTCTCCTGCAATAGTTTGAGCACCCTGTCAACATGTTGAACATGATCCTTCCAAGATCTACTGTAGATTAGTATATCATCATAAAATACTAGCATGAATTTTCTAAGGAAGGGTTTGAAAATGGAATTCATCAACCCTTGAAATGTAGAAGGTGCATTGGTAAGGCCAAAAGGCATGACCAAAAATTCATAATGACCCTCATGAGTTAGAAATGCTGCTTTCAGAATATCTTCAGTCTTCATTCTAATTTGATGATACCGTGAACGAAGATCCAATTTGGTAAAATAAATTGCTCCATGTAATTCATCCAATAATTCATTAATCACAAGAATTGGAAATTTATCTTTAATGGTGAGCTTATTGAGCTCCCTATAATTCGGACACATGCACCATGATCCATCCTTCTTGTGTACCAATACTACAGGAGTAGAGAAAGAACTTTGACTAGGTTGAATTATACCCGCCTCTAACATTTCTGCAATGATACGTTCAATTTCGCTCTTTTGGACATAAGGATATCTATAAGGCCTGATGTTTGGAGGAAAACTTCCTGGAATCAAATGAATAGGATGATCATGATCATGAATAGGTGGGAGTCCTTTTGGAGTTTCAAAAACCTTGGAATGATTGTCCAAGACTTTTTAGAGATCTGCAGAAATAGATGATTTTGATGTTGGAACTTCTGGTGAGCATAATTGTGTAATTATGCCTCATTGTTCTTTCTTTAGAAGCTTTGTCATGACATTAGAGCTTATTATCTTTCCTGGCTTCCCTGCAATACCCCGTAATTCAACTTCCTTTCCTTCTGAAAAAAAATTCAAGAAAAGTTCTTGAAAATTAAAAGCTATCGTCCCCAAAGATTGTAACCATTATACTCCTAGTACAATATCAGCACCTCCCATAGGAATGGAAAGAATTGGAATATTCAATACATATTCCCCCATGGTTAGCTTGATATTATGGCATTTTTTAGAGCAATTTATAGTTCCTCCATTTGCAACCATCACTTGACATTCTGGTGCTGGGTATAGGAAACAATTCAATTCCTTGGCTACCTTACAATGAATAAAATTATGGGTACTACCTGAATCAATCAACACTATTACCTTTTTCTTTTTGATATGTCCTTCTATCTTGAGAGTTTGAGGAGTGGTAATTCCTACCAATGCATTACACGATATGGTTGGACTCATTTCTTCCTCTTCTTGGGCTGGTTCCTGGTGCAAATCCTCTTCTTGTTCATTTTCTTCTTTCTCTTCACAATCTATGTAAAATAATTTCTTCTCAGCACACTTTTGACCTTTAGTGTATTTTCTATCACAACTGTAGCAAAGCCCTTTTTCTCTTTTTTCTTCCAATTGTTGTGGTGTCAACCTTGTAGGTTGTGGAAATCTAGGAGTAGCAACACTTCCCTCTTTATA
Organism: Pinus albicaulis; assembly: GCA_034641835.2. NCBI lineage: Eukaryota > Viridiplantae > Streptophyta > Pinopsida > Pinales > Pinaceae > Pinus > Pinus albicaulis. The sequence continues at coordinate 228,712 of JAXQQM020059342.1, forward strand.
GAAGTGAGTGGTAGGCTTCATTGTCGCCATAATTTTACATTCAATTTTTCTTGCCAACCTGAATGCCTTCTCCAATGAATCAGGTTCCAAAACGCGAACTTCATGTTGGATGTTATCCTTTAAAGTACCTATGAAGAGATCAATCCTGTGTTCCTCTGGAATATCAGTTAACCTTATATTCAATTTTTGGAAGTCCTCAATGTGCTGCCCCACTAAACCCTTTTGTTTGAGATTTATCAATTGGCTAAAGAAGGTGTTGCTCTTTGTATCCTCATAATGTGCTATCATTTCCTCCGTAAAAATTGACCAAGTGACAATTTTTTTACGGGAGCAAAGCCATCGATACCATACAAATGTATTTTTTCTAAATGTAAAGTTGCAATGCGTACCTTTTGTGTGTTTTGCACATTATGGAGATCAAAATATTGCTCCATCTGTAGTATCCATGTTACAGGATCCTTTCCATCAAACTTCCTCATATCCATTTTTGGAATATGGTGGTTCTTCCTGCCAACATTATATTTTATGAAATCACGATTAACATTTATTTTGTTCTCATCATGAGTTTCCTCTACTATCTTTTCACCATTAGGAAACATTTCTTGTATCAACTTTGTCAAACCTTCCATGTCTAATTTTAGATCATTCTTCATGTTTTCCATTTTCTCATTGATCTTAGCTTCCATGTCATCCATCTTAGATTCCATGCCATCTATCTTAGATTCCATGACATTCGTCAAACCATCCATCTTAGATTCCATGCCATCTATCTTAGATTCCATGCCATTCTTCAAACCATCCATCTTAGATTCCACACCTTTCTTCAAACCATCCATCTTAGTTTCCACACCTTTCTTCAAAACTTCCATGTCATTTTTCGTTGCTCTTTGCGAGAGCGAAATTTGTTGCACTTGCTCTTGTAATTTGGATATGTCATGTTTCCATTCTTCGTCTTCATGAGTCATAGTAGAGCCTTCTAAAGGCTTAATGGGTGTTGAATTCTTTTTAGGGGCCATTTGAGAATCCAATACTGATATCTATTCTACAATATGCCCTTGGAATCAATTCAACTTTATTCTTCAAACAAGACTTGTACGATTAGAAAAATACACACTTGGTTTGAGAGCTGATAATGAAATTGGATTATCTCTATAATTGTGGATCTCAATATCGTGACCCTCTGGGTTCTTACAAATGCCACAGGTCTGATCTGATTTGGTTTCTTGAAGGAAAATTTATGTCCAATCTCCCACAATGACCCAATTTTGGACTGGTTCCGTAGAGAGAACTTGTATGACTTGCCACGTGTCACTGTTTCCTCCTTTGGCTCTGAAATTGATAGACCAGAAACTATAGTCCATGTACTTGCAGCCAATTTTTATAGCATTCCAATCCGATGCTCAGAGAGAGAGAGCTATGAATATTTTCCCACGATCACCTCTTTGAGATGAAATTCAGAAGCCTCAAAAAGCCCTAACTTCCACAGATCATATCTCCGAAAATATTGCGAACCAATATCTGAAATTTTACGAAGATGTTCCTCAGGATTGCGGCTTCGCACTATAAAAATTTCAGCTACCATGATGACCTGATTAGGTTTAATTCAGGAGCCTGCAAAATGACCTAACTTGCACAGATCATATCTCTGAAAATATTGCGAACCAGCGGAAATTTTGCGACAATGTTCCTCAGGATTTGGGCTTTGCACTCTAAAAATTTCAGATTCTGAACCTTCATAGAAAAAAAATTTATAGCGAAAATTCCACGATGACCTATTTGGAGCAACAAAACCCTAGAATATCAAAGCTCTGATACCAAATGTTGTGAAACCAGCTCCAAAAAGAGAAGAAAACAGATATCAACACCTTAGAAATAAGCCACTTCAAGGGGGAAACCTCCAATACATTACATGAATGAACAATTCTTGAATGATTCAAATTACAAAACCTCCTTTCTATATATAGGAGTCCATGGTGCCACAATGTAATCCTAGTAGGGCCATAATGTAATCCTAGCCAACCTAACAATAATAATTTAAGGGCACAATAATAACAATATGGGGGTTACAAGGGTACAATAATAACAATAAGGGGGTTACACTAACAACAATAAGGGACTATACTAGTAATATAGGGACCTAAAAAAATGTTCGAAAATCAATCCTAATGCCAAGGCTGCCCAAAACTACTCAATTGTAGAATATATGGCTCAAAGTCCTTGTGCTATGTCCATGTTAGAGGCGCTCCAGTCTTGTCTGGCTCAGCGGAGTGCTTTGCTCACACCTATTGGGGCTATTGATCCAAAGAATTCTCTTATGATCACATTTGATATGTCGAATTTTAAAAAGAGACGTCCTCATCATATGGATTTCCATATCAGATCGACTTACTGGAAATTTAATATCTTTTGAACAATCGTAGATGAGGGTGCTTCCATGTGCGTAATGTCTCTTGCATGCTGGAATGGTATTGGAGCTCATGCAGCTATTCCTTTAGCCACTCTTCTGACTTTGTTTGATGGTCATTCTCATAAGCCGCATGGTATTGTTCCAGCTTTGCCCATCTATGTTGGGGGCAAGACTGTAAATATCGAAGTTGAGATAGTTGATGCAAGCTTAGACTATAACCTTTTGTTGGGATGAAACTAGATCTTTGATATGGATGCCATTGCATCCTCATTATTTCGTAATGTTTGTTTCCCTCGCGAAGGGAGAATTGTCACAGTTGACCAACTGGATTTTTCTCCTATAGATCTGAATGCATCTTCTGACTCAACCATTCCTTTGGTGAAGGATACCAAGCTGCCTGTTGAGAATATGGGGGTTGGAATGTACACTTCCTTGATGGGTATTTTTGATATTCCACCTCCTTCAGTTCATATCAATGCTATTTCATCCTCTATGTCTCCTATTCAAAGAGCGTTTTTCAGAACTCATTATTTTTTAGACCCTTGGACCTTACCTTCTCCTACCTCTACATTAGTAGAAGGTCAAGTGGGTGGAATGGAATTTCCTATGTATACAGCTGAGATTTCTTATAGCTCTATTGTTTACTTTGCAGATTATATTCCAATTTCTATTTCACTGGAGGAATTAGATGGAGATGTGGCCTCGACTTGGACTCTTAGTTCATCTTCAGCTAAGGATTTTCTTGATACCACTCTTCCATCTAAAGAGGCCATCCTTGAAGCAATGAATGGTGTAGAGATACCGTGGGATGATTTTCATCATCGGTCTTACTTTCTCCCAGACTTTCAGGAAGTTGAATCAAGTTTTCCTAGCCCTTAGTCATCTGGTCTTGTCCACCCAGTCTTGAACCCTTTAGCACCATCACATGTTTTTTCTAAAGGCAACATGGCTGTGATTTCTCCTACTATCCCGGTGAAAATATCCAGAGATCTCAACATTATAGAGAATGTCTTCATCGGAGCTGAATGTTCCCATGAAGAGATTCAAATGTACACCGATATCTTTCAAGATTTTAGAGATGTGTTTGCCTAGTCTTATGAGGAAATTTCTGGTATAGATCCATCTATTGCCTAGCATGAGATCAAGGTATACAAAAATGCTAAGCCTATCAAGCAAAAGCTTCATCCCGTCACCCCTAGGAAGGACGCAACTATCAAAGCTGAGGTGGAGAATCTGCTAAAGGCAGATTTCATTTACCCAGTTCCTTTGACTGAGTGGGTTTCAAATCCAGTTCCTGTGGACAAGAAACAAGGAAAAATTTGAGTTTGCATTGACTTCAAAGACCTAAATAAAGCATGTCCTAAAGATAACTACCCCACACCATTTATAGATCAGATTATCGATGAGTGTGTGGGGAATGAGATTTTCTCCTTCATGGACGGTTTCTCTAGATATAATCAAATTAATATCTACCCTAAAGATCAGAATAAGACTGCATTTATTTGTCCCTAGGTAACTTTGATTACAATAAAATTCCTTTTGGCCTCAAAAATGCCGGAGCTACTTTCCAGTGGGCTATGTCTTATGCCTTCCACGAAATCAAGCATATTATCAAGGCATATTTGGATGATTTAGCTACACGTTCTTGCAAGAGAATTGATCATCCTTCTCACCTCCGTTAATTTTTTGAACGATGTCGCCATTATAAAATCCGGTTGAACCCAAACAAGTGCATTTTCATTATCACATCTGGTCGGTTGTTGGGATTCATAGTGTTTACGGAAGGGATTCGCGTACATCCCTTCAAGGTTGAGGCAATACTTCAATTTCCTCCCTCGTCTTCAATTCCTCAACTTCAAAGTCTACAAGAAAAAGCTAATTTTCTGCGGAGATTTATCGTAAATTATGCTGAGATTACGAAAGGATTTATGAGATTATTAAAGAAAGGAGTTCCATTCTTTTGGGATGAATTTGTTCAATGCTCATTCGATTCTTTGAAAAAATCATTGACCTTTGCTCCTTTATTGAGTCCACTAGATTATAGCAGGGATTTCCTCTTGTATCTCGTGGTAGCGGAATCTACCATTGGTATGGTTTTGGTTTAGGAAGACGGTGCTCTTTCCGAGCATGTTATATACTACCTTAGTCGAGGCTTCGTAGGACCTGAACTCCAGTATTCTATGATAGAGAAGCTTTCTTTAGCACCTGTTCATGTTGTTCAATAGCTCAGACATTAAATTCTTCTACGCAAAACTTATTTTTTGGCAGCAGTCAATCCATTTCAGTTTTTTCTCAGTAGGCGAGTGATTGGGGGAAAATACAATTGATGGATTGTGATTTTTCAAGGATTTCATCTTGAGTTTATGTATGCCAAGTCCAAGAAATCATTAGTTTTTAAAGAATTTATTTCTGAGTTTCCCTATGGAGAAGATATTTTTTATGACAAATCATTTCCTGATGAACATATTTTTCTCATTTCTTCACAGGATCCTTGGTATGGGGATCTCATAGTTTATCTCCAAACTGCAGAGTTTCCCTCGACTTTTTCGAAAGACGAGCATCGAAATTTACATCACTTAGCCAAAATTTATTTGATTATTGGTGACACTTTATATCACCGTGAGGTTGATTCGATCCTTAGGCACTGCTTAAATCTAGAATAAGATGAGGTTGTGCTGAATGATTGCCACAGTGGAGCTTGTGGTGGTCATTTATCTGGGCTTGCTACAGCCCAAAAATTCTTGCATGCAGAAAAATTTTGGCCTTCGATTTTCAAAGATTGTATGGAATTGGTCAAAAGGTGTCATTCGTGTGAGGTTTATACTTGAAATATACGTGATCATCCAGCTCCGCTCTTTCCTATTATTACTATTGGACCCTTTACAAAGTGGGGTATTTATTTTACTACTTGTAACCCACCTTGAGCTAAAGGTCACAAGTACATTATCGTAGATGTAGATTACTTCATGAAGTGGGTTGAGGCTATGCCTACTTTTGGGAACGACATTGAGATAGCAACTCTTTTCCTCTTCAATCAAGTCATTTCTCACTTTGGTATTCCGAAAGAGATTTTCACTGATCATAGAAGTCACTTTCAGAACAACATGATGGTTGAATTGGCTCTGAAATTAGGTTTCCGGCAGGAGCATTCATCTCCTTATTATCCTCAAGCCAATGGACAAGTTGAAGCAGTGAACAAATCCTTGAAGACAATTATTCAACAGACGATTGATAAAGCCAGATCCAATTGGCATATTATGTTGTATCCTAGAATTTGGGCATACCGGATGTTAGTCAAAACTTCAAATGGTTTTACTTCGTTTCAACTAGCTTATGGGTTGGAATCTATATTTCCTATTAAGTGGGAAATTCCCTATCTTAAGTTAGCAGTTGAAATTCTTATTGAAACTTCTAGTCTCGAAGAACGCCTCCTTCATCTGGAACATCTTAATGAGTAGTGTCGAGATGCAGCTACAATGAATGAGGCACATAAGAAATGGGTAAAGCTTCAGTACGATAAGGCGGTCAAACCTAGGTTCTTCTCTGAAGGTGACCTTGTCTTGGTTTATGCCCAAGAGAAGGATGCCTTAGGGGCGGGTAAGTTTAAATCCATGTGGTATGGCCCCTTCATTGTTAAAAAGGTCCCGAAGAGAGGAGCTTATGCCTTGATTGATTTTGACAGAAATGAGTTGGAGGAGTCCAGAAATGGGCTCTATTTGAAAAATTATTATGCCTAGGCTTTGGCCTAGCATCTTTCTTTGTTGTATATATTTTTGTTTTTGTACATATCTGGGTTTTCAATTTTGTGGTGTGATTTTGATGAATTTGATCTGCTTTGGCAGGTGTTATTGGATGACATGAGTCACTTTGGTGCTAGTAGACATATCCATAGCTTAGCTTCCGCGGCTTGGGTACTCCATTATCCATCCAGTCAGTTGTTAGTGTCAAGAGGTGTCTGCATTGGTCCTGCATTGAACAATGTATCATAACACATTGCGGTGATTAATCTACTCTCAGAGGAAATATCCTTGGGTGTTGATTCATTAGTAGTTTTCTTGGATTCAGAGCTGGTGGTTTCGCAGTTGAAAAACACATATTAGGGCCGAGACCCATTTTTACATCGATTGTTTTTTAGGGTAGATTTGTTACAAAGATCATTTCAATTTATAACATTCATTCATATTCCTCGAGCTAACAATTGGATGGTAGACTTATTGGCTAATCAAGAAATTGATTGGCATATTAATCATTCAATACTATAAACAAGATATCAAACAGATCATTCATTTTCATACATTTGAGTCATCACATCATATATATATATATATATATATATATATATATATATATATATATATATATATATATATATATAGTTGGAGTGTTCAAAAATATATAAAATCTAGACCATTATTTCCTACAAAATTAGGGAATTAGGGCTTATGCCCGATCATGTCTATCATAAAAAAATATGACATTCATCCGATCATATCTATAAAATATACTCCTGAGGTCCCTGCCCAACATTTTTGTTCCTATAGAACACAATGGAAATGGCTACAATGTGGAATAACCGCACCCAGTCTCGTGGTACTCCTACCACCCGTCTCTGGGTAGCCTCTGCTAGGTCCTCTATAGCAGCCATAGGAACTTGGCGTGTCAAGCTCTCCAAGTTTCTCTGTACAACATGGAGTGTTCTGCCAGTGTCTTCAGCATATGCCTCACCTCTGTTGCGCTTGTGCCTTGGGTATCCGTCAAGCCTGACTGGTCCCATGTCTACATCATGATCATCATATATTTCTAAGTCATTTAGTCCAATCAAAAATATTTTTTCATTTTCATATTTTGAAAAAAAAAGAAAAAAAATCACATAATCAAAAAATAAAAAAAACAATTTCATCTATTGTGCCCCATGCTGCACCGGGTGGTAGGACTAGATCTGGATAAGCACGAAAGTCCATCCCAGCATAGGGATAATTTTCCACTACGATGACTTGTTCCTCCCACCATTGGAAGAACTCATCATCCAAAGTGTTATAGGGAACTTCACTTCCCCCTAATCTCTTCATCAGATCTGCCCATTAGGCTATTCTTGGATCTCTCGGGCTGTCGATAGTTGAGATGACTTTGGGTCGAAGCCTTGGGACCCTCTCGAAGAAAAATGTCAGCAAGATTGTACCATACCCGAAATGTTTGGTCTTTTCTTTCCAGATTGAAGTCAACTGTCTCTTCACATTTCTCAGTAAGGTTGTGCACCAATCAAAGAGATGAATCATGCATTATACTGCTATGCTCATTTGTTTCCTTGAAGCCTAATGTAGAGAAGAAGATCCTGCTACTCTTCCAATGGTAAAGAGAAGGATCTTCATGTATAAATCCTTCAAATATCTGATACAAATTTGAGTTCCTACCTTTTGTGCATCCTCTACGTAGTAGACTTGGACGTAATCCTCTATGGTAAGCCCCCCAACAGGCTTTCCATGTAAGTCTACTGGGTCTCCTCTCTGAGAGAGTCCAGTGATGAAGTATGTATCTTCAACTTCTATGCGTATTGGCATATGATCAATTATGAAGCAGTCTTATTCTGGTTCCCAATGATCAACCAACATTTGAAGCAACTGTACATTGCTTTTCATATTTTTCATTTTGAAAAACTTGAGCAACCCACAATTTCAAAGAATATCTAATAAAGTTTGGTCTTCCATCACTTCATTGTCAATTTCACTATGTTCACGCTCTCTTCAAATGATAGACATCCTAAGAAAATTCATTAAATCATGGATTAGATTCAAGTTTTAAATTTTCTCTTTGTGCATACGCAACCTCATTTGTACACAGTCGCATATGATACACAGGTTCGTTCACATGAACCCACTTATGCACAGAGGGTTTCATCAAAAAATATCTTTTCTACGGTCAAATTTCACAAATTTTACCTTAAACAGGAAAGAAATTGATGAAAAGGATGAGTTTAGAGCTTACTTGACAGTTTTGGTGCAATTTGACAACTGACTACTCGGGTTTTGAGAAAAGGAACTTTTTCTCCACTTCTGCAATGTGAAAATGATCCAAATGTGAGTCAAATGGTGTATTTCTGCCCAGAATTTGAAAATTTTTGAAAATTTTCCTTATGATTATTTTTTGAATTTGATTAAGGCTGTATAACCGTTTGTCTTGTAAGTGTTGGGAAAGGTATTTTTTCAGGTACATATTGTTGAATTCGAGATTTTTATAGTTTTGCTTCAGATCCATGACCGCTGACCTGTCATGGCAGGTATATGATTTCGAGCTGGCACATAGTTAGGGAATCCACTTTCCGTTGCATTTTGCATACTAGCCTCCATTTTGATCACTTGCTATAGGGTCGATCCCATCATGTCATGAGTAATTAACCCATTTCACTCGCCGATTTTTTAATCATGACTTGGTGGTAGAGCCTTCCTTCACATGGGCTTCCTAGTTAGTTCCTCACTAGCATTGGTCACCCATGCAACAATTCTTGTAGGCTTGGGAGTCCTCTTTAGTCCCGCCATGTCTTATGTGTTGAAGCTTCATTCTTCTTCTTCTTCGCTATCATTTTTTTGGCCATTACCCTAGAGGCTCCCTTATGTTGTCGAGTTGTATTACTGCATTGCATATTGACTACTTGTTTATCTTGGCCTTTAGTTGGCTTCATATGGACTGGTGTTTAAGCCCTCTTTTGACCATGTATTTCTATACAATAGCAACCATACAATCACTTAGCTTCTGCAACTTGACACCTTTACGCATGGATGTAACATTCCTCTGAGTGTCACTTACTAATTTTCACCACCTTGCATTGAGCATAGGATTTTTCCTATCCCAGGAACTAGAGCATCTGTGTCACGCCACTCGTTCTATCCATTGTACTATAGCATTCTTTTATTTTTTTTCAGGCTTTGAATATAAAAAAGACAAAAATTAAATATTTTGAAAAAGAGAGGGAACGGGATATTTCTTCCATATTTGATGGTAGCTACAGTGTCAATTTTGTCACCCTTGAACAAAGCACAAGAAAGATAAGTAATTTCTACATTTGGGATGGTTTTATTTTTTGAATTAGGAGAAGCCATAACCTTGTTTCATGAGTCAATACTCCCCCGGTTGGTTATCTCTTACAATCATATGGAGGGTTTGTTTATTCCTCCTGCATGACAAACTTATACAAAGTTATCATTTGTTGCCATAGTCAAACATGAGTCATGCTTTTGTTCAAGGGAATTTAATCTGAGTCGGCCTTTCTGCGGTGTCTCTTGACTCATTTTTCAGTCGGCCTTCCTGGTCTTGTCAGTGTCTTATTTTATCACATCAGATATTTGGTCCTTTTCTCGTTCTGGTTTGAGAAGGTCTCCACTGAATTCTTGTCGGTGAGTTTGTCTCTTATCGACTACGACATATTGCTCTGAGAGTAAACCTATAGCTACACCTTGGCCCTATTTACATCATTGATAGGTGACCTTGTACTTAGAATTTGATCATCATCATGGGTCTTTGACTGAGTGGTTTCCCTTGTGTTCGACGTCAGCTTACATTATCACACCTGTGATTCGTGCAGTACCTTGATTTCCATTTGACCCTATCAGTGGATATATCGCCTCTTTTTCAGCTTTCATTATTGGTTGCTTCAAAGGGTTTTTGCCGTGTGCTAGCTTCATCTTGTGCATGCCGGAAACGTACATCAGGTTGGTTACTTCACTCTTCTTCATCTGATTCCTTCCAAATCTTGGCCTGCAGGTTACACTCGTGCTGGACTGATGTGGGATACCTTAATTCCTTCCTTCCAGCAGATATTTTCCCATTGAATCTGACTCATTGCTCTGGGAATAAGGTCTATAGTATTTTTTCAGTACCTTATGGTTTGCAATCATTAGTGGCAAACTCTTCGCTATCGACAGTGAGGATACATCATTGCCTCCTGATTGATAGATTCTTTCAAGTGTTCAACTTCAACTCATTCATTCGCACTTGTTAGATTGTATTGGGGCACCTTGACACTCATTATCATTATCGGTGGGTTGAATCGCGTTTGTTAACGGTATACATCAATGACTGGTAATCAAATGATTTCTCACATGGTCGACTTTAGCGCATTTATTCCCATAGTGTAGAATTGTGCCATGGTGATCAGTGAAGACCTCGGGTTTGCATCAGTATGCTTTGGTTCACTTTGACAGTTCCTTCAGTTTTTTTCTAGTGACACCATCCACCCTTACATGTTGCAGTTTCATCAAAATGACATCTTATATGTTGGCTCTCGAGTTTCATGTTGTACCATTTGTTCCACCACTTATGATTTGGTACTTGGAGATTCAGTTGTGACTTTTTATGATCATATATCTGTTGCAGCATCATTGATCAGTATTCTATATGTGATACTTGGACTTGATTCTGACTTGTACTTCCAGGTAGTGATCAAATGATTCACTATGTACTTTACATTTCAGCTATACTTGTATACATATTAGATCTTCTCTATACTTTATATGTGGACATGACTTTCTTTCACTAAGCATGGGTATGCCCGCCTCAGACATGAGCTATCTTTCTGATCTCTCTCACTGGTTTTTTGGCAGGTTGAAATCTGGTGAAGTCCTCTCTATTCTTCGCAAGGTTCTTTCTATGCACATAATACATTTCGGCCATCATGTACCCCTTCTGACCTCATATATTAGGGGGCATCTATTATAGCATCATTTATCACCAGCTTATACTTTATGATTTATACATTGGCCTTGGGAAACCCTTCCCTTTAGACTTGGACATATCTCTCAAAAAACAGTATCTTAAACCCCATATGTGCCTTTGCCCAGAATTTTCTGTGTATATATGTGAGTCCATACATAGAGAACTGCATATGCCATTTCAATCATTAAAAAATATATATTTTCCTTATTTTAGAGGCAGGGTTTACGGTTGCTCCAGTAACTTAACCACCCCAACCCATGGCCTAACTGTTCCCAACTGTAAAAACTAATTTGAGGGAGTATAAAATCCCCTCATGGGAATGGCCTATAGGAGAAAGGAAGAGAGAGAAAAATATAGATATTATATGTTGTTGGAGCCCTATCCAAGTCTAATATATTCCTGTGCCTCCTACACTTCCTAGATATTTGCAGGAAACCCTTGTTTCCTAGAGATGCTCACCACCCTATGTGACATCCATTATGTATTATCCTTGGAAGAAATCTTGAGAGGCTAGGGCTGGACGGATCCAGAGGATGATATGCTCAAAGGGCGTGGCATATTTGAGCTGATCTCTCCACGTTTATTTACTATACGTCATCAATAATAGAAGAGCCATCTTGTTCCTGATGTTTACGTGTAAATAATCTTTTATACATGTGTAATGATCATTAATGGAACATTTAATATTATTTTTATGATATTATGCATGATTTCCACCAACATCTAGAACATATATATGTGGTACAAATAGGATTTTGTGTTTTTTCTTTGCTGATTTACAGATTAAGGAGCATAGAGTGTTGCAGGGGGTTTGCACCCCGCGGGATCTACTTCAACTAAGCGATATCTGGGTAAGGTCTACAACCTATAGAGTCTAGTTACTTGCATAGAATTTGGTTCAGTGAGCCCTTCTTGTAATGATATGCCCCTGATCTGTGAAGGTTCATAAACCCAATACCTTTAGGGTAACATTTCCCAAAACAAAAACGTCAGTCGACCATAACCCCATGACTTGTAGACTGGGTGGGATCTCAACTTACTAACACCTAGCACATTAACAAACAATAGAAGTAGGGTACATATAAAATAAGGTTCATTTCTTATAAAATATAGTACGACTAGGTGCCCCCCTGCCATTGGTACTCTTCTCCAACTTCTAGCACCTTGTGCTCTAGCACCACACTAAAACAATACAAACCATGGTGGGAATATTTCCTTATAGAGAAAGAATTTCCAGCCTGCTCCTTGGGCCACTTCCCACATCAAAATTCAGAGTAACAATAAACCAAAACTTAAATCCTACAAGTCATAATTTCAAATCAATTCAACCAAATATAGAGACAACCATGCCGACCATGATGAATACACTTCTTGCAAAGACAAAAGGTCCATACTACGCCATACATTCCCATGAAAAGAAATAAAACACCATACATAACCGAAACCAGTTAAGAAATAAAAAATTCATCCACATTCCCATCTAATGAAAAGACAACATTGAATCTCACAGTCACCCATTCATAGGAGGTAACGAAAAATATTACGAACTACTGTCATATTTTCAGTATGTCTCTGGCAAGGGTTAAAGGGAATAAGCAACACATGACCTAGAAACTGTTGGAACCACGATTTCCGTTAGACCAAAACCCACAGGTGTTAGTCTCCGCTACAATCACCAAAGTTAGGATCCATGAGAGGTGGTTATTCCATGTCGCGAAACACACGAGGAGCGTTGAACCCAATGTCCAACAATATCCCCCCCAACACGAGTCGGGTGAGTTTCGAACTCAAGACTTGTCACTCTGATACCAATTGTTGGAATCACGATTTTCATTAGACCGAAACCCACAGGCATTAGTCTCTGCTACAATCGCCAGAGTTAGGATCCATGAGAGGCGGTTATTCCATGTCGCGAAACACACGGGGAGCGTTGAACCCAATGTCCAAGAGAACCATCACCGTTAAGCCAACACCAAGACCCTTCCGCAATGGAATCCTGTCATCCAAAATTGTAGCAGGAGAAGAGCTTGATCAATAATCCTCTGCTCCTAGAACCACAATACACCACAACCAAATTTCATGCAAAGAACTTCTGATGTCCTCCAGCACCTATTTGTTTAATTCTTGGAAAAAATTTCGTCCCACCTTGATCTCTCCCACGCCTCCTCACATCACCTCATGCTTGTCACACATGCGGAACACCTATGACGACTGCCCTCCCTCATTAATAACCATCGTATCATTCATTGCTTCGGTCCCAAGTGGGACAATCCTCATGCATGCACCCCAATTGGGGGTATTATGTTGCATAAATTGAAAAAGAAAGCATGTCCCAATATTCCTATTAAAATTGTTCATATGGTGCTTAAAAATAAGTGGCATGCTATATTCGAATCAGAGTAGTTACAAAACTATGGCTAGATTCCTTTCCCTATTTTAGATATGACCCCAAAAATGTAATCCTCAATCATTATAAATTTGTAATCTTATCAAAAGTTTTTCAACATAAAAAACCATTGTATGATTATTTTTCTATTCATGCTAATGATTTTTATCGATTCACACAAATATATAATTTCATGGATGTCGAGGAGAGGGATAAAGCACACAAATTCAGAGAAGATACTTCTGAATTCAGAGAAGTTAAAATTATTTAAAATTTTGACTTTTCGATTTATTTATATCCCTACAGAATTTGAATCTCCATTTATGACAATGAAAAATATTGGAATATAAAAATATCCAGTTTCATTTGATTTTACCTCTTTATTGCAATTTTATGTTTCATCTGGTGTTACTGAAAAATACAAGGAAATTAATGTATAAAAGCAATTAGAAAATTAATAAAGCACAAAGAATGAATCAACACAGGAACATAATTATTCTGTCATAGAAAACTGATAATTCATGTTGAGTTACCTCACCATCCAGATCAACTAGAAAGTTCCACAGTCATGGATTTTTCATAGGAAAAAAAAATCAAGAATCAATTTAAGTTCAACAAACTATTCGAACAATTGTATAGGACATAAAAAAAGTGTAATGAATGTCACTCCATAAGCTCAGATATTTCATAAGAAGTCAGTTCAATTTTTTTAAAAGAATCTAAAATCATTAATGAAAATTATGAAATATTGGTCTCCAGGAATTTCATTGACTCCCATTTCAACAAACATTCAAGTTGTTTCTTGTATTTTTAGACCATTATATGAGGTCAAATAAGTTTTTGAAATGGTTCCTTCTTTAAGTGATTACTATTTCAACACTCAAACCAAATTAGTGGTTAAGAGAACCAAAAGCAGGAAGCATGATTTTAGTGAAACTATTACAAAACGAAGTTGGAAAGCCTCAGGTGACCAAAAAGATAAATCTAAAAAGTCAAATCGAGTTATCAGGAATCTCATGAAATACACACAACATAGAGTTGATAATATTTTTGATGAATATCTAAAAAGTTTTCATAAAATAAAAATAACTCAAAGCACAACTAGAAAAGAACACATTTTTTAGTGAATAATAATGGAAGATGTTAGGAATCTGTAATCAGCAAGATTGGCAAAGTCTGATCATTGAAACAACATCGTTTCAACCACTTTGGGATTCTAGGATATAGCCCTCCTGAATCCGGAGAGGGATCTCTCCAATAAGTGCAAAGATGGATTTGTCTTTGAAGTTTGGGGTAATGATATTAGGCTAGTTATGAAGGCCAAGGGTTTTTTTTGTTTTTTGGATAGTTGAGCATGATTATTTTTTGAGGAGAAAATTCTAAGTGAAAAAAGTTTCAAAGGTGAGAAGTTGCAAGCGAATAGAACATCTTTGGCTAAAAATATAGATATAACGCTGGTTTTTAGTCCATTGGGCTATGGAGTCATATCAGGGCTTTAATTGAACAACAACATCAAGAGTGATCCAAGGGGCAAGTCATCTATGTCACAAGATCATTGAGATTAAAATGATGGAATGGAAACAATAAAGTGTTGGAGGGGAGGAAACTGATAATAATTTCACAAGGGATTTATAGTCAGTCCAACAAGAAAATCCTCTTAAGTAACCGTTTAAAACCAACCAAGAATAGGGCTAACCATAAACTTCTTGGGCAAGTTTGTATTAAAGAAACTTAATTGACAAAAAATCCAGTAATCCGCATAATTACCTTCAGAAATTATGAAGACACATAAGAGAAACAAAATGTAACCTAAGATCAGGTAAGGTACCTTTAAAGCTAATCTGCTTTCGGCCAACACCAAGGGAAACATTCAGAATCTGCCTTTGGAGAATAGGAACTAGAAACGGGGCAAATCATCACTTTTCTAGTCTAAATTCAATAAGAAAATGATGAAAATAACTTTCAATAATAATTTTTAAAGCAAACATTAGGACGAGGGAATGCCAACATTCCTAACTGCTTAAACTGTATTGAATCATTCCTAAATAAACAAATTGGAGGAAAACATTGAGATAAAGCTTATCAGTTAGAGAAGGGTACTGGTAAACAGTAAATCCTAACTCCATAAATGTTGTTCTTTATCAGAGAATAGTGAACAATATGACATACATATAAGGAAAACAATAACAAAGAAAGGGGCACTTCACCAGTGATATTGACCAGAATCCCAAGAAACAACTTGTTATTGATGTCAAACCAGTTACAGTCTTCAAGTCCAATGTTTCAGTTCAGAAATCATCTTCACTATTCAACCTAACTAATCTAACACAAACAGAGCTTCAAGGGCCAGTGAACACTATTTATAGATAGAAGTCTCAAGCTCAATTACATTTCAAAGTTCTACAACCAACAGTTTCTCATCTTCTATAGAAGTATTTATAAAAGAATGAGGAGGTGAGATCTCAATAAAAGATCTCCCAAGATAATTAATACAGTCTTAATGGCTTCTCGGCCTTTGAGGGGCTCGATGAAGAAGTTTACATATGTTCTATCTGTATTAACTATTTTAAATTTTTAAGATTAAGCTCAGTGGGAGCTTTTGTTGACTTTTGAGGCTCTATGTCATGTTGGAGTAACTCTTTAGATATTTTTTGCATTAAGTTCCTTGCAGAAGTAACTCTCTGGCTGCGTTGAGGCGAATATATGATTTTTCTCAATAATTTTGGCCTCTGTTTGAATGCTTGTGGCTACAGGTGGCACTTGTGGTAGCTGAGAGGAATCAATTTGCCTCAGATGCGGCGGTGGAGGCCTTTCTATCCGTAGATCATTTATGATTTCCTTTAACTCTGATTTGGAGGATTAGGCTTTTGATAATCAATCTTAGCCATAATCCCCATCTTTGTCTTCAATATTTTGTTCTGATGTGTTCTGTCTTTGACACTAATACTCTTTTAATTGTGATTTAATAACACAGTGTCTTGTTGATGTGCAGGCCACGCATGGCTCATATGGAATCAATGCCTCATGAAATATTGACGAAACGTGGAGTAGAGCCCCGTGAATGGTTCTCTTTTATGAATTTTAAGGCACGGGAATCGTCATTCCTGGCCTTCGGCCTTTATAAAATGGAAAACTCATCAAACACCTGCAAAATACAAAAAATATTATAAAATCCTGCGTATTTGGGGAAAAAATACTTCAGAGGGCGTGGGGAGGAGCACAGCCGTTGGATGGCAGCATCCAATGATGGAGATTAGCCAAGATAAGGTTAAAAAGGAGAGCAGAGGGAAGTAATAAGTTAGATCCGTCGATCTGCAAAGATCGATGGTTGGGAGCGATCTAGGATGTATAATAGAGAAATAGCGAAAATACAAAGAAAACATGTTAAAAAAAAACCTTAGGCGGAGGGAAAATCAATTAAAAATTGAAATGGGTTTCAGGAGGAACACAAGCCGTCAGATGGGATCGAACAGACGGTCCAGATGCAATCAGAGGCATTCAATCGGCGGGGAAAGAATTTGTACAGCACTGAAAACTTGCGATGCGATTGAGCGCAGGCCGTTGATCTGAGGATCAGATCAATGGTGGAGAGTGAATCGAAGGGATGGCTGATCGGGAGGAACAAACAAACGCACCGATCGAAAAATGCGATGCGATGGTGCGATCGGCGAAGGCTGATGCGATGGTGCGATCGGGCCATCGCAATCGGAGGTTTCAAATGAACACAATCGGAGGAGCCTTACAAAATTTTTTGATGCGATCGGGCCATCGCAGTCGGAGGGGCAGTAATATAAAGTTTGGCGCCCGGTTTGCGGGGCTATGGGTTATATGGAAAAATAATATGATCGGGGGATATGTACATAGGGCTTCATCGCATCGGATCTTTTTTAATGACAAAAATACTTGTGCACTTGGATGTTTGCGATGCGATAAGTGGTAAAAAAGGGTTAGCGCTTGTTTCCAGCCCCAAAGCGTATGGTGGGGAAGTGGTTAGGACTTAGCCCAAGGGGGCTTAAGTCCATAGTAATAAAAACTTTTCTTTATGAAATTTTTCAGAGTTTTCAATGGATTTGGGGGTTTCGGTATAGTTTAAAAATGAGTTTTAAACTATGTAAAGAGGATTTTCACGAATGGGAGAAGGGAAACCATGAAAAATAGAGGAATTTTATGGAGAAAAAGGGGAGAAAATGAAGGTTAGTTTTGAGTGGAGGAGGGGAAAAATGATGATTTTGCAGCAGTCTTTTCTCATGAAATCAGCAGAATTTCTGAGTAAAAAAGGGAACATCAGTGAAGATTTGGACAGAGGCATGAGGCCTTCAAGAGTCTTCAAGAGCCAACACTTTTTAGCAATAAAATTTGTTCCTTGAAGGCTCCAAAAAGTTTTAGCCACCTTTTTCTATGACAAATTTTATAGGTTTCTAACAGTGGCTCCACTTGAGGATGGTGCCTTCTTGAAGGCATCAAGAACTTCAGAATTGCATTCTCTGGGAGGCTGACCTGTGCCACATCCATTGTGTTTTCTGGGAGGCTGATCTTTGCCTCATCCATTGGGTTGCTTTCCTTTGCTTAAATGATCTTCTTTTGAAAACATATTAGTAGCCATAAAAACAATGGTTCTTTCATCAACAAGCTTTCTACCTACCCAATCCTACTGATCTAACATTTTTTCTTCATTAGAGTGCACTTGGATTGGAAAAATATTTTATAACATTTTATTCTTTTGAAAGAAGGAAATATAATCTATTTCTACTTCTTATTTCTCCATGGACTCAGATTAAGCAGTTGAGCCCATATGATTCTCTACCTAATCTACTGTCTGTTGGGATTAAACTGTCCAATCAGACTTTATTCTCTAATTTCTACAACAGAAATTTAAAAGCATTCAAGTCAGGATTGAATAGTCTAACTTGATGTTGGTCTATGGCATAAAGACAAGTTGCACATAGACATTATTTTGCACAAAATTTAAAACAAAAATGGAAGGCTTGAGATCTGAAATTTCAAAGCACTTCCTTCATCTTTTCTTCAGCTCTGTTTTGAATTTGTTTGAGCTGTTTTTCTTCTATTGACTGGCTCAGATTTTGAGCTGATTAGAACCAATTTTACATCTTTTGTGACTCGGGATTTAAAATAGATTTGAGTCATTATTTTTTTTGGAAATTTAGGTTCAGATTTTGAGCATGTTTGAACCTTTAATTTCTATCCTAAACTATCTACTGATAAGCCAAGATTAAATAGTTCGGCAAATCGAATTCACTATCCTATCAGCAGAAAATTTAAATCTAATTAGTCAAGATTAAGCTGTTTGAATAACTAGAAGTGTGTTCTTCAGGAGTGGCATTTGAGCTTGCACACTTTCAGATTTGTTTCTCTTTTTTGGTATGGGGCTATACCTTTCTTGTTTTCACAATTTGCCCTCTTTTCTATTTTCTATTGTTTTTGTTTTTTTTTTATTTTTCTAACTTTGAGCGCAATGGTGGATGAAATATTTATAATGGAAAAAATATAAAAAGGCTTCAAAAAATAGCATGGATTAAAAGAAGTAATGTTTGAGCATCTTGCCATTGACAGGACCCCCAAACAATTATGCTCCATTCAACTCCTGCAAGAAAAATGCATTGTTACCAACAGCTGAATGAATAGAGTAAGGGCCAAGCCATAACTTGTCAAATTTTCCATGCTTGCCCCTTTCTTCCCTCCTTGAGTCCCACTTTAAAACTTTGTCCCCAATTTTGAAATTGTTGGCCTTTGTTCTTCTGTCAAAAATCCTTTTGATGTTGTCATGTTTCTGCAATGCTTTGTTATAAACTTCTTCTCTGATTTGCTGAAGATGAATGGTCTGATTTATTATTCTGAGTATGTCATTATCTTCAGTTTGTAACTCTTGAATCAACTTCATTACTGGTACACCAAGGCTATTTGGAAAAATTGCATCAGTACCATACACAAGCTAGAAGGGTGACATGCCAATAGATTTCTTGAGTGTCAATCTGTTAGCCCAAAGTGCATGAACAAGCTTTGTGTGCCAAGACTTCTTCTTATCCTCCAACAGTTTCTTGATTATGTTCACTAAACTCTTATTTGAGGATTCTGCAAGTCCATTACCTTGGGGGTAATAGGTCGTGGAATGCCCCAATGTTATTTGATATCTGTGATAGAATTCAACCATCTTCTTTGATCCAAATGCTGCTGCATTATCAGTGATGATCTTGGTAGGATAGCCAAATCTGGAGAGAATGCTAATCTCCATGAATTTTATAATAACTGAATCATTGGCCTGCCTACAAGGTATGGCTTCTATCCACTTAGTGAAATAGTCTGTGGTAGTGAGAATCCATCTATGCTGGGCAAAAGATGGTGGATGGATTTCTCCTATGAAGTCAAGTCCCCACTATTGAAATGGGGCTTCAACTGTGATTGGATTCAGAGGCAGGGGTAGCAGTTTTCTTTTGCCTTCAAAAAGTTGACATTTATGACAGGCAATGATCATCTTGTGTATATCAGGAAAAAGAGTAGGCCAATAGAAGCCAGCCCTCAAAATTTTGTTGGCTGTTGTCTTCTAGTATAAATTACCTCCACACTCTCCTTAATGGAACTCGTGCTTAACCTTCTCTGCATCAAACTCAGGCAAACATTTAAGAAATAGACCACTTGCATTTTTCCAATAAAGACATTTATCTATAATGCAATAGTTTACAACTTTTAACTTTAGGAATCTTGCCTTGGTCTTTGTCAAACCAGGAGGTGTATTCAAATTAAGCAAAACATAAATAATATTAGCATACCAAGGAGAATTCATAAAATGGTCTTCAACAATAGGAGTTGAGAATCCTTCTTGGTCATCCAAAGCATCAATCATATTAATATCAAGAACTTCACAATTGGTTTCAGCCATTAATCTAGCTAGACCTTGGCCTTTGATGAGTTTAGTGGGTTTTATCTCTAAATCATATTCAAGGATAACAACAATCCACTTACCTCTCTTACCATCTGGGTCCTGTGTTATAATGTCTTTAACAACTGAGTTTGGGACAAAGGAAATGATGTGTGAGTGAAGGATGTACACTCTGAAGTCTTTCAAAGCTTTAACCAAAGCAAAAGATTGCTTCTCCATAATGTTATACTTCAAATGGGCATCCCTCAATGCCTTACTAAAGAATGCAATAGGCTACTCTTGTCCTTGTGGATTTTTCTGTAGAAGGAAAACAGCTATGGTATGTTCTGATGCAAATGAAAAAATATAAAAATCCTTTGAAAAATCAGGACTTATAAGAACCGGTGTTTTGGTTAACGCTTGTTTTACCAGCTCAAAGGACTTCTTTGCTTCCAAGGTCCACTTCACCCCTTGCTCCTTCTTCAACATGTTTGTGATATTCCTAAGGAGCTCAGCCAAGTTGGGGATGAATCTTCTCAAAAATTTAATCTTTCCAATGAAAGATTGCAACTCCTTGATGTTTCGAGGATGAGATATTTGCAATATGGCCTCAATCCTCTCTGGATCTATCTTAATACCCTCTTCTGAAATGATGTACCCAAGAAGTTTACCTTCTTAGAGACCAAATAGTTTCTTCTTAGGGTTTAAAGATATCCCAAAATTTCTGCATTTCTCGAACACTTTTCTTAAATGTTCTAAGTGCTCTTCATCTGTTTTTTAAAACACAATGACATCATCAAGGTATATAATGATGAAGTAGCCCAGTTCTTCCGAGAATGCTATGTCCATGGCTCTTTGAAAAGTTTCTCCAGCATTAATTAGACCAAAAGGCATTTTCATATACATGAAAGTGCCCCATGGTGTAGTAAAGGCTGTCTTTAATTGATCAACAGGGTGAACTAAGATCTGATTGTACCTTGAAAATCCATCAAGCAAAGAAATTCTTCTAGACCCTACCACCCTTTGTAAAATATGATCCATCTTAGGTAAAGGGTAGTTGTCCTTTAATGAAGCTTTGTTTAAGTCTCTAAAGTCTATACAAAGCTTGATCTCTCCTGTTTTCTTCTTAACTGACACCAGACTAGACACCCACTCAGAATATCTAATAGGGACAATAATACCAGCATCATACATTTTCATGATCTCCTTCTGAACCAAAGGAAACTGAACAGGGTTTATTCTGCGCAGTTTCTGCTTGAATGGTTTTTGTTTTTCTTTGAGAGGGATTTTGTGCTGTATTATTTCAGTGTCATAGGATTTAAGATCTTCGTAACTCCATGCAAAAACATCAGAAAAATATTTAAACAGCTCTATGTATTTAAGTTTAATGTGAGCTGGCAAAGTTTTAGACAGTTTAATCATTTTTGGTTTAAGTTCACTGCCTATATTTCACTCTTCCACTTCAGTCTCTACAGGTTCCAGTTTTGGCTTTTTGGCCACATCGTTAAAATCAAACAACTCTTCTAAAGGGGCCAGAACGCTTGGCAAACTTTCATATTTAGAGTGCAGAGTTTCTAACTCCTCTGTTTCTAACTCTGCATTCAATTCCTTTTTGTTTTTAATTTTTCTTGTCAGAAAATTAATATTGACAAGCTTATGAGACAACTCTTATTTACCAAGAAAATTTTATTCATTGCAGTCTGTTTCATAGTCTGAGTCTGAACTGTTTAGTTCGAATTCATTTCTGAATTGCATGAAGTCTTCTATTTGTTTGTCTCCGTCAAACACCTGCCAATACTTTTCGTTATCGGGCACAGCTGGTATAAATTTTATCTGAGTTGTGCAATCTTTGGTGTTATATGGCGTTAAGCATGTTCTAGCTACAAAGGCTAAATTGTGGGCCGCAATATTTCTTTTTCTTGGGAGAAAAATTATGTGATGTTCCTCAAAAGTTTGTAAAAGGTCGATGACATTGTTTCGATAGGCCCTAAGTCTTGGGTGATTTGCGTTATAATCCCCATTGACTTGCCTAATGACTAACTCTGAATCCCCATACACATTTATTCTTCTGGCTCCTAAATTTTTCAACAATCGTAAGCCTAAGAGAAGGGATTCAAATTCCGCTATGTTATTGGAACACTGAAAGTTTAATTTGCAGGAAATGCTTTCCATGTGATTGTTTTCAGTGTTGGAAATCCATACACCTGCACCAGCATTGTTCTTAGTGCAAGACCCGTCAAAATACATACTCCACAGAGGACCATTTTCAGTTTCATCCTTTGGGTTACTGTCCTCTTCAACTAACGTTCTCTCGGATGTTTGCTGAATATCAACACTTAGTTGTAATTTTTTGGATTCCCCAAGATTTTCGTTTGTTTCAGGGATATCTTCTTGACTCTCAACGTTTAGAAGCAAGGGACACATGATTTGTAGCCCAAGACCTGTGTTTTGTTTGCTAGTGTTTACAGGTTCAGAAAAATTTTCAGACACTCTTACATTATCCTCCCCCTCCTCTCTATCTGTCATTAAATCAGATAAGGTCACCTGTTCAGTGAAACTTTCATCATTGAAAAGGATATATGAATCCAAGCTTTTGTTTACAGAGTAAAGGGGAGAGTTCTGTGGTTTGTCTTGACTTGTAACTATGTATTGCATATGAGACTCCCTGTAAAGTCTTCTAGTCTGATTGAAAACAGGGATAGTCGCATAGGTCATGTCCATTTGCATAGTCCATTGTAACTTAGCCCCCCAAGACCTTGATAACAACATTCCATACTTTGGGGGCACATCAGCCACAACTATATCCATAACCAAACATTTGGCTGGAATCTGGGCTAAGTTAACGCAGAGGTCTTTGATTAATCCTAAACATTTTACTCTACTTGAGTCAAAGGAATAAAGATCTTTGTAAGGTCTGGTTATTTCTAGACCAAGGCTCTCAATCACAGCTTTAGGCATTAAATTATGAGAAGCCCTGGAATCATGCATAGCATTGTGAAAAATTTTGTCATGAACGTTTAAAATTACATAAAAAGGAGGAACAGGTCCTTCTTGATATTTACCTTCAATCTTAGGACCAAAAATTAGCTCTGGTTAGTCATCATTAAGATTGACTGTATCCTCATTTTCTTCTATTTTTAAAGCCTTCAAAATTTGGGTCCTATATACATGCTGGGTAGCTAACTCAGTCAGGGGCACCGAGATTTTGATTTTGGAAATTTCCTGCTCCAGGCTGAAAGGAGTATGATTCTTTGAATTACTTGTTTCAGCCTTACTAGCTGTCGTTCTATCAGCAACATCAGCTTGTTGATTTGTTCTATTTACATTTGACGAAATGGTTTTAACATGAGTAATAGCTAAAGTGTTAGTACTACTAATGTCTGCACTTTGTTTTTCATTATTTCGAGTGACTTTCTCTCTACCTTTATCAGATTTAACAGCTACTGTTTTTTCCTTTTGTTTGACAACTTTAGGCTTGGTTGTAGTGCTTTTTTGGGAAGATTTGTCAGAGGTTTTGATGTTGGGAGTTTTTTGACTAGTTTTGCTTCTAAGGTCATATTCTCCTTGAGACTCTATGATGACATTTTCCATGTCTTGATAATAATTTTCATCGTCATCTCTTTTGTCATCATAAGGTGTGTATAGACCTTGTTTTCTATCATAATGAACCTCAAAGTCATCATTATCTACTCCCAGCATGTTGATATCTTCTACCTCTGTTTGCTCATCTGTTTCCTCAACCTCACTCACATAGTTTTGATGAAAGGGAGGAGTGATCTGTTGATCATCTTCCCTAGGTCTGTTTGGAGGTTGGTTCCTTCTAAAATTCTGATTCTGGTTCTGGTTTCTGTTTTGAGGAGCATTTTGATTTTGGCTTTCTTGTGTTCTCTTAATTATGCTCATCTCTTTCATCATCTCCTCCATCATTTTCTCCATCTTCAAGCTAGAAGTAGAAGGTGTAGATTCCTCTCTGAAGGACACTCTCTTCTCATTTTTCATTCTTGCTCTTTTCTCCATCAAGTTGAATTCCACAGCAATAGCACCTTTTTGCATCTCTTCAAGAGTTGCAGGATCTCTCTCTCTCAGCTGATAGGCCATCTTGGGGTCAATCCCCTCGTGTGAAACTCGCTTATCACTTCCCGTGTTTCTATGGAGGTTCTTGTAACTAGAAAGGACTTGGAGAGGGTTCTTCTTCACTTCCCATTTGTTTAAGAATGTCTGATGGAAGGTTTGGAGATCATTGATACTATGGGGGGTTAATCCTTTAAACCATTTTCTTACTTCTCCCCCCAAGCTTTGAGAAAATAATCTAAGCTTGAAAGAATCATCATCAATTTCATTTCTGTCAAAGTAGTCATTCATCTTATCCACATGTTGTGATGCAGTTGTAGCATTGCTAGCATCATACAATGGAATTTTGGACTGATAGCCCTGTGGAAGATTGACTAATGGTACAGGAAGGACTAAGGGAGCATACCATGCTGCCATGATATGTGGTGGAGGTGGATTTACAAGAGGTGGATTAACAAAAGGGAAAGTGGGCTGACGAGAAGTGATTTGAACAATGGACGTAGGGTGAGGTGAAGTGGATGTACCAGGAGTAGATTGCTGAGCTGATCTTGGATGAGAGAAACCTAGGTTGTAAAGGAAATGTAAATCAGGAGGTGTTGTTTCTCTACTACCTGGATGCTCACTTGTTTTAGGAGATGAAAGTGAAGACTCAGAATCTAGCTGAATTATATCATCAAATGACCTAGTTCTAAGTGGATTTACTAAGTCAGCTTGTGATTGCTATAGAACTGTAAGATTTTCAAGAACTGAATTAGCTCTCAAGGGTGATATGAAAATAGTTGATAATTTAATCTTAGGAGACTTCCTAAGGATACTTTCGGGGTTATCAACTATCTCAGGAGGATCTGGGTCAGGATGGGCTCTAGTATGAATCTTTCTAGGAGCCAATATGCTGTGTTTTTCAGGCCCAAATAAACAAGAAAAGTTCAACCAGGTGTGAAAGTCTTTAAAAGGTTAACTAGTCTGTTTTACACAAATTTTAATCCTACAGTCCTCTAACTAAGTTTGAATGATATTATAATGATAAGGGTTATTCCTAGTGGAGTCTTAAGGTCTGTTGAGGATTGCAGAGTTGCCAAGTGGAAGTTTTTAGCTCTTTTGGAGGTAAAAAGTTTTATGGTCCACCACCATGTTTATTTGATACCAATATGAAATATTTTTTTTAGGTTTTCTGAGTTATTTTTCTGTTTTGTGGTTTCTAAGAATGTCCTGACTCTGTTTCAAAACTTAGCTACGGTCATGAGACAAAGACAGTCTACTCTTATGGCTAAGCCAGCTGATTTTTCAAGGTTAGATAAAGACTTATGAAAATCCTAGGGTTTTCCTAGTTTGTCACTGATTCAAGCAAGTTTTATCATGATTACCATTCCTTGGTAGTGCTTGAAAAGGTTGCTTTTTACTCACAAGGTTTTATGAAGCTTTTAAGGGAAGTCTTCCCCAGCGGAGTCGCAAGAAATGTTAGCTCCCTGTAATCAGCAAGATTGGCAAAAGTCCAATCGTAGGGAGAAACATCGTTTCAACCACTTTGGGATTCAAGGATCTAGCCCTCCTGAATCCAGAGAGGGATCTCTCCAATAAGTGCAAAGATGGATTTGTCTTTGAAGTTTGGGGTAATGATATTAGGCTAGTTATGAAGGCCAAGGGTTTGTTTTGTTTTTTGGATGGTTGAGCATGATTATTTTTTGAGGAGAAAGTTCTAAGTGAAAAAAGTTTCAAAGGTGAGAAGTTGCAAGCGAATAGAACAACTTTGGCTAAAAAGATAGATATAACGCTGGTTTTTAGTCCATTGGGCTATGGAGTCATATCAGGGCTTTAATTGAAACAATAAAGTGTTGGAGGGGAGGAAACTGATAATAATTTCACAAGGGATTTATAGTCAGTCCAAAAAAGAAAAGCCTCTTAAGTAACTGTTTAAAACCAACCAAGAACAGGGCTAACCATAAACTTCTTGGGCAAGTTTGTATTGAAGCAGCTTAATTGACAAACAATCCAGTAATCCGCATAATTACCTTCAGAAAGTATGAAGACACATAAGAGAAACAAAATGTAACCTAATATCAGGTAAGGTACTTTTAAACCTAATCTTATTTTGGCCAACACCAAGGGAAACCTTCAGAATCTGCCTTTGGAGAATAGGAACTAGAAACAGGGAAAACCATCACTTTTCTAGTCTAACTTTAATAAGAAATGATGAAAATAACTTTTGAGAATAATGTTTAAAGAAAACAGTAGGACGAGGAAACACCAACATTCCTAACTGCTTAAACTGTATTGAATCATTCTTAAATAAACAAATTGGAGGAAAACATTGAGATAAAGCTTATCAGTTAGAGAAGGGTACTGGTAAACAGTAAATCCTAACTCCATAAATGTTGTTCTTTATCAGAGAATAGTTAACGATATGACATACATAGAAGGAAAACAATAACAAAGAAAGGGGCACTTCACCAGTGATATAGACCAGGATCCCAAGAAACAACTTTTTATTGATGTCAAACTAGTTACAGTCTTCAAGTCCAATGTTTCAGTTCAGCAATCATCTTCACTATTCAGCCTAACTAGTCTAACACAAACAGAGCTTCAAGGGCCAGTGAACACTATTTACAGATAGAAGTCTCAAGCTCAATTACATTTCAAAGTTCTACAACCAACAGTTTCTCATCTTCTACATAATTATTTATAGAAGAATGAGGAGGTGAGATCTCAATAAAAGATCTCCCAAGATAATTAATACAGTCTTAATGGCTTCTCGGCCTTTGAGGGGCTTGATGAAGAAGTTTACAGATGTTTTGTCTGTATTAACTATTTTACATTTTTAATATTAAGCTCGTGGGAGCTTTTGTTGACTTTTGAGGCTCTATGTCATGTTGGAGTAACTCTGCAGATATTTTTTGCATTAAGTTCCTAGCAGAAGTAACTCTCTGGCTGCGTTGAGGCGAATATCTGATTTTGCTCATTAAATTTGGCCTCTGTTTGAATGCTTGTGGCTACAGGTGGCACTTGTGGTAGCTGAGAGGAATCAATTTGCCTCAGATGTTGCGGTGGAGGCCTTTCTGTTTGTAGACCATTTATGATTTCCTTTAACTCTGATTTAATTTGGAGGATTAGGCTTTTGATAATCAATCTTAGCTGTAATCCCCAACTTTGTCTTCAATCTTCTGTTCTGATGTGTTCTATCTTCGACACTGATACTATTTTAATTGTGATTTAATAACACAGTGTCTTGTTGATTTGCAGGCTACGCAAGGCTCATATGGCATCAATGACTCATGAAATATTGACGAAACGTAGAGTAGAGCCCCGTGAATGGTTCTCTTTTATGAATTTGAAGGCACGGGAATCATCATTCCCGGCCTTCGGCCTTTATAAAATGGAAAACTCATCAAACACCTGCAAAATACAGAAAATATTATAAAATCCCGTGTATTTGGGGAAAAACTGCTTCAGAGGGCGTGGGGAGGAGCGTAGCCATTGGATGGAAGCATCCAACGATGGAGATTAGCCAAGAGAAGGTTAAAAAGGAGAGAAGAGGGAAGTAATAAGTTAGATCCGTGGATCTGCAGATATCAACGGTTGGGAGCAATCCGGGATGTATAATAGAGAAATAGTGAAAATACAAAGAAAACAGGTTAAAAAAAAAACCTTAGGCGGAGGGAAAATCAATTAAAAATCGAAATGGGTTTTGGGAGGAACACGAGCCATCAGATGGGATCGAACGGACGGTCCAGATGCAATCGGAGGCATTCAATCGGCGGGGAAAGAATTTTCACAATGTTGAAAACTTGCGACGCGATTGAGCGCGGACCGTTGATCTGAGGATCAGATCAACGGTGGAGAGTGAATCGGAGGGATGGCCGATCGGGAGGAACAAACAAACGCACCGAGCAAAAAATGCGATGCGATGGTGCGATCAGGGAAGGCCGATGTGATGGTGCGATCGGGCCATTGCAATCAGAGGTTTCAAATGAACACAATTGAAGGAACCTTACAAAATTTTCTGATGCGATCGGGCCATTGCAATCGGAGGGGCGGTAATATAAATTTTCGCGCCCGGTTTGTGGGGCTATGGGTTATATGGAAAAATAATATGATTGGGGGATATGTACATGGGGCTTCATCGCATCGGAGTTTTTGTAATGGCAAAAATACTTGCGCACTTGGATGTTTGCGATGCGATAATCGCTGAAAAAGGGTTAGCGCTTGGTTCCAGCCCCAAAGCGTATGGTGGGGAAGTGGTTAGGACTTAGCCAAAGGGGGCTTAAGTCCATAGTAATAAAAACTTTTCTTTATGAAAATTTTCAGAGTTTTCAATGGATTTTGGGGTTTCGGTATAGTTTAAAAATGAGTTTTAAACTATGTAAAGAGGATTTTCATTAATGGGAGAAGGGAAACCATGAAAAATAGAGGAATTTTATGGAGAAAAAGGGGAGCAAATGAAGGTTAGTTTTGAGTGGAGGAGGGGAAAAATGATGATTTTGCAGCAGTCTTTTCTCATGAAATCAGCATAATTTCTTAGTAAAAAAGGGAACAACAGTGAATATTTGGACAGAGGCATGAGGCCTTCAAGAGTCTTCAAGAGCCAACACTTTTTATCAATAAAATTTGTTCCTTGAAGGCTCCAAAAAGTTTTAGCCACCTTTTGCTATGACAAATTTTATAGTTGGCTAACAGAAGAGACATTCCACAGTGGTTACAGAATGATTTGATTTAACTATTTAATAGATATAGGAAAATCATAATCTAAGTAACTCAAATATGGAACAACTGTGGAAAAAAAATTGGACGATTTGACTAATCAATATACTAAGGAAATTGAAGTTTTGAAGAGATTTCAAGATAACCAAATTTCAATATTTCAGAAAGAATATGAATCCTTGCAACAACAATTAAATAAAATTCAAGAAATTGATGTAAGTATTAATTTTCTGAAAGAATAGGCTTCATAGGTAAATCAACAGTTGAATAAGGTGCAGTTCAAAATTTTCAAGCAGATGGAAAAAACTATAGATGTTTCTTAAAATGATTGTCCCTTATTGACAAAATTTAATTAATAATAGAGGAACAGAAAATTATAGATCACAAATTGGGCTGTATTTCTGATTGGGAAAAAAATTTTAGTCCTAAGATTATTGTAAACTTATCGATGAATGATAAAAAAATCATGATTGCCTTATTAAGCCAGAGAGATTCAAATTGCAAAAAAATTAAATATTGGATTGAAGATGCAATTAAGCTTTCTGTTTCTATCTAGGATTCAAGATTGGATATTATAGAGGATTTTCAAATGCCTCAACCTAAAGATCTCAAGGAAGCACTGCCATTGAGAATTAATCAACAAGAAGTTGAATATAAAATAATGATAAATGAAAATAAAATTAAAGAAATTGATAGATGGAATGCATATGTTTTTGAGAACTTTTTGTAAATTCTCGTTGAACAAATGAAACCAATATCTAATTTCTCAACAAAATATAACAAAAAAAGAGGTATAGCGAGAATCTGTTGTCCAGGTGTCAATTTATTATTGACAATTTCATACAAATTCATCTTCAACACATTTATAAAATATATTTCGAATGGCTTGCATACATTCGAAAATATGCTCATAAAATGATGTTAGCCGACTAAGCTTCATCCTCTCAAATCTAGGAAGAAGATTAAAATGGCCTATCTAGTTCTAGGAAAAGATGTTAGATTGGATATGATTGGCATTTTTAATACTATCTTTACTAAATAAAGTATTTAAATGCTTTCTATATTTAGTTGAAAACATATATTATCCTATTTATTTTTCTTATTTATACAATCCTTTATGTTGGTGTAGGGGTTGGAAATCATTGAAACTTAAGAATTTGATTGTGTAATCAGTATTTTGATATTTAAGTTTTCGAAGACCATTCAGAGGTTGATGTGTTTATGAAGTTATGAGCTTGATATCTTGCGATTTATTTAATTATTTTATAGACAATAGTAGTATTTTTCTTCTTTACTCATTCACATATCATTTTCTATAGCATATTAAGATGCACTTGTGATTATTTCTTTTAAAACAATTCGGTACATTTTATCATCAAAATTATTTATTATCTCAGATTTTTTACGTGTTTTTTCATTGATAAAAATTGATATTTGATAGTCAAAATATAGTTGTATAGTTTTCTCTCGCTTACGAGATAGACTTACTTTATGTTATTTAAATTTAGTAAATTGTATGTAGATAAACTATAAAAATATAAAAATAAAACCAAACTTTTCATAAGCGTTGTAAAGCGGAGCCAAAAAATTATTTTATATGGTTGATTGGACCCACATTTCAGTCAGGGTCAAACATTCAAAATATTCATCGAAGTATTGGGTTTGGATGATTCTCTCATCTGCCCACCCATCTTATTGTGAGATTGCTCAAGCTATTTTGACACACACAAAACAATTTGTATATTTATTTTTAGTTAATTATAAATATTAATTTAAGCCATATATTTTCCCTAATTTGTTTTCATTTTAGCATTTATTTAGTTTTAGAGTAGAATGGTTGTTGAGAAATCAGGAGGCTTACATAATAGATTAGATTTATCTTTCTTTGAATTTTTTTTTTTGAAATTTATTGGCTTCTTATTAATCTAACTGCATTCTTCTTCATCAAACAATTATGAAACGTACAAAACATGGAGATTAAAAAAACATAAGGAACGAAGATATAGGCTCCAATGCAGGGAAAAACCCCTCCAAGGGGAAAATATGGACAAATTATCTTCATATAGAATTAGATCAAAGCGAGATATAGAAGAACCATGACCATAAATATTGCAACCTTCTAGATGCCAAGTCAAACCCTCCTTCTGCACAAAAATCAATAAAAAACAAGAGACCATAAACAAAGCTTCAATAAGAAATGTGATAAGGCAGAACTTCAAACATTTTACTTCAAGAGAAACTCTTCTTCAAATTCAAACTTTGGCCTTCTTTTCTTTTAATAAATTTCAGATCAAATCAAGAAAAATTGTGTGTCCAAATGAGCCCCAAATTCCCTCTATTTATACTATTTATAGGGGTTCGAATAGACATGACCTTTGGGGAAAGGTTGAATTAACATGCAGGGCTGACTTGGAATCTAAAGGAGTTTTTAACCCACACTACATATCTAAAAAATATTTTTCCTTTTTCTTTACAATATGTCAAAGTAGGACTTTGACTCTTTGACTCATAAAATCCTAGAAGCATGAAGAACATTCTTAAATAATGAAATAAAAAT
The DNA here is from genome assembly GCA_034641835.2 of Pinus albicaulis. Classification (NCBI taxonomy): domain Eukaryota; kingdom Viridiplantae; phylum Streptophyta; class Pinopsida; order Pinales; family Pinaceae; genus Pinus; species Pinus albicaulis. Next base: position 260,408 of record JAXQQM020059342.1, read on the forward strand.
TTCTTGAGCATGAAACCCATGCTTGAAAAACAATTTTTTATTTTTCTTCTTTTGTAGTTTTACACAAAATATACAATGACATAAATACAAATATAATTATGAAGAAAAAACCTAGTTATATTTTCTAACACTCGCTCTTAACTAGAGAGTTATTCATAATTCTACAACCGGTACAAGGATACTTCTCGAATTGAAATATTCTCATAAGAAGAGTCAATTTGGTAAGCCATCTTTAAGCTTCAACATCTTAACCAACATTTTCAAATAGCAACATAAAAAGGCCTTAACTAACAATCTATAACTCTCCACAAGATTAGAGCACAATGTTAGGAGGCATACATATGGACAACAACATAGCTTCTCAAGGCACATATCCCATCTTAATTTTCAAAAGGTATGTCCTTATAAGAATATTATTATCTTGGATTCCCAATCCTCAAAGAATATTGGTCCTCTTCGACCACTCTTATTTTAGATACCATGTTAGATTCTCAAAGAGTTTCAGTCCACCAGACTACTTCTTAACTTTGATTGTCAATCCTCAAGGAGTACCAGTCCCACATACCTATTCATTCCTCCATTCTCCCTCCTAGTGTGATACACTATACGTACGACGATTGGCCTTGGCATAGTGCATGCCACATATGGATAATATGATGTCAAACATGTAATATTCCAAAATGGGGAAGCAACAATATATGAACATAAAACTGGATATAGCAGTGAATAACATAACACCAAAATGTATGAAAACCATGGAGCCATTTTATTATGTAAATCAGCAAAAAATAAGTACAATAGAAGTGGGCACAACTCAAATGATCAAGGAAAGCAAGCCTCCCATGAATACATATGCCAAATATGAAATACTACTACATAGCAGAATGCTCATGAATATGTACAACGTAGTCTTAGATGGCACACTGCTGCTGGAAATGTACAATAGTATATATTTTCAAATATATGGCTCATACAATGATATGCTCCCAATCATAATTTCAAGACAACCCAGGAGGGATTTCCTAAAATATGCAAAAGTACAAAAATGTTGGAATGCAGCCCTAGGCTGAGTAGCAGCTACAAATCAAGAAATGGATGAAGATGGTTGTAGATGATACATATCATGAATGAATATCATCCAATATATCCTTCAGGTGAAAGGTTGATCCAATCACTAAAGATCTCACCCTCCGATCAAACACTGCAACCCCTCACTATAGGTGCTCAGTGAAATAACACATTCCAAGAGGGAAACTACATTGTAGGAGATGGGGAATATGTTGGCCAAGTGCCAAGATGTGAAATATGCTCCAAAATCTTCCTCACTGATCCCCAAAATGGAGGAATGCTTCCTCCTTTGAAAAACTAGCTCTGGAAGTGGGTTTCTCAACCCTCCACTGCAACACCCTGCAACACAACACTATTCTCTACAGAAATAACGTTGTAGATGAAGACTGATGCTTGGCCTTAAGCCTAAATTTGGAAAATGAAGTGCAAGCTCCCTCAAGAGGCCTCTCAAGAAAGGAGATGGGATTCCCGCTTGGGAACACCTGGTGCGAAATAGTGTAACAAACTTAACTAAACAGCTGAAGAATGCACAATAGTCATGCAAAACATAAAATCAGTAATCAATAACATGCCTCACTATGGCTGCCTTTCCCTCCTTATAAAAAAGTGTGAGCCTTCTTACCTTGGGTCCCATTCATTAGGGTTTCCACCTTCAAGGAATCTTCCTCCCACTATCATTTAACTGTCTCCATTGATGAGCTACTCCATCCATACCAGCGTTGTTGACTTTGTCAAACTTGACCTTGTCCACATGTATTTTCCCCTGTTCACACATGAGGGTGAAATATCCAGCTATTATTATGATCCCTTTTCACATCATGAGGGATTTTATTCCAGTTTGAGATATGTATGGGCCTCCTTACCCATTTATTCATCTAACTAGATGTAGACAAAAAAATTAATATCCTCATTAGCTGAATGCTAATTTAGGAATATTACAGTCCTCCCCTCGCAAATGTTGCTTGTCCTCAAACAACTGCAAGGATAGAACTGAAGGGCCTCCTCTCCTCCTCCTGTAGCATCCCCATAGAATAAAATCCTCCAAGGAACAAGATGTTGTCTCATCAATACATCTCCAAGTTGCCCCTCCCAAATATGCAAGTTAGCGTTTGGTGACCACCCCAAATAGCTATCATCATGAGGAAGTAAAATACCCAAGGAGGCAACAATGGGTTTTCTAGAGGTCCTCTCAAGACATGGAATCTGAAATACATTGGGAACCATCATTCCCATGTGAAACCTCCATCCCCAAGCTATCATCCATACAAAATGATTCACCTCCCAACATGGAAACTCCTGAATAATTCCCTCCACCTGAAGCTCCTGAAGAATAGGTGGGTTGCGTTAGTATGAATATTAATTCCAAGTGTACGAAAAAATACCACTTTAGTTGTGCATAAAAAACAACCCTAACAGCAAATATGGCTGCCAATATCTTCATATCTGCAGTTAGGTGATCAAGATAAATGCTGCAAAAATCTAGATCTATGCGTCAAAAGACATTAAGCAGTAGAAAAAACAAGATTTACTCCATGCATCTAATAGACAAGATAAGAATATGTTGAATGAATTTTGTATTAATGGCACTTGGGAGGAAAACATAAAAGGGTGTTACCAGTTATCCTCAATGGGATGGGTTCTTGTAAGTCCTCAGCACTTCAGATCTAAAATTTTTCTCTCTTGATGGTGTAGAAAACCCAGACAAAAATGGTAGTAAAATATGACTATGATGGTGGATCAAAGTCAGACCAAAAATATAGATCCAGAGTGATCTTTTGGCAAAAAAAGGTGGTAAATTAATGGGAAAACCCTTCTATTTATAACAAAATATTGAGTTACTCTAGATATTGGTGCATAATTAAAATATTATTAACCAAATCAAGATCCAACTTTAATGGAATACTTTATTATATTTGTTGGAGGGAAAAGGAATTTGACTTAGGTCAAATCCCTTTATTTGTAAATAATAAATAAATAAATAATTTATTTATCATTTTAAGGATGTGGTTGAGTAATAATCAAATAAATAATGATTTATTTAATTATTTATGGGTGAGTTAGTCATATTCAACAAAGCATATTATTTAAATAAGGTTTAAATAATTATTCTTAGGAAATAATAAGATAAATGATGATTTATCTAATTAATTTCCCTGTTTTGGGTTAAATATAACTAGGAATATTAATTAAACTGTTTTTTAACTAATTATTCCTTGAGGAAAATCAAACAAATGTAGATTTATTTAATATTTCCTCATGGGGTTTCCTGTTTAGACCATAAACAACTTAATAAAGGTGGTTTACTAAGTTATTTTTCATAGTGAATGCAATTTTACTTAGGGTAAAATTGGTCTTACATGGTGTACTTGAGTCCATCTAATAACAATAGGTTAGATGACCAAAAAATGGTGTAACAGATTTCCCCCCAACGTGTGAGCGTTAGGAGCTAATCGTATGACCGAAGTACGTTGTAAGAACTCAATCACTAGACACCGAAGGGAAAGTCAAAGAGAGAGAATTATAAGGTAGACCAAAGTTCTGAAAGGACTAGACCCTAAGGAGGCGAGACTTACAGGTGCGACAAGTCTCTTTTATGAGTGAGTACTTGTGCTATAGGCGGTGGGGGAGGCATACCTATGCCCGCCGAGACAAAGTACAAATAATAAGGTGTCCAGTAAACAAAGGGACTGAACAATATAGTACATGCTGGCATAAACATGAGCCAGATAAACAACATGATAATGAATCCCACATACATAATGTGCCTGGGATAACATCCAGGAATTGTACAATAATATCTGAGTACATGAGATATAAATACAACCCAGACGCCCTTGTAAACAGGAAAGGGCTCTGAAAATCTGACTGATACATGCAATCAAAAAGGCGCTACAAGCGGTTGAGGCCGACATCATCAAATCTATGGAGCTGCATCAAAGGCTGTAAAGAAGAGGTCATCTGGGCATGTGAGGAGCTACCTGTAGGGCCACCCCCTCATGAGGGATGAGACATATCACACACTCTCGGGAATCACTGATATCAACTGCTGCATCACTAGACCATCAAGTATATGGATCTCGATCATGCTGAAAGGAGCTCGAGCCAAGAAACAATCAAGTCAAAGGGAAATAAGGAGTCCCTTTACCTAATCCCAGGCATTAAACAATACTGGAATCTAGAACCAAGGTACACCGCCCTCTAGACCTGTCTCTTGGAATGAATGAGTTGATGTTGATAGAAGGAGGTCCGCCATAGGTGAGGCAATAAGGGATCCTCAACTAAGGCACAAGAGAAAATAGTAGAGCGACTGATAGACTGACACCAGGGATGATGATGAAATGGGGTGTACTTTGTAGCAGATGGACGACTTCCCTTGTTAGAGCATAAAGGGCATGGATGACCTGGTAGCGACTGACACAATATCATGAGGGATAGGGGATAGTGGGACTGAGGGCCATAATGTGCGACATGAGAGAGGGACCAAGCAATGAAGGATGGAGGACTATATCTGGTACAAAGGGACACGAGATAGACTCCATGAATGCAATGATGACTCAACTCGGATGCTCTAAACAAGGGTGACTAGATGTTGCTGCCACACAGAAAAGGTCCAATGGGGACCATAAAAACATGAGTACATGATGGTTACTCATGATGAAGTTCGACACAATCATGGACAAGTATGAAGGAAAAGGGGTGCCCCTAAGTACAAGTGTTGCAGGTGAAGAAATTCGATTTTGAGGAGTGGTGAAGTGACCCTACTTGGACAAAATGTGTCATGGGGAAGTATCAAATCACAAAAAACTAACAGATACCCATTTCAGGGCTCGGTGAGAGCTTTCCAACAGTATAGACGGTTAGGAAATATGAGCTACAGTTTGGCCGTAGCAGGAGAAAGAAAAATCAGGGGTTTCTCTTTTAATAAGGCATTTTCCCTCCAAATTCACTCATTTTCATGTGGAGCTGTGGTGAATATAGAGAGGAGAGAAGGCCCTAAATCTTATGGTGATCATAGCGGACAAACCGAACGTTGGAATCGAGATCTGTTAGTTGCAGGTAAGAGGCCTAACCCTACTCTTTCATTTCAATGGTTTGAAAGTTCAGTTTAGGTCCCCAGGGCTCAGAAACAGACCCCTACTCCTCTTCACGGCCGGGTCGCACTTTTTGGGGCAAAAGTGTGACCTGGGTAGGAAGTTTTGGGCAGAAAACTACGACCTGGGTAGTAGGTTTAGGCCTGAAAAGTGCAACCTATCAGGGAGGGGTTTTTATGTGCTATTTTTTATCTGAGCACTGGGGTTTTATGTTGAGATACAGTCTTTCCTATCTGTACACTGACAAATATGGGGGTTTTGTGCAGATATGGCAGAATTACGGATCAACTGGAGAGTGAGGGACCTGGGCGCATTACAGTAGGAGATCTGGGAGGATCAGGGTGTCCGCAATGGATTGGCTAGGTTTGGGGTTTTGAAGTTTATGAAGAAACCTCTCATGAGAGCTGGAGAACCCTTGTTGGCCCGGATTGTCAGCTATTGGGATCCAGACCATGAGGTCTTTATAGTGCAGGGACACCGGATCGAGTTGACAATCCAGGATATATATTTCCTGACTAGTCTTCCACCACTTGTGATGGTGGGGAATACGTAGCCAGTGTTACTGCGAGGGTGGAACATCGTGGATTTTGTAGAGTGCCATTGTCGACCAGGTCTCCAAGACAAGGGGACTCGGATACCTATCGGTGATCTAGAGAGGTTAGAGACCCATGCTGTGGCCGCATCGGTGCTACGAATTCTGGGCAACCAAGCACTCCACCACATCACTGGAGGGAAGATGATGCTTGTGGAGAGTGTGTTGGGTGGGACCTACTGTGGGTGGGCCCATATGAATCTTAATTTCAAGTGTGAAAAAAATTACCACTTTAGCTACGCATAACAAATAGCCCTAACAACAAAAGATGGCTGCCAATATGTTCATATCTCTAGTTAGTTGATCAAGATAAATGCTGCAGAAATCTAGATCTATGCATCAAAAGACATTAAGCAGTACATAAAACAATATTTACTCCATGCATCCAATAGACAAGACAAGAATATGTTGAATGAATTTTGTATTAATGGCACCTGGGAGGAAAACACAGAAGGAGGAAAACACAGAAGGGTGTTACCAGTTCTCCTCAATGGGATGGGTTCTTGTAAGTCCTCTAGAATTCATATCTAAAATTCCTCTCTCTTGATGGTGTAGAAAACCCAGACAAAAATGGTAGCAAAATATGACTATGATGGTGGATCAAAGTCAGACCAAAAGTATACATCTAGAGTGATATTTAGGCAACAAAAGGTGGTAAATGAATGGGAAAACCCTTCTATTTATAACAAAATATTGAGTTAGTCTAGATATTGGTGCATAGTTAAAATATTATTAACCAAATCAAGATCCAACTTTTATGGAATATTTTATTATATTTGTTGGAGTGAAAAGGAATTTAACTTGGTTCAAATCCCTTTATTTGTAAATAATAAGTAAATATCTCATTTATTTATCATTTTAAGGATGTGGTTGAGTAATAATCAAATAAATAATGATTTATTTAATTATTTATGGGTGATTTAGCAATATTCAACAAATAATATTATTTAAATAAGGCTTAAATAATTATTCTTAGGAAATAATAAGATAAATGATGATTTATCTAATTAATTTCCCTGTTTTGGGTTAAATATAACCAGGAATATTAATTAAACTGCTATTTAACTAATTATTCCTTGAGGAAAATCAAACAAATGTAGATTTATTTAATATTTCCTCATGGGGTTTCCTTTTTAGACCATAAACAACTTAATAAAGGTGGTTTACTAAGTTATTTTTCATAGTGAATGCAATTTTACTTAGGGTAAAATTGGTCGTACATGGTGTACTTGGGTCCATCTAATAACAATAGGTTAGATGACCATAAAATGCTGTAATAGATTTCCCCCCAGCATGCAAGCGTTAGGAGCTAATTTTATGACTGAAGTACATTGAAAGAACTCAATCACTAGACACCGAAGGGGAAGTCAAAGAGAGAAAAGTATAAGGTAGACCAAAGTGCTGAAAGGACTAGACCCTGAGGAGGCGATACTTACGGGTGCGACAGGTCTCTTTTATGAGTGAGTACCTGTGATATAGGCAGTGGGGGAGGCATACCTATGCCCACCGAGACAAAGAACAAAGAATAAGGCGTCCAGTAAACAAAGGGACTGAACAATATAGTACATGCTGGCATAAACATGAGCCAGATAAACAACATGATAATGAATCCCACCTACATATTGTGCCTGGGATAACAACTAGGACTTGTAGAATAATATCTGAGTACATGAGATATAAATACAACCCAGATGCCCCTGTAAACAGGAAAGGGCTCTGAAAATCTAACTGACACATGCAATCAAAAAGGCGCTGCAAGAAGTTGAGGCCGAAATCATCAAATCTATGGAGTTGCATCAAAGGCTGTAATGAAGAGGTTATTTGGGCATGTGGGGGGCTACCTGTAGCGCCACCCCCTCATGAAGGCTGAGACATCTCACACACACTTGGGAATCACTGACATCAGCTGCTACATCACTGGACCATCAAGTATACGGATGTCGATCATGTTGAAAGGAGTTGGAGCTGAGAAACAATCAAGTCAAAGGGCAATAAGGAGTCCCTTTGCCTGATCTGAGGCACTGAACAAGAGTGGAAGTTGGAACCAAGGTACACTGCTCTCTAGACCTATCTTATGGAATGAATGAGTTGATGTCGACAGAAGGAGCTCCACCATAGGTGAGGCAATAAGGCATCCTCAACTAAGGCACGAGAGAAAATAGTAGAGCGACTGATAGATTCACACCAGGGATGATGATGAAATGGGGGGTACTAAGTAGCAGATGGACGAATTCCCTTGTTAGAGCATAAATGGCATGGATGACCTGGCAGCGACTGACACAATATCATGAGGGATAGGGGACAGTGGGACTGAGGGCCATAATGTGCAACACGAAAGAGGGACCAAGAAATAAAGGACTATACTGGGTACAAAGGGACGCGGGATAGACTCCATGAATGCAATGATGACTCAACTCAGATGCTCTAAACAAGGGTGACTCAATGGTGCTGCCACACAAAAAAGGTCCAATGGGGACCATAAAAACATGAGTACATGATGGTTACTCATGAAAAATATCGACATAAGCATGGACAAGTATGAAGGCAAAGGGGTGCCCCCAAGTACAAGTGTTGCAGGTGAAGAAATTCGATTTTGAGGAGTGGTGAATTGACCCTTCTTGGAAAAAATGTGTCCCAGTGAAGTATAAGGTAGACCAAAGTGTTGAAAGGACTAAGTATAAGGCACGAGAGAAAATAGTAGAGCGAATGACAGACTAACACCAGGGATGATGATGAAATGGGGGGTACTGAGTAGCAGATGGACGACTTCCCTTGTTAGAGCATAAAGGGCATGGATGACCTGGCAGCGCCTGACACAATATCATGAGGGATAGGGGAAAGTGGGACTGAGGGCCATAATTTGCGACATGAGAGAGGGACCAAGAAATGAAGGAATATAGTGCGTACAAAGGGACGCGGGATAGACTCCATGAATGCAATGATGACTCAACTCAGATTCTCTAAACAAGGGTGACTCGATGGTGCTGCCACACAGAAAAGGTGCAATGGGGACCATAAAAACATGAGTACATGATGGTTACTCATGACAAAGATCGACATAAGCATGGACAAGTATGAAGGCAAAGGGGTGCCCCCAAGTACAAGTGTTTCAGGTGAATAAATTTGATTTTGAGGAGTGGTGAAGTGACCCTTATTGGAAAAAATGTGTCCTAGTGAAGTATCAAATCACGAAACACTAACAGATACCCATTTGAGGGCTCAGTGAGAGCTTTCCAACGGTATAGATGGTTTGGAAAACTGAGCTACCATTTGGTTGCAGCAGGCGAAAGAAAAATCAGGGGTTTCTTTTTTAATAAGGCATTTTCCCTCCATATTCACTCATTTGCATGTGGAGCTGTGGTGAATATAGAGAGTAGAGAAGGCCCTAAATCTTGCGGTGATCGTAGCGGACAAACTGACCATTAGAATCGAGATCCGTCAGTTGCAGGTAAGAGGCCTAACCCTACTCTTTCATTTCAATGGTTTTAAAGTTCAGTTTAGGTCCTCAGGGCTCAGAAACAGACCCCTGGTCCTCTTCACGGCCGGGTCGCACTTTTTGGGGCAAAAAGTGTGACTTGGGTAGCAGGTTTTGGGTAGAAAACTGTGACCTGTCCCAGGTTTGGGCCTGAAAAGTGCGACCTGTCAGGGAGGGGTTTTTCTGTGCTATTTTTTGTCTGAGCACTGGGGTTTTATGTTGAGATACAGTCTTTCCTATCTGTACACTAACAAATATGGTGGTTTTGTGCAGATTTGGAAAAATTACAGATCAACTGGAGAGAGAGGGACCTGGGCGCATTACGGTCGGAGATTCGAGAGGATCAGGGTGTCCACAATGCATTGGCTAGGTTTAGGGCTCTGAAGTTTCTAGAGAACCCTTTGATGAGAGCTAGAGAGCCCTTGTTGGCTCGGATTTTCATCTATTGGGATCCAGACCATGAGTTATTTATAGTGCAGGGGCACCGAATCAAGTTGACAGTCCATGATATATATTTCCTGACTGGTCTTCCACCACTTGGGATGGTGGGGAATACGTAGCTAGTTTTACCATGAGGGTGGAACATCATGGAGTTTGTAGAGTGCCATTGTTGAACAGATCTCCAAGTCAAGGGGAATCAGATAGCTATCGGGGATCTAGAGAGGTTAGAGACCCGTGCTATGGCCGTAGTGTTGCTGCGGATCCTAGGAAACTAGGCACTCCACCACATCACCGGAGGGTAGATGATGCTTGTGGAGAGTGTGTTGGGTGGGACCTACTATGGGTGGGCCCAGATGAATCTTAATTGCAAGTGTGCGAAAAAAGACCACTTTCGCTGCACATAACAAACAACCCTAACAACAAAAGATGGCTGCCAATATCTTCATATTTGCAGTTAGTTGATCAAGATAAATGTTGCAAAAATCTAGATCTATGCATCAAAAGACATTAAGGAGTAGATAAAACAATATTTGGTCCATGCATCCAATAGACAAGACAAGAATATGTTGAATGAATTTTGTATTAATGGCACATGGGGGGAAAACATAGAAGGGTGTCACCAGTTCTCCTCAATGGGATGGGTTCTTGTAAGTCCTCAGCACTTCAGATCTAAAATTCCTCTCTCTTGATGGCGTAGAAAAGCCAGACAAAAATGGTAGCAAAATATGATTATGATGGTGGATCAAAGTCAGACCAAAAGTATAGATCCAAAGTGATATTTAGGCAACAAAAGGTGGTAATTGAATGGAAAAACCCTTCTATTTATAACAATATATTGAGTTAGTCTAGATATTGGTGCATAATTAAAATATTATTAACCAAATCAAGATCTAAATTTTATGGAATATTTTATTATATATGTTGGAGGGAAAGGAATTTGACTTGGTTCAAATCCCTTTATTTGTAAATAATAAATAAATAAATGATTTATTTATCATTTTAGGATGTGGTTGAGTAATAATCAAATAAATAATGATTTATTTGATTATTTATGGGTGATTTAGTCATATTCAACAAAGGATATTATTTAAATAAGGTTTAAATAATTATTCTTAGGAAATAATAAGATAAATGATGATTTATCTAATTAATTTCCTTGTTTTGGGTTAGATATAACCAGAAATATTAATAAAACTGTTGTTTAACTAATTATTCCTTGAGGAAAATCAAACAAATGTAGATTTATTTAATATTTCCTCATGGGGTTTCCTGTTTAGACCATAAACAACTTAATAAAGGTGGTTTACTAAGTTATTTTTCATAGTGAATGCAATTTTACTTAGGGTAAAATTGGTCTTACATGGTGTATTTGGGTCCATCTAATAACAATAGGTTGGATGACCAAAAAATGGTGTAACAGATTGCCCCCCAGCGTGCGAGCGTTAGGAGCTAATTGTATGACCGAAGTATGTTGTAAGAACTCAATCACTAGACACTGAAGGGGAAGTCAAAGAGAGAGAAGTATAAGGTAGACCAAAGTGTTGAAAGGACTAGACCTTGAGGAGGCGAGACTTACAGGTGCGACAAGTCTCTTTTATGAGTGAGTACTTGTGTTATAGGTGGCGGGGGAGGCATACCTATGCCCGCTGAGGCAAAGTACAAAGAATAAGGCGTCTAGTAAGCAAAGGGACTAAACAATATAGTACATGCTAGCATAAACATGAGCCAAATAAACAACATGATAATGAATCCCACATAAATATTGTGCCTGGGATAACAGCCAGGACTTGTACAATAATATCTGATTACATGAGATATAAATACAACCCAGATGCCCCTGTAAACATGAAAGGGCTCTGAAAATTTGACTGATACATGCAAACGAAAAGGCATTGCAAGCGGTTGAGGCCGTCATCATCAAATATATGGAGCTGCATCAAAGTCTGTAATGAAGAGGTCATCCGGGTATGTGGGGAGCTACTTGTAGGGCCACCCCCTCATGAGGGCTAAGACATCTCACACACACCCGGGAATCACTGATATCAACTGCTGCATCATTGAACCATCAAGTATACAGATATCGATCATGCTGAAAGGAGCTGGAGCTAAGAAAAAATCAAGTCAAAGGGCAAAGAGGAGCCCCTTTGCCTAATTTGAGGCACCAAACAAGAGTGAAAGTTGGAACCAAGGTACACTGCCCTCTAGACTTGTCTTCTGGAATGAATGAGCTGATGTTGACAGAAGGAGGTCTGCCATAGGTGAGGCAATAAGGGATCCTCAACTAAGGCATGAGAGAAAATAGTAGAGCGACTGACAGACTGACACCAATGATGATGATGAAATGGAGGGTACTGAGTAGCGGATGGACGACTTCCCTTGTTAGAGCATAAAGGGCATGGATGACCTGGCAGTGACTGACATAATATCATGAGGGATAGGGGATAGTGGGACTGAAGGCCATAATGTGTGACATGAGAGAGGGACCAAGAAATGAAGGATGGAGGACTATAGCAGGAGACAATGGGACTCAGGATAGACTCCATGAATGTAATGATGACTCAACTCAAATGCTCTAAACAAGGGTGACTCGATGGTGCTTCCACATAGAAAAGGTCCAATGGGGATCATAAAAACATGAGTACATGATGGTTACTCATGACAAATATCGACATAAGCATGGACAAGTATGAAGGCACAGGGGTGCCCCCAAGTACAAGTGTTGCAGGTGAAGAAATTCGATTTTGAGGAGTGGTGAAGTGACCCTTATTGGACAAAAAGTGTCCCAATGAAGTATCAAATCATGAAAAACTAACAGATACCCATTTGAGGGCTCGGTGAGAGCTTTCCAATGGTACAAATGATTTGGCAAACAGAGCTACGGTTTGGCCGCAACAGGCGAAAGAAAAATCAGGGGTTTCTCTTTTAATAAGGCATTTTCCCTCCAAATTCACTCATTTTCATGTGGAGTTGTGGTGAATATAGAGAGGAGAGAAGGCCCTAAATCTTGTGGCGATCGTAGCAGACAAACCAACCATTGGAATCGAGATCCGTCAGTTGCAAGTAAGAGGCCTAACCATACTCTTTAATTTTAGTGGTTTAAAAGTTCAGTTTAGGTCCCCAGGGCTCAGAAACAGACCTCTTCTCCTATTCACAGCTGGGTCACACTTTTTGGGGCAAAAAGTGCAACCTGGGTAGCAGGTTCTGGGAATAAAAGTGCGACCTGTCCTAGGTTTGGGCCTGAAAAGTGCGACCTGTCAGGGAGGGGTTTTTCTGTGATGCTTTTTCTCTGAGCACTGGGGTTTTATGTTGAGATACAGTCTTTCCTATATGTATACTGAAAAATATGGTGGTTTTGTATAGATATGGTAGAATTACGGATCAACTGGAGAGAGAGGGACCTGGGCACATTACAGTCAGAGATCCGGGAGGATCAGGGTGTCTGCAGTGCATTGGCCAGGATTGGGGTTCTGAAGTTTGTGGAGAATCCTCTGATGAGAGTTGGATAGCCCTTATAGGCATGGATTGTCAGCTATTGGGATCCGGACCATGAGGTCTTTATAGTTTAGGGGCACCAGATCGAGTTGAGGGTCCAGGATATATATTTCCTGACTGGTCTTCCACCACTTGGGATGGTGGGGAATACACAGCTAGTGTTACCGCGAGGGCGGAACATCATGGAGTTTGTAGAGTGCCATTTTCGACCAGGTCTCCAAGTCAAGGGGAATCAGATACCTATCGGGGATCTAGAGAGGTTAGAGACCCGTGCTGTGGCTGCAGCGGTGCTGCCGATCCTGGGAAACCAGGCACTCCACCACATCACCGGATGGCAGATGATGCTTGTGGAGAGTGTGTTGGGTGGGACCTACTATGGGTGGGCCTAGATGATGTTGTCGTTATTGAAACGAAAATTGTCGCTATGCAAGTGGCAAGTGAACCATGATTGTGCATATGGTATAGTTTTGTGCTTGCTCTTCTTTGAGAAGATCCCTACACTTCGACCTCGTATACAACTCCAGGATGGGGGCTCGAGAGAGCCAAGGATGTGCCGGTGGGGGCGACTACTATATAGAAGAGGAGGTGGAGCAGTCATATGGGTGTTCTGACCCGAGTTATTTGCGCATTGGGATCAGATGCCATTGTACATAGACGACTATCCCTATAATGGGATGAGTTATTTTGGGGACTCGGATTTTCCACTGCCTCCTGGTCGAGTATGGGGGCTCGATGGTAAGTGACAAATTGCTAATATTTTTATGTGTATTGTAAAGTTTCAGAATATTGTATATGGTACTGATTCTTCCACTTTTGGTATGCAGATATAGCACTGGTAAAACCGGCCGAGTATACGGGATGACCTGTAGTACCAGGAGCTGCAGGACCTAGTGGATCGAGGGTGCAACAAAATGAGGATGCAACAGCCCTCCTGGATGACATCCATCATAGATGTGAGAGGCTTCTGACCGGTGTTTTAGAGCGCGACTGGCAAGACTTAGAGGACCAGTACATCGAGCCATGTATTGGTCTATCCTAAGAGTGGCGAGGGGTCATGCAGTGCATGGCGATGGCTGGATAGGGTATGCGTGATCTATGAGCTACGGGAGCAGAGCCATTGGCTTGGGATCCTCCAAATAGTGATTAGTGCATAGGGGTAGTTGGTGCCCCTAGTTTTGAGTTTTTTGTACCATGCTATGGGCATGTCATATCTATCAGAGTTGATGGACTCTAAAACATTTTATACGACACATATTATGGATATGCATCATTTTGATATTTTTATGTTATTGTCTTGTGTTAAATGCGTGTGCTAAATGCCAATCTAGAATATGGTTTGCAATGATTTCTACATAGTGATTTTGTGCTCTAGGTACATGACTGAATGTAATGATTTCAAATTCATGCATCAAAATTTTCACTCGTAACTATCTTCTAAAAAGGATAGGATTATGCACACGATAGACACCATTCAATTGCATGACAAGAAGAAGGGAATCTAGACGAACATGAAGGTGGAGGATGTGTGTGAAAGGGAATTGGATAATAAACCTCGCACTGCATCATATTCGGCCTGATTATTTGGTAGCAGTACCAATGCATACCCCGTTCGAGAGAACAAGGGAGTGCAAGGGGGTAAAAATGGCCCAACCTGCCGAGGTTAGATTCTTGGAGTAGTGACTTGCACCATCAGCAAAACTGATATAAGGTGTGGACGGGAGGTCCATATGAAAGGTGCCACAAGATAATAAATGGGAGGATGATGAACAATGCTGGCAACCTGATCGCAAAGTAGAAATCGAACACACTCCGTGGAAGGGAGTGATCTGGGTAGCATGTCTACTACTCACACGCCGACGGTGAGGTGGAGTGTGGGAGCTACCGGAGGTGTAGCTTGTGCTGAGATCACAAAATTCACCATAGGCATGGATGGTGCCATCTTGTTTATGGGCGGGAAAGATGAAGTCAGGGGTGGACATGGATTCCATGATGTCATCATCGCAATAGAAGATGGAGTGACTGGAGGAAGGAAGACCACATGACATGGAGAAGCTACCTGACTCATCATCATGAGAAGAAAGGTTCACATGTGCATCATCACGGGGGATGACGAAAGAACAAGCAGATAATGGATCTACTGATGTCGAGCCCAAGGTGATCGCTGAAGGGAGGTCAAGCGAAACAATAGGGGAAGATGTAGAGGGAGCTTCCACCGAGGGTCTCATGGATGATGATAGGTAGAGGATGGTGGCCGCAGGCTCCGTCATCTCGACATTAGGAGGGGGAATTTCAATGGGAGCGAGTAAATCCTCAGTCTGGCCTACAGCATATTGTGCAAGTATGGAAGAGGTAGATTTTTTTTTTTCAATCTTGTACTCCCGAACTACCTCTAAAGAGGTGCGGTAATGCGTAAGGCGAGGAAAATGGTGAGAATAATGGCCATGGAGATCAAAAAAAGCACAAGGTTGGTTAGTGTGAATAGTTTTAGGATTCTTGGTTATAGTCGAGGAAGAAACAGAGGCTTCAGGGACCATAGACTTAGGGAACACAACTTTAACCATGGGCTTGATATGGGGTAGATTAGGATAGTTATGGGTGGCGTGGCTGACAACATCACACAAAGCACAGGGATTTGTGGGCGGGGGAGGTGTAGGGTCAGTCAAGGTAGCCTTGTCATTGGAGGCCCTCTTGCGAGCTTTACCCTTCTTACCTGAAGCGGTCGCAACAGGAGGTGGTTCCTGTTGAGGTGGTTGAGGGACTGTTGTGGCAGGAGAAGTCATGGGGACCGATTGAACCGAATTCAAAGCAAGATAAGGTTTGGGTTGACCAGGTGGGGTAGCGGTTGGAGGATCAAGGTACCAGATGGGAATCCCAAGGGTCAGGTTAAGAAGAGAGAGGTTGGCCATGACAGGTGCCATATACACTCTTGGTGGGGGAGCTAGGAACGATATTTGACCAGAGGGGTAATGGCCAGGTGGGATGGCTCCATGGTTAAGGCTTGGAGGAACCATTCCAGGAGGGTAAAGAGACTCATGAATACCAGCTGAAGGGCCAAGAGGAGGAGGTCCAGAAGGCTAAATAGAAGGGCTAGGAGTAGGCTGCAGAGGGCGAGGAGGTTGCTGACTAGCCGAGGTGTGCCGCTTGAGGGCAGTCTGAGACAATTGCATCATGCAAACATTCGATGAGCTGGGATCGAAGATAGGAGGAGGAAGACCAGGGAATGTACCAAGAAATGAGGAATCTTTGTAGACTCTAGGTGAGACACTGGTCAAAGGATCAATGATTTGCTTATTGGCCATTGAAGAGATGATGGATTCACGGGAGGTCTGAGACTTCGGTTCGTAATATTTCAACTGGTCAATGGTGGCTATCTTTCCATTATGAGGGAAGGACATCTTGTAGTGAACCATAGATGGGACAACAGACATCTCATAGGTGTAGCTACGACCCAATAGAATGTTGTAATCTAAGGGGGAATCTATGACTTCTACGTCAATGCAAACAATCTTGCCCGCAAGAGTAATAGGACAATTGCGGAATAAGCCAATGGGATGGGAGGCGTGGCCATCCCACGCTCAGAGAGTGAACGTGGAAGTATCCAACTCAGGTGATCTGATTTGCTTCCAAAGCAAAGCAGACATCACACAGGTGGATGCCCCCTCATCAATAATGCACCAAGGAATGTTGGCATTCCAGATCTTGATTGGGATTTGGAAAGTGATGGAAGCAGGGAGAGGAGGATGTTCTGACCGGTAAACATCAAAGACAATCAGTCGGTCTTCGGAAGGATCTATATCACCCATGGCAGATAGTAGAGCTTTTCGTTGTGAAGGGCACGACTGGAGGAGTTCCAGCATTTAAATGGCAGCAGGGGATTGTGCCAAATCATCTACTATGCTATATGAATGGGTAGCTTTGCCAGAAGCAGCATTTCGGCGTAGTGGTCCCTTAGGAATCTTGGTATGAACCTCCACCTTAGTTTGAGGGATCTCCAAGGGACCATTAGGTGTCGAAAGAGGCTCTGTAGAGACCGAAGGAGGCGGCTCGGGGATAGACGTAGTGGGAGGCTTGTTGTACTGACGTGACCGAGTCTGAAGATTTATATCTACTGTTAGAGGTTGATCAGAGTTCATCTTGAGAATCTGGTAATCGGAGGTACCATATGGAAGAGGTTGAGTGGCCACCTGACCTTCAGGTGGTTGGGTAGCCACAAATCCTTGCTGAGGGAAAGGATTAGTAAGCACTGCCGGCTGACTAGGCGCAGCACTGGGAGGGACGGAAGGGGAGGCTTTCTATCCTTGCAATGTTGCTTGAGACTCCCACAGTTTCCACATCTCTGGTAAAAGAGGACAATCATGTGTGTAATGAACATATAAACACCACAACAAGAATAGGGCTTGTTCGTGCGAACATGCCTGTCTTGCTTGTGCTGAGTGCCCTGTTGCTGGTTCGTAGTGTTAGGAGCATTACCTTGATTAGGTCCAAGATTATCATAGGCAGCTTGATTTTGAGTGCCTTTCCTCTTCTTTTTTGAGGGAGGATGATTAGTCACGTCCTGTTGTGGATACACCTGCCCCTGAGGGGGCGGTGGTTTCTGTTGCAACAGTTGACAAGGAAAGGGAGGAGAAGGTGCTAATGCTGGAGGAGCTGGAGCACTAGGCTGCGAATACGGATAATAAGGAGGTTGGGTAATAGTGTGGTAAACAAGAGGTTGGGAAAAAGGAGGAGGCATGCCGTATCTTGGATACATGCTACCGGGAGGGGGAAAAGTGCAGGAGGTGCTGGCCCCCCTGAGGAAAGCCATAGCCCATGGGAGGTCGAGCGTATGGATTAGAGAGAGCTCCAATGATACCATCAGCGGTGTGGGATGCCCCTGGTGTGTTGGCACCATCGGGTCTAGGAAGATCAGATAGAACGGTATAAACCTAACCCGACTAAGCGTAGATCAGGTCATATTTTAACACAATTTGGAGAATGGCTTCTTTGGTTTGAGGAAAGTGCGATGCGACATCTTTCCCGATAGGTGGCAAGACAGATCTAAGAAACTAGTCCATGTAGACACGGTCTTCGAAAGTAGGGGCTCGACATAGGCTCTTTCTTCTCCACTAGTCCTGGACATGGTTGAATAGGCGAGTCGCAGACGATTGACGGAAATAAGTCAAGAGTTCGGTACCAGTGTCATAATGAAGGGGAAGTTGGAAGTAATACAGAAAATCCTGGGCAAGAGTCGCAAAGGTGGTATGAGAGGAAGGGGCCTGATCAACATACCACTTAGAAGCCTCACCTGTAAGCGTACGTTGGAACAACCGAAGACAGATAGAGTCATCGGTAATGGAGTTAGACGAACACCACATGTGGAAAGATCAAACATGATTTGTAGGATCTTCTCCAGCAAGGCCTTCAAACTTGGGGATGTTGGAAGGGAGCTTAGTCAGCATAGCAGGCCAACTAGTGTCATGGTGTATAGGGTCATTTATCAACTAGTCAAAATCGGGAGGACTGAGGCCTACCATGAAGGAGATCAAGGGCGAAGCCGGGGTAGTGTCCGTTGCGGTCCCACTAGTGGTATTCCTAGCATGAGGTTCAGGGTTACCACCAGCATTAGGTCCTGCACCAGACATGGTGAAGGTGACAAGGGGAGAACCGAAAGCCGAATGAGAAGGAGAACCCAATGAACTAGAAGAAGAGTCAGAGTGCGGACTCAGAGGAGGACTAACTCGAATCCTACACGGAAGAGTAAGTCTTCCTACCAGAAACTGAGGATGAAGGCCAAGAAGTCCCCAGGATAAATTCCTTGGTGGTGCAATGATGACCAAAAAAACACGGCACAAGGGAAAAGGAGACCAACAAGGGCAAGGAGGTGCAGGATCAACTGATTACAATGTTGAAACAAGGGCAGAAAGGTGCAGGATCAATTGATTTCAATGTTTTAGAGTCTTTTCTTGGTAGTGTTAACCAAGCCCTTTTTCACTTAGGGTGTGTGTGAAAAGTGTGTAAATTTTAATTTTTTAACCCAGACGTTTGTAGAGAAAAAGAAAAAGTGTGATGTGTAACTGAAAATAAACCTGCAGATAACAGTATACGAAATTGAAATAACAGTAAATAAACAGCTAATAATGAAATAATATAAACCCAAGAAGGCAGGCCTCTCAACAAGTAGCCTATAGGCGGGCAAAAAACTAGTCAAAACACACCAAAATAGCCAAAATATCTAAGGTCGGGAGGGACAAGGATCTAAAGGTCAAAATCTGCTGGAAATTGGTGCAGAAAACAACAACAAATTAGAGGAAAAATTGTTGTAAATGAGGTGGCGAAAGGCTATCTCCTGGAGGGAAACAGAGTGAACCCTAGAGGAAAACCAAAACAAAGCTAAGTGAGGTGATTTGGATGGATAACAAGCCGATCTGAAGCAGATCTGAAGGTGAGGTATCAGATCTGAAAATATGGTTGAACGCTCTGAAAATTTCAGACAACCTGCAGCAGCTAAAACTCTTCCATAAAGTGTGGAGGGTACTAAAGCTCTAGGGGGCTAGGTTACCACTTATTTGAGTAAAACAGAACAAGTAAAAGTCCAAAACGGGTGGAGATGGAGGTCATAAAACCTTGAACAGAGGCCTAGAAAAACCCAAAAAACTTTCAGAAAAACTCCTACAAAAAATCCAGATCACAGTTTCTGACCTGTTTTCAGGAGAGGTCGTAGTTTTTGGGCTGATTCCCACTTCATGAAGCTCAAAGTCTCAGATTTTGGGCCAAAAAGTGAAATCTGCACTTCCGGCACTTTCAGCGTCAAAATTCAGAAAAAAGTGTCGTCTCAGCTGCGGTTGATGTATGTCACCTGTGCAATAGGTCCGAAAACACACAGAAGTTAGAATTTTTATCATTTTAGGGTTTTATAGGTTAAAAACAACATCAAGAAAAGAAAAGAAAAAGAGGCTGAAGAGAAATCCTAGGGTTTGAAGCAGCTGGATATGCAAGGATCAGAAAAATGATAGCGGTCGTAATCGTAAACTCGTGTGGAGTTTCCAGTTGTTAGTATGAATCTTAATTCCAAGTGTACAAAAAAATACCACTTTAGCTGTGCATAAAAAACAACCCTAATAGCAAATATGGCTTCCAATATCTTCAGATCTACAGTTAGGTGATCAAGATAAATTCTGTAAAAATCTAGATCTATGCGTCAAAAGACATTAAGCAGTAGAAAAAACAAGATTTACTCCATGCATCCAGTAGACAAGACAAGAATATGTTGAATAAATTTTGTATTAATGGCACCTGGGAGGAAAACACAGAAGGGTGTTACCAGTTCTCCTCAATGGGATGGGTCCTTGTAAGTCCTCAGCACTTTAGATCTAAAATTTCTCTCTCTTGATGGGGTAGAAAACCCAGACAAAAATGGTAGTAAAATATCACTATGAAGGTGGATCAAAGTTAGACCAAAAGTATAGATCCAGAGTGATCTATTGGCAACAAAAGGTGGTAAATGAATGGGAAAACCATTCTATTTATAACAAAATATTGAGTTAGTCTAGATATTGGTGCATAGTTAAAATATTATTAACCAAATCAAGATCCAACTTTTATGGAATATTTTATTATATTTGTTGGAGGGAAAAGGAATTTGACTTGGGTCAAATCCCTTTATTTGTAAATAATAAATAAATAAATGATTTATTTATCATTTTAAGGATGTGGTTGAGTAATAATCAAATAAATAATGCTTTATTTAATTATTTATGGGTGATTTAGTCATGTTAAATAAAGAATATTATTTAAATAAGGTTTAAATAATTATTCTTAGGAAATAATAAGATAAATGATGATTTATCTAATTAATTTCCCTGTTTTGGGTTAAATATAAGCAAGAATATTAATTAAACTACTGTTTAACTAATTATTCCTTGAGGAAAATAAAAAAAATGTAGATTTATTTAATATTTCCTCATGGGGTTTCCTGTTTAGACCATAAACAACTTCATAAAGGTGGTTTACTAAGTTATTTTTCATAGTGAATGCAATTTTACTTAGGGTAAAATTGGTCTTACATGGTGTACTTGGGTCCATCTAATAACAATAGGTTAGATGACCAAAAAATGGTGTAACAGGTTGCACATATGAACATGATGGGTCAAATTACCCATCCCACGCTATATCCCTCTCCACCTATGGTAAGTGTGGAGCTTCTGCTGAACTTGGGCTGCTATAATGTTGCCGTCAAGTGGCAAGAATAAGACTGGATCTCCAAAGATCTTCTCTCCAACGTTATGAATCATGCTGGCTCAAACCATCCCATACATTATGAATAGGAAATCACCACCATATGGAATCCAAATGAGAGGAATACTGAAGGTTTCATGTAGTGCTGGAAGGTACCAATGGTTTCCCAAGTGGTCACAACACAGTTTTCCTAACTACTGTTTCAAAACAGAACATGGAAAGTTGTCTCCCAACAAGTTGCTAGTTGTGCATGTCATCTCATCTACTAGAAAATAGTTAATGAAATTTCTCATAAAATGAGCATACAAATAATAGTACAACACTTTCCCTAAGCCATTCAAGAAATGGTTATCCCCATCACTGATGTTGGTCCCGAAGTGACCATGAAGCCCAAATAGAGGCTTTCCCTCTTGTGGAGCAAAGCACTATATAGAAATGGTAAGAGAATAAAAATACTGTGTTAGGAAATCAATAAATTAAAAAACATAATTCTTACCTTGTATTGAGAGTAAGATGATAAGAAGATCCATGAATAACCCCTCCATAGTGGTATAGCATACTCCCATGAAGAGGAATGAACCATGTTCTGCATGAAGATCTTCCTTCTTATGCTTGGAAATCTAAGTCAATAAGTTCATATCACAATAATAGATGTCTCCATCCACTACTCCATCACTATTACCTCCTCAGTGTCCATCAAGTGCATCAAATGTGAAGTGACCCTAGGAACACTCCATCAATAAACCCAAGCTCCCAAGTGACAGCACTATTGGTCTCTGCAATAATGATCCAGGTGGATATCGGTGGCCTCCCACCTATTCCATTTGGACCTGCAGCATCAATTCTTTCAGTTTTTCAGCTTCATCACAGCTTACTATTTATAGCAGGTTTTCGGGTCCTACACACCCAGAGCTGTTTTGGGGCATTAATAATCCAGGTGGATATTGGTGGCCACCCATTGAGTCCATTTGAACCCCCACCATCAGTTATTTCAGTTTGTAAGTTTCGCCACAACTTACTATTTTTAGCAGTTTTTCGGGTCTTAAACTTCCGGAGCCATTTTGAGGCCCTAAACGACGTTTTTTGGGAAAACGGAGAGCAACATGGGTCCATGGACCGATGTTGCTCATTCAAAAATTGAAGTCCTCAGATAGATCTTTCTAACGAGCTATTGAGCGCAGCAAACGGAGATTGGATGCCAAAGTTACGTCCCAGGGAAGTTGAACCACCAATTTACCCAAACGGGGCCCACAGTTTTGGCGCTTCATCTCCTACAGTTAGGGTTTTGGACGTTTCAGATTCTACATTGTTTCCCAACAATAAATAGGCCCTCGAGCCTCATTTTAAGACAGTTCAGGGGGCTGGGAGCCGACACATCTCTTCTCAGAGATAAGCGCGACCAGTGCCCTAGCTCGCCACATCTTTATCATGTCTGCATTGTAACACAGTTCAGGGGCTGGTAGCCGCCACATCTCTTCTCAGGGATATGCTGCCAGTACCCTAGCTCATCTATTTCCATTATGTCTGTAATAGGCCTGTGAGCCTCAATGTAACACAGTTCAGAGGCCTGCGTACGCTACATCTCTTCTCAGAGATACGCTACCAGCGCCCTAGCTTATTTCCATTATGTTTGTAAGCTTATTGCAGTCATTCTTTTATTAATAAAATGAAGAATTATTTCCGCTGCATCTCTGTATCTATGGTTATATCTGTATTCTGTTGCGTTCCTGCATAAATCTGGATCAATGGTATCAGAGCGGGTCTGCTCTTTCTCTGTTTTTCTCTTCATGTCCCCAATGCAGCCAGGGTATAAGAAGTTCAACCTCGCGACCCCGACGACCCCCCATGGCGGAAGGAAAGAAAGACGAGGGAGCAGGAGATCCTATTAAAATATTGCTCGAGGATGCCCTCGAGAAACAGAGGAACGCGATGATGGACAATTTTTTTTTTCAGATCCTTCAATGGCTGCCCACCGGTGGCACATCTAAATCCAACACCAAGTTCAGCAAAATTTCCCCCCCATGGAGGAACTTAACGCAATGGAGACCATTGCTTCCTAAGGAGGGAGGAATGATCCAGGTGGATATCGGTGGCCTCCCACCTATTCCATTTGGACCCGCAGCATCAATTCTTTCAGTTTTTTAGCTTCAGCACAGCTTACTATTTATAGCAGGTTTTCGGGTCCTACACACCCGGAGCCGTTTTTGGGCATTAATAATCCAGGTGGATATTGGTGGCCACCCATCGAGTCCATTTGAACCCCCACCATCAGTTATTTCAGTCTGTAAGTTTCGGCACAACTTACTATTTTTAGCAGTTTTTGGGTCCCGAACTTCCTGAGCTGCTTGAGTGTCTCCTAACGTATCGCTTTTTGTTGTAACTATTAGCAACATGGGTCCATGGACCGATGTTGCTCGCTCAAAAATTATACTCCTGACAGATCTTCAACGCAGCTATTGAGCGTCTAAACCTGAGATCGGATGCCAAGTTACGCCCACGGAAAGTTGAACCACCAATTACCCAAACGGGCGCCATTGTCTACTTTCTTACGCTCATCTCCTACTATCATAGGGTTTTGGACGTTTCAGATGCTACATTGTTTCTCAACAATAAATAGGCCCTCAAGCCTCATTGTAAGACAGTTCAGGGGGCTGGGAGCCGATACATCTCTTCTCAGAGATAAGCGCTACCAGTGCCCTAGCTCACCACATCTCCATCATGTCCGCATTGTAACACAGTTCAAGGGCTGGTAGCCGCCACATCTCTTCTCAGGGATACGCTGCCAGTACCATAGCTCTTTTATTTCCATTATGTCTGTAATAGGCCTGTGAGCCTCAATGTAACACAGTTCAGAGGCCTGCGTACGCCACATCTCTTCTCAGAGATACGCTACCAGTGCCCTAGCTTGTTTCCATTATGTTTGTAAGCTTATTTCAGTCATTCGTTTATTAATAAATTGAAGCATTATTTCCGCTGCATCTCTGTATCTATGGTTATATCTGTATTCTGTTGCATTCCTGCATAAAATCCGGATCAGTGGTATCAGAGTGGGTCTGCTCTTTCTCTGTTTTTTTCTCTTCATGTCCCCAATGCGGCCAGTGTATAAGGAGTTCAACCTCGCAACCCCGACGACCCCCCATGGTGGAAGGAAAGAAAGACAAGGGAGCAGGATATCCTATCAAAATCTTGCTTGAGGATGCCCTCGAGAAACAGAGAAACGCGATGATGGAATTTTTTTTCAGATCCTTCAATGGCTGCCCACCGGTGGCACATCTAAATCCAACACCAAGTTCAACGAAATTTCTGCCCCGTGGAGGAGCTTAACGCAATGGAGACCATTGCTTCCTAAGGAGGGAGGAATGATCCAGGTGGATATCGGTGGCCTCCCACCTATTCCATTTGGACCCGCAGCATCAATTCTTTCAGTTTTTCAGCTTCAGCACAGCTTACTATTTATAGCAGGTTTTCGGGTCCTACACACCCGGAGCCGTTTTGGGGCATTAATAATATAGGTGGATATTGGTGGCCACCCATCGAGTCCATTTGAACCCCCACCATCAGTTATTTCAGTTTGTAAGTTTCGCCACAACTTACTATTTTTAGCAGTTTTTCGGGTCTTAAACTTCCGGAGCCGTTTTGAGGCCCTAAACGACGTTTTTTGGGAAAACGGAGAGCAACATGGGTCCATGGACCGATGTTTCTCATTCAAAAATTGAATTCCTCGGATAGATCTTTCTAACGAGCTATTGAGCGCAGCAAACAGAGATTGGATGCCAAAGTTACGTCCCCGGGAAGTTGAACCACCAATTTACCCAAACGGGGCCCACAGTTTTGGCGCTTCATTTCCTACGGTTAGGGTTTTGGATGTTTCGGATTCTACATTGTTTCTCAACAATAAATAGGCCCTCGAGCCTCATTGTAAGACAGTTCAGGGGGCTGGGAGCCGACACATCTCTTCTCAGAGATAAGCGCGACCAGTGCCCTAGCTCGCCACATCTCTATCATGTCTGCATTGTAACACAGTTCAGGGGCTGGTAGCCGCCACATCTCTTCTCAGGGATACGTTGCCAGTATCCTAGCTCATCTATTTCCATTATGTCTGTAATAGGTCTGCGAGCCTCAATGTAACACATTTTAGAGGCCTGCGTACGCCACATCTCTTCTTAGAGATACGCTACCAACGCCCTAGCTTGTTTCCATTATGTTTGTAAGCTTATTGCAGTCATTCTTTTATTAATAAAATGAAGCATTATTTCCGCTGCATCTCTGTATCTATGGTTATATCTATATTCTGTTGCGTTCCTGCATAAATCCGGATCAAATAAGGCTCCTGTCATCTCATAGCTCCATCCTTTGACGTGTCCAATGTCAAATTCATCTACCATAATGTTGCTATTTATGGGAGATTCCTTCCAAAGTGGAAGTACCTCCTGATCTTCCAAGCCTAAGGAGTAGCCCCTTTGCACCATGATAGTGCCACCACCTACTCCTGCAACATCATGCCAAGCATGGGAGCAAATCTGGCCATGCCCTCCCAACGGGAACCAAAGCAACAATAGTTCTTGCTGCCCCCTCACACCTCCATCATATAAATCATGAGTTGAAAACATAATGATTGATATGAGTAATGTCATACCAACACAATGCATCCATACTCCTTTCTTCCATATGATTCAAGTTCCATGCCAAGGTCCATCCTCCAACCTACTCTTGGAAATAGAATGTGTCATATGATGACCAAACTCTTTCAAGAGTAACCAACGCATCCATGATTCCTACTGCCCTATGTCATAGATATGCAGGTGGCTTACCAACCTCCTGCTCACCATCCACACCCTCTTATGCAAATGTGGGTGTCTCCTACCATGCTCCATCTTGGTATCCTTCCCATGGAGAATACCATCCTCCCATATCCATTAGGGGAATTTTGAGGTCTAAAATGGGCTTCCTAAGGAAATTATAAAATAATAGTGGAAAAAATCAAATTAGATTTGATGACATCATCAAATTTTAGAGGGAAAAAAGAAAAAACTACTTTTTCAACTCGTATTTCAACTTATCTCCCAAAGTTTTTACTCAAATTTCGAGCGGGAGTACTCGTTGGATGCAAAATTTAATTCCTCATCCAAGGAGTACCCATGTTGCATACTTTTGATGGACCTTGCTACACAAAAAATGAGAAATACATGAAAAACATGATTACAATCACGTTTTTTCATGTATTTATAATTTTTCATGTCGTAGGGTCCATAAAAAGTATGCAACATGGGTACTCCTTGGATGAGGAATTAAATTTTTCATCCAACGAGTACTCCCACTCGAAATTTGAGTAAACAATTTGGAAGATAAGCTGAAAATATGGGTTAAAAAAGTAGTTTTATTATTTTATTATTTTTAAATATTTTTACCCCTTTACTTAAAAAATGGTGAATCATCCCCCATGGTTGACATCATCATCTTGAATCCTATTGGTTCTTATAAAGTTTATTTTGGTTGTACATTTTTCTTAGGAGGCCCATTTTAGACCTCAAAATTCCCCTAATGAAATTTCTACCTTTGCATTTCATGGGATGTTGAAATGCAAATTCTTGGAGATCTCCTAGATAAGACCTCACACCAATGACCATCTTGAATCCATAAAGATCCAAGTGTGCTGGAGGAAAAACCTCCTCATAGGCCTGCACAATGCTCATCCCAATAGACCCATCACAATGATGAAAGACAAAGTGTCTCTCATTGACCAACTGCTCATCCAATCTCATAAAAGTGTAATGGTCATTAGAATGCTCTAATGATTTTTGGGCCCGCAACTCCTCACTGCTGCTTAATGACAACGCGGTTAATATTCTCAGTGGTATATTTTTTGTCTCATGCTCCAACTTAAGGATGATCATAGAGTTCTGCATTGTCTTAATGTGCCATTGTTGAGCTCAACAATGGCACATTAGGATGATGGTTCATCCATTCCTTGAATAATTCAAGGTTGCACAATGCAGTGCAATTTTGCTGCCCCAAATCAACAGTCTATCTTGACACTAGGTCATGCAATGGTATAAAAATTTCCATAAGATCTACTGAAAAGACAGGAAATAGAAACTTAGGCATACCTTGTTGAAGCTTGGGATCATTTTGTATGGCTATAAGAGTTCCTTCCTCCAATGTGATGGTTCCCCCAACTAATGGTGTTGCTAGCTGCTCCTCCATAGTTACATCAACGCTAGTAGAAATCTCTTCAAGTGGCAGTGAGGGATTCTCCTCCTCTAATTTCCCCTTGCCAAATTTTTTAATCACCCTTTGAGTAAATTCTGCAAAAGTAGTCACGCTTGCATGACTCAAATGGCTGAACCACCAAGTGCTTGCTTCACCCTAAAGATGCAGTGCTGCAATCTCTACAACCTCTCTTTCTACCACTAGATGTAGTAGGAAGAATGCATCTAGTTTTCTTTCCCAAGCCCTTGCTGTACAAGTGGATGACCCATCAAAAGTAGACAATAGGAACCTATTGCCCTTGATTCTCCTTCTGCTACAAGGTCTCTTTTCTTCCTCAAGCTGGATGAATTGTGGGAGAGTTAGAATATCCTTGAAAGATATAGATTGAGATTTATATTTAGAAAGGTATTCACTTAGAATATCATGATCCAAGTTTCCTCCATCTCTATGCATTTGGTCTCCTTTTTCAAAATGAAAGGGCATAGCTCCATTGCTTCTTTCCACTCTTCTTTTCTTGACCTCCTTGGTGAGGCCCTTTCTGGATCTGAAAATAGATGAGATAAAATTCATTCTCTCCATCATTCTTATATTTCTCTTCTTCTTCTTATTCTCCTGATAGCATAATGGCCGAGATCCACAAGATGAGCCAAGATTATGCTTTGATACCACTGTAATATCCCAAAATGGGGAAGAAACAATACATGAACATAAAACTGGAAATAACAGTGAATAAAATTACACCAAAATGTATGAAAACCATGGACCCATTTTATTATGTAAATCAGTAGCAAATAAGTCCAATAGAAGTGGGCACAACTCAAATGATCAAGGAAAACAAGCCTCCCATGAATACATATGCCAAATATGAAATGCTGCTACATAGCAGAATGCTCATGAATATGTGCAGCACAGTCTTAGATGGTACACTACTACTGGAAATGTACAATAGTATATATATGCAAATATATGGCTCATACAATGCCGAGAGTGAATATCTAAGCTCCCAATCACAATTTCCAGACAACGCGGTGTAGGTTTTAACCCTGAACAGAAATTATCTACATAAGAATCTTATAACAGAAAATAAACAATAGCGAGAGCATAAAACATAAAACAGATAAACACAGAGATTTTCCCCTGGATCCCAAATCGGGACGACCAGCTTGATTTTTCATTATATTCCTTTTAGTGTTACAACACACATATATATACATGCCGAAGCATACATAAACCCCAATCCATAAACCCCGGATTAGAACATAACCGTAGTTCCCTTGACCGGATCTACAAAAATACCAGGGGCCGAAAACCATCGTACCCCAATACCATGTGCAAAACCATGCACAAAACCATGGACGCGGACTACCCGCCGGAAATTAAGGACCAAAAATTTTCGCCGGGGCGCTGCCCCCCTGTGACCCCCCCTTTGCGCCCAGCGCAAAGGGGGGGCTATCGCCCCCCCTCTTACCCCCCCGCGCGTGCTTAGTCGTGGAAAGAATATAAAACATACCCAACATTCCCCCACTTGTTTTTTTCTTTCCACAGGGGGCCACAGGAGGGCTTAGTCATTGGCCCAATTCTTCAACACCCATTGTTTCTCTGCACCAAGAGAACTTCTGAGTGCTCATAGACTTTGTCAATGCATCTGCAACATTCTTCAAAGTGTCCACCTTTACCAGCAACACCATTTTAGCCTCAACCATATCTCTAAAAAAGTGATATTGAACATCAATGTGCTTTGTCTTTGAATGATAAGCAGGGTTCTTAGCCAAGAAAATTGCACTTTGGCTATCACAATCTATCCTTATAGCTTGCTGCACCAACCCCATACTTGAACACAATCTCTGCAACCAAACTACTTCCTTGCTTGCATGAGTGGATGCTATGTATTGAGCCTCTGTAGTTGAAAGAGCCACTACAGACTGACTTTTACTCATCCAACTGACTGCACCTCCAAATAGGCTAAACATATACCCACTTCTAGATCTTCTTTGGTCCAGATCTTCAACCCAGTCTGCATCAACAAAACCACGAATGTCCAACACTCTTTCCAATCCTGGTCTTCCTTGGTAGCACAAGCCATAATCATTAGTGCCACGTAAATATCTGAAAACCCACTTCACTGTTGTCCAATGCTCCTTCCTTGGGTTTGACATAAACCTGCTCAATACTCCCACTGCATGTGCAATGTCTAGTCTAGTACAGACCATTGAATACATCAGGCTACCAATTTCACTTGCATAATGAACACGGGAATATCCTCCTCTTATTTTTGTGTCTTTGGACACTGTTCAGCAAACAAATTTACACCTACAGGAATCGAAACATTCACCGGTTTACTATCCCGCATATTGAACCTTTGCAATATAGTCTCGACATATTTCCTCTAGTTTAACTAGAACTTCCTCTTTGCCTGATCTTTCTTAATTTCCATGCCCAAAATATAGTTTGCAGCACCAACATCCTTCATGTCGAATTTGGCGAACAATGGTCTTTCAAATCTTGGATAATTTCTTTTCCATTTCCAATCAACAACATATCATCCACATAAAAGACCAAATAAATAACACAGTCACCAATTAATTTTAAGTAAACACAGTGCTCCTCCTTGCTTCTGGTGAAGCCAAGTCCCCGCATATAGGTATCAAATTTCTGATACCACATTCTTGGTGACTATTTTAACCCATACATAGACTTCTTTAACCTGCATACCAGTTATTTCTTTCCCTTCACCATAAAGACTCCAGGTTGTTTCATGTAGATCTCCTCTTCCCGATCCCCATGAAGAAATTTTGTCTTCACATCCATCTGCTCTATCTCAAAATCAAATGCAGCAGCAACAGATAAAAGTAATCGAATAGAAGTAACCTTGGAAACAGGAGAAAAAATATCACCAAAATAAATTCCTAGCACCTGGGAATAACCTTTGGCTACCAACCAAGCTTTGTATTTTTCCACCTTGCCTTCTACATTCATTTTCTTCTTAAACACCCATTTGCTCCCAATGGGCTTCCTTCCAGCCGGCAACTCCACCAGATCCCATGCATTGTTTTTGTGAAAGGATGCCATTTCATCAACCATGGCCTCCTTCCAGAGTTTTCCATCCTCTGAATCTACTGCCTCCTTGATGGTTCTAGGATCATCATCAATTATAGTTAAAGCAAAATTTGAATAGAAAGCATATGGACTATACCTTTCTGGTTATCTTCTTTCCCGAGTCGATCTTCTCACAGCTGGAGTTTGTGGCTCTTCCTCTTCCGAGTCTTCTTCTGTTGTAGAGTCTGATTCATCCTCCTTTAGCTCAAACTATATCTTCTCAGGTTCCTTTGGTAGGACCTCATGTTTAACAACATCTTTCACTTCTCTAAACACCACATCTCGGCTGTACACAACCTTCCTTGTTTCTGGGTTCCAAAGCTTGTAACCCTTTAAACCATCCTTATACCCAATTAAGATGCACCTTTTAGATTTATTATCCAACTTGGTCCTTTTCTCCTTTGGAACATGTACATATGCATCACATCCAAATACCCTTAGATGTGAAAGAGAGGGTTTCTTACCAGCCCATACCTCATGTGGGGTCTTATCCTCCAACACCGTAAGCAGATCTCATCCGTATAGGATGCAATGCATCGCCTCTCACTTAGAATTCTTGTCCTAACCCGCACCACTCCGAGCATGCTTTTGCCTTTTCCATCGTTATATTCATTCTTTCACAACTCCATTTTTCATGTGTGTATGAGGTCTTCTCACTGCTATACCACACCCTCTTAATAACTTTTCAAATTCTTCAAATCCCACCATTATCTCGTCCCTGACCTTTATCTGCTTCTTTGGCTGGTTTTCCACCAGAGCCTTAAATTCCTTAAATTTGTCAAAGACTTTAGATTTCTTCCTCAAGAAATATATCCATGTATTCCTTGAGAAGTCATCTATGAATGAAACATAGTACACAGACTTTCCCAGTGATGGAACTGACACAGGCCCAAACACATCACTGTGCACAAGTTCTAATATCTTGTTTGCCCTCTTAGCACCAGAAAGAAAACTCACCCGATTCTGCTTCCCATATACACAATGTTCACAGAAATCGAAATCCAGAGAAAAATTAGACATACCTTCTACCATACCATCTCTATGCAGTATCCGAAGGCCCTTCTCTCCAATATGTCCAAGCCTTTGATGCCATAGCATGGTATTTTCTCCAGAGACAGCCAGGCTTTCCGTCCCACTTTCAGGAACCACAGAACCGTTACACCCATCAATAACAGTACTACCTTGTAGCTTTTACAGAGTTCCAGTCCGAACTCCCCGCATTAATACCAGTGCTCCCCGAACCATCTTGCAGGCATCTTTCTCGAACACTGTTTTTACACCTGCATCATCCATCTTGCTTACGGAAATCAGATTTCTGGCCAATGCAGGAATATGCAGAACACCAGGAAGTGTTCTAATCCTTCCACCTTGCAGCTTCAGCTTGACCTTTCCACGTCCGATGATTTTGGCCCTCCTATCATCCCCTAGGAAGACATCACCACCATCATATTTCTCATACTCGCAGAACCACTCCCTATGGGGAGTGAAGTGAAAGGATGCACCTGAGTCAATCAACCATGAATCATGATCTACATGTGTATTTGAAGAAGAAGCTAAATACACATCCCCACGTTCATCCGAGGTGGTTTTTGCCTCTGTAGAAGGAGCATCATCAGATCCCTTTCCTTTTTTAGGAGCTTTAGATCTGTAGTCCTTTTTGTCGTGTCCTTCCTTTTCGCATTTCACACCACCTGTTAAATTCTAGGAGCTGTAGATCTCCACTGAACCTTATTCTTGTTTTCTGATTTGATCTTTCACCCAGATGACAGTATCTTAAATCAACCTCGGTATTTTCCATATTCTTGTTCTTCTATTGTTAAGCTGAAGACAAGTATCAAAGTCAAGGTAGCTGAACATATCTGCTGCAGGTCCTGACTGTCCAACTTAGACTGGGAAGAGAGCACAAAAAACTGATGCACTTATCTTCATCTTAGATTTTAATATCAATAGACGACAACTGACTTACCACAGTATTGAAGGTGTTCAGATTCTCTGTCACCGAGTCTCCATCCTTCATCCTCAGGTTATACATCTTTTTCCGTAGGAACAACTTATTCACCAGAGACTTAGATTGATATAAAGTCCCTAGCTTGTCCCACAAGGCCTTCGCCGTAGCTTCCCCAGATACATTCAACAATACTGAATCTGAGACACACAACCATATTGTGCTCTTAGCCTTCCGATACAGTTTCTTCCAGTATTCGTCTGACATTGCCGTTGGTTTAGTACCTGGATCTACCGCGATCCAATGATATTTATCCACCAGCAGATCCTCCATCTTGAGCTTCCACAACTCAAAACTCTGACCATTAAATTTCTCTATCTCTATCTTCCCGCCGCTCACCATCTTCTTTCATAGCAAGAATTGATCCTGCAGATCTCCCACTGAACAGGGTCTACCTCAGGCCCAAGCAAAAAACTCTCAGTAGCAAAGGCATCCCCTTGAAGCCAAAACAGCTCTGATACCAAATGTAGGTTTTAACCCTGAACATAAATTATCTACACAAGAATCTTATAACAGAAAATAAACAATAGCGAGAGCATAAAACATAAAACAGATAAACACAGAGATTTTCCCCTGGATCCCAAATCGGGACGACCAGCTTGATTTTTCATTATATTCCTTTTAGTGTTACAACACACATATATATACATGCCAAAGCATACATAAACCCCAATCCATAAACCCTGGATTAGAACATAATCGTAGTTCCCTTGACCGGATCTACAAAAATACCAGGGGCCGAAAACCAGTGTACCCCAATACCATGTGAAAAACCATGCGCAAAACCATGGACGCAGACTACCCGCCGGAAATTAAGGACCAAAAATTTTCACCAGGGCACTGCCCCGGACCCCGACAGGGGGGGCTATCGCCCCCCCTCTTACCCCCCCGCGTGTGCTTAGTCGTGGAAAGAATATAACACATACCCAATGTTAGGTCCCTATATCACTAGTCTAGTCCCTTATTATTATTAGTGTAACCCCCTTATTGTTATTATTGTACCCTTGTAACCCCCGTTTGTTTATTATTGTGCCCTTAAATTATTATTTTTAGGTCGGCTAGGATTACATTGTGGCCCACTGGGATTACATTATGGCCCCATGGACTCCTATATATAGAAAGGAGGTTTTGTAAATTGTATCATCCAAGAATTGTGCATTTATGTAATGTATTGGAGGTGTCCCCCTCAAAGTGGCTTATTTCTAAGGCGTTTATATCTCTTTTCTTCTATTTTTGAAGCTGGTTACACAACATTTGGTATCAGAGCTTTGGATTCTAGGGTTTCGCTGCTCCAAACAGGTCATCGTGGCATTTTCGCTATAACGTTTTTTATATGAAGTTTCAGAAGCTGAAATTTTTAGGGTGAGAAGCTGAAATCCTGAGGCAGATTGCCTAAAAATTTTAGAGCTTGGTTCGCAATATTTTCGGAGATATCATCTGTGGAAGTTAGGTATTTTTTCAAGCTCCTAAACAGGTCATCGTGGAATTTTCGCTATAAATTTTTTTCTAAGAAGGTTCAGAAATTGAAATTCGTATGGTGCGAAGCTGAAATCCTGAGGAAATTCGTCAAAATATTTCAGAGCTTGGTTCACAATATGTTTGGAGATATGATCTGTGGAAGGTAGTGCTTTTTCAGGCTCCTGAATTTCATCTCAAAGAGGTGATCGTGGGAAAAGTTCAATAACTCTCTCTCTGGGTAGTGGATTTGAGTGCCGTTAAAGGTGGTCGCAAGTGCATGGACTGTAGTTTCTTGGCTATCAATTTCAGAGACAAAGGTTGAAACAGTGACACGTGGAAATTCCTACAAGTTTACTCTACTGAACTAGTCCACAATTAGGTCATTGTGCGAGATTGGACACAACTTTGTCTTGGGGAATCCAAATTAGATCAGAACTGTGGAATTTGAAAGAAGCTTCAGATGGCTACTGCAGGGATGAATTTCAGATATTGAAGATTTTCAATTACAGAGATAATTCAATTTCAATATCGAGCTCCTCAAAGCAAGTAAAAGGTGTGTATTTTTTTCCGAATTGCATAAGTCTTGTTTGAAGAATCAAGTTGAATTGATTCCAAGGGCATATTGTAGAATAGGTATCAATATTGGATTCTAAAATGGCCCCTAAAAATAATTCAACAACCATTAAGCCTTCAGAAGGCTCTACCATGACTCATGAAGATGAAGAATTGCAACATGATCTATCAAAATTACAAGAGCAAGTGCAACAAATTTCACTCGCAAAGAGCAACAAAAAATGAAATGGAAGTTTTGAAGAAAGGCATGGAAGTGAAGATGGACGGTTTGAAGAAAGGCATGGAAGCTAAGATGGATGGCGTGGAAGTGAAGATGGAAGGTTTGAAGAAAGGCGTGGAAGCTAAGATGGATGGTTTGGAAGCTAAGATGGATGGCATGGAAGTGGGCATGGAAGCTAAGATTGATGACATGGAAGCTAAGATCGATGAAAACATGAAAGACAACATGGAAAACATGAAGAATGATCTAAAAGCATACATGGAAGGCTTGAT
This sequence comes from Pinus albicaulis, assembly GCA_034641835.2. Taxonomy (NCBI): domain Eukaryota; kingdom Viridiplantae; phylum Streptophyta; class Pinopsida; order Pinales; family Pinaceae; genus Pinus; species Pinus albicaulis. Next base: position 295,615 of record JAXQQM020059342.1, read on the forward strand.
TACAAGCTTAAAACAATAAACGATTCCTAATGGCGGAAATATAGTAGAAGAACCTCATGATGAGAACAAAATAAATGTTAATCGTGATTTCATAACCTCTAATGTTGGTGGGAAGAACCACCATATTCTAAAAATGGATATGAGGAAGTTTGATGGAAAGGATCCTGTAACATGGATACTACAGATGGAGCAATATTTTGATCTCCATAACGTGCAAAACACACAAAAGGTACGCATTGCAACTTTACATTTAGAACAAAATACATTTGTATGGTATCGATGGCTTTGCTCCCGTAAAAAAAATTTCACTTGGTCAATTCTTACGGAGGAAATGATAGCACATTATGAGGATACAAAGAGCAACACCTTCTTTAGCCAATTGATAAATCTCAAACAAAAGGGTTTAGTGGGGCATCACATTGAGGAATTCCAAAATTTGAATATAAGGGTAACTAATATTCCAGAGGAACACAGGATCGATCTCTTCATAGGCACTTTAAAGGATAACATCCAACATGAAGTTCGTTTTTTGGAACCGGATTCATTGGAGAAGGCATTCAGGTTGGCAAGAAAATTTGAATGTAAAATTATGGTGACAAGGAAGCCTACCACTCAATTCTATAAAGAAGGAAGTGTTGCTATGCCTAGATTTCCACAACCTACAAGGTTGACACCACAAAAATTGGAAGAAAAAAGAGCAAAAGGGCTTTACTACAGTTGTGATAGAAAATACACTAAAGGTCATAAGTGTGCTGAGAAGAAATTATTTTACATAGATTGTGAAGAGGAAGAAGAAAATGAACAAGAAGAGGATATACACCAGGAACCAGCCCTAGAAGAGGAAGAAATGAATCCGAACATATCGTGTAATGCATTGGCAGGAATTACCACTCCTCAAACTCTCAAGATAGAAGGACAAATCAAGAAGAAAAAGTTAATAGTGTTGATTGATTCGAGTAGTACCCATAATTTTATTCAATGTAAGATAGCCAAGGAATTGAATTGTTTCCTATACCCAACACCAGAATGTCAAGTGATGGTTGCAAATGGAGGAACTATAAATTGCTCTGGAAAATGCCACAATATTAAGCTAACCATGGGGGAATATGTATTGAATAGTCCAATGCTTTCCATTCCTATGGGAGGTGCTGATGTTGTACTAGGAGTACAATGGTTACAATCTTTGTGGACGGTAGCTTTTAATTTTCAAGAACTTTTCTTGAAATTTTTTTCAGAAGGAAAGGAAGTCGAATTACGGGGTATTGAAGGGAAGCCAGAAAGGATAATAAGCTCTAATGGCATGACAAAGCTTCTAAAGAAAGAACAACGAGGCGTAATTGCACAATTATGCTCACTAGAAGTTCCAACATCAAAATCATCTATTTCTGCAGATCTCCAACAAGTCTTGGACAATCATTCCAAGGTGTTTGAAACTCCCAAAGGACTCCCACCTATTCGTGATCATGATCATGCTATTAATTTGATTCTAGGAAGTGTTCCTCCAAACATCAGGCCTTATAGATATCCTTACGTCCAAAAGAGCGAAATTGAACGTATGATTGCAGAAATGTTAGAGGCGGGTATAATTCAACCTAGTCAAAGTTCTTCTCTGCTCCTGTAGTATTGGTACACAAGAAGGATGGATCATGGCGAATGTGTTTGGATTATAGGGAGCTCAATAAGCTCACCATTAAAGATAAATTTCCCATTCCTGTGATTGATGAATTATTGGATGAATTACATGGAGCAATTTATTTTACCAAGTTGGATTTTCGTTCAGGATATCATCAAATTAGAATGAAGACTGAAGATATTCCAAAAACAACATTTCGAACTCATGAGGGTCATTATGAATTTCCGGTCATGCCTTTTGGTCTTACCAATGCACCTTCTACATTTCAAGGGTTGATGAATTCCATTTTCAAACCCTTCCTTAGAAAATTTGTGCTAGTATTTTTTGATGATATACTAATCTATAGCAGGTCTTGGAAGGATCATGTTGAACATGTTTACAGGGTGCTCAAACTATTGCAGGAGAAACAATTATATGCAAAAAAATCCAAATGTTTCTTTGGAGTACAAGAGGTGGAATATCTGGGTCATATTGTATCTCACGAGGATGTTAAAGTAGACCCTAACAAAATTAAAGCCATTAAGGAATGGAAAGTCCCCACAACCATAAAGAAGTTGCGAGGATTTCTCGGGTTAACAGGATATTATCGCAAGTTTGTTAAGAATTATGGGAGAATAGCAGCACCTCTAACAACATTATTGAAGAAAGATGCATTTTCATGGACTCCTGAAGCAACTAAGGCCTTTGAACGTCTTAAAGAGGCAATGTGCTTAGCACCGGTCTTAGCTACACCAGACTTCACAAAAACCTTTATTGTGGAATGTGATGCCTCGGGAAATGGAATTGGTGTTGTTTTAATGCAAGAAGGAAGACCCATTGCTTTTAAAAGTCGTCCAATCAAAGGAAAGTATTTACAGAAACCTATTTATGATAAGGAAATGTTAGCAATACTGCATGCACTAAAGAAATGGCGAACTTACCTAATGGGAAGACACTTCAAGGTAAAAACTGATCATGATAGTCTTAAACACTTTTTGGAACAAAGACTATCTTCAGAAGAGCAGCAAAAATGGGTCACAAAGATGTTGGGTTATGACTTGGAAATAATCTACAAAAAAGGAAAGCTTAATGTTGTTGCAGATGCACTCTCAAGAAAGAATGAAGAGGTGGAAGCATTGCTTTGTGCCATTTCTATTATCCAACCAGAGTGGATAACCGAAGCAAGAGATGAATGGAAGAAGGACAAAGATGTATGGACACTCATTCAAAAGTTGCAGCAAGATCCTAGTACATCCGATACATTTAGTTGGAAAAATGATTCCTTATGGTACAAAGATCGCTTATATCTTTGTAAGAATTCCCAACTAAAACAAAAGATTCTTCTCGAATTGCACACTTCTCCTTTAGGAGGACACTCAGGATTTTTAAAAACTTACCACAGGGTGAAGAAAGAATTTTTTTGGGATGGCCTTAAATCTGATATTCAAAAGTTTGTGGCGGAATGTTTGGTTTTCCAGCAGAATAAAGTGGAAACAATTAAGACCCCTGGACTTCTACAACCTTTATCCATTCCAAGTCAACGTTGGGAGGAGATTTCAATGGATTTTATCACAGGTTTACCTAAGTCCGAAGGAAAGAGTGTCATCATGGTGGTAGTTGATAGACTTACCAAGTATGCACACTTTTGTGCATTATCTCATCCATTTAAAGCAAGTACAGTTGCTACTACATTTATGGATAGAATTAAAAAGCTACATGGAAGCCCAAGGGTTATTGTGAGTGACAGAGATCCCATTTTTACTGGAAATTTTTGGATGGAGTTATTTTCGTGTTTGGGTACTCAATTAGCTCATAGCTCATCTTATCATCCTCAATCTGATGGTCAAACTGAGATCGTAAACAAATGTTTGGAAGGATATCTTCGTTGTTTTGTATCTGATAAACAAACACAATGGCTCAAGTGGTTACCTCTTGCTGAATGGTGGTATAACACTTCCTTCCATACTGCAGCAAAAATGACCCCATTTATGGCACTTTATGGATATCATCCACCATCCATCACATCATCTTTAAGGGAAAATTCGAAGGTTCAAGCAGTGGAAGATCACATCGAGCAACAGCAAGAAGTTCTCCAACTCTTAAAGGATAACTTGAATTTGGTACAAAATCGAATGAAACAACAGGCAGATCAACATCGTAGCGAGAGAAGTTTTGATGTAGGAGATTGGGTATTTTTACGGCTACAACCATACAAACAAATGTCCCTCAAGCAAGCTAAGAAGGATAATAAATTATCGCCAAAGTACTATGGTCCTTACAAGGTGTTGCAAAAGATTGTTACTATGGCATACAAATTGGAGCTTCCTGCTTCTTCGCGAGTGCATCCAGTTTTCCATGTTTCATGCTTAAAGAAGGTTATAGGTGAAAATATTCCAGTTCAAACAATATTGCCAGAACTTGATGAGGAAGGAAAATCATATTGGAACCTGAAGCGGTCATGGAAACAAGAACTCGACAGCTACGAAATCGATCAATTTCAGAGTATCTCATCAAGTGGAAGAACTTACTCACTGAAGATTCTACATGGAAGGATGAGAATTTTATACAGAAGCACCCGGAGCTACTCAAGCGTTGAGGACAACACTTTTTTGAAGGAGAGGGGCATGTTAGGTCCCTATATCACTAGTATAGTCCCTTATTATTGTTAGTGTAAACCCCTTATTGTTATTATTGTACCCTTGTATCCCCCATTTTGTTATTATTGTGCCCTTAAATTATTATTGTTAGGTCGGCTAGGATTACATTGTGGCCCACTAGGATTACATTATGGCCACAGGGACTCCTATATATAGAAAGGAGGTTTTGTAAATTGTATCATCCTAGAATTGTGCATTTATGTAATGTATTGGAGGTTTCCCCCTCGAAGTGGCTTATTTCTAAGGCGTTTATATCTCTTTTCTTCTATTTTTGAAGCTGGTTACACAACACCCAACACGCGGGAGGGATTTCTTGAAATATGCAAAAGTACAGAAATGTTGGAATGAAGCCCTAGGCTGAGTAGCAGCTGAAACTCAAGAAATAGATGAATACGGCTGTAGATGATACATATCATGAATTAATCTCATCCAATAGATCCTTCAGGTGAAAGGCTGATCCCTGAAGATCTCACCCTCCGATCAAACACTGCAACCCCTCACTGCAGGTGCTCACTGAAATAACACAATCCAAGAGGGACACTACGCTGTAGGAGATGGGGAATATGTTGGCCAAGTTCCAATATGTGAAATATTCTCCAAAATATTCCTCACTGATCCCCCAAAGGGAGGAATTCTTCCTCCTCTGAAAAACTAGCTCCAGAAGTGGGTTTCTCAAATCTCCACTCCAACACCCTGCAACACAACACTATTCTCTGTAGAAATAACACTGTAGCTGAAGACTGATGCTTAGAATTAAGCCTAAATGTGGAAAATTAAGTGCAAGATCCCCCAAGAGGCCTCTCAAGAAAGGATATGGGATTCCTGCTCGGGAACACCCGGTGCTAAACAACATAGCAAGCTAAGCTAAACAGCTGAAGAATGCACAATAGTCATGCAAACCATAAAATCAATAATCAATAACATGCCTCACTATGGCTTCCTTTCCCTCCTTATAAACAAGTGTGAGCCTTCTTACCTTGGGTCCCATTCATTAGGGTTTCCACCTTCAAGGAATATTCCTCCCACTATCACTGTGCTGTCTCCATTGATGAGCTACTCCATCCATAATAGCACTGTTGACTTGGTAAAAATTGACCTTTTCCACATGTATTTTCCCCTGTTTACACATGAGGGTGAAATATCCAGCTATTATTATGATCACTTTTCACATCATGAGGAATTTTATTCCTATTTGAGATATGTATGGGCCTCCTTACCCATTTATTCATCTAACTAGGTGTAGACAACAAGATTAATATTCCCATTAGCTGAATGCTAATTTAGGAATATTACAAAACATATATTCCTCTCAACTAGGGATGATGTCCTTATTCCTAAAACATGGAGGAAATTTCTTACTTCCTCTTAATAAGAGATAAATCATCACAATCCTTAGTTGGTCTCATACTTCATCAATGCATTAACTACTTGTTCTTTTATGGAGATCTTAATGGCATCTTCAAATACTCCTATCTCACAATATATCATATTTGAGCTCCAACCATGTATCACATTTTATCTTCATGACATGGTTTCTCAACTCCTAGCAACATCATGTCATATCAAACCTTAAAATTCCTACATCTTGTCAATCATCAAACAACATTGTCATCAACTAGTTCGTCTTTCTTCTACAAGGAATTGAGATTCCTCGCAGCTTCTAGAGAATGTCCTCTTCCTTCATAACATAGTTCTTCCCTATAATTCATATCATCTTTCCAATATTAATTATGCTCTCATGCTTATCCAAGCCATCAATAGTGATATTCAAACAATCCATGTGTTCCATGTTCAAATATCACAGTTGTAGGTACATCAATATCATCCAACAAAATATTTTAACTGCTATATTTCCAGTCTCTACATATACTTATGAAATATGGCATTATAGGGAGACAAATAATATCTCAAACAAATAATCAGTATCAAAGTTTCCAAATCATAATGTAGAGTTTTGGTTCTATTTCATACACTTAAGCTTTTAATCATAAATTAATGTGGACGAACCAATTCAACATTCTTCTATATCATATCCAATAGGATAATTATAGCTCCATCTTTCCATATTCTCTTATACATCAAAATATTCCTTCCTTCAAAGTCTTCATGTTATGCCACATTCTTTCATATGCTTAGAAAAACTTTGGATAGAACTTGTCTTGACCTGTAACCTTGGTTAGAATACTTAAGAAAAAGAAAGGAGAGAAATAAAAATACAGTAGCATTAATAATAATTAGAAGGATATCAAGTACTTATCTCTAGATGAAGGTTGAATTCCTCTTACTCTTTGACCCTTTTTCATCAATCCTTGTCCTCACATCATCATGATATAATACTTCCCAATCTTAAGAACTAGGTTCATTTTTCTTTTCGCGATGGAAAAAATCAAGTAGTGTTTTTCTTTCTAGGGTTTATTCCTTTTATTCAATACCTTGCTAAGGTTTAAAAACCCTAGATGCCAAGACCTATCACTTTTAAAGTTCTACAACCACACATGAAGGTTATTTTAAAAGCTATAAATTTTTTAGGTCGTCAATATTTGTCACGAAATGGAATGCAAAATCTATGTAAACCCTAGAAAATTCACAATCATCAAAACTTGTCATCTAGATATTACAAAATTTTACAAAAACCCTAATGATGCTTTTATCCATATAACCTAGTCTTCATATGAAAAAAAATAAATTTTTATTACTATCTCTAGTTTATGCAGACCCATTAGCTTTCAAATGACCATTATGAGTTCGACACATGATGAGCCCTAGTATTGCATCAAGGATGATGCAACTCCCAAGACCCTCAAATTCAATTATTAACCTGGGGTTGGTACAAAATTATAGGTGACAATGTTATATATGCACAATACAATAATTTCTACTCATGTCACCCTTAGCCACTGGATAATATCAAGGCATACATAGACCACTCCTTCAACTAACTACAAAGAGGATTTCTCTGAATATATATATATACCATAATTGTAAGGAAATTAAAACTATCCTAGTTTTAGGAATGAAAGTGTCATTCATTAGATGTAGAGACTGATTTTAACTCCATGAAGAAAAAATACTACACTACTTGTAGAAATGAAACGCGTTGTTCTACTTGCAAACCAATAAGATCAATATTATACTTGCAGAATGTAAATCACTAATATAATTGAAAATTTCTTTGAAAGAATAAATTTAGTCTACACCACATAACTAGGAAATCCAAAAAAAACTAAGTTCAATCTAATTTCATTGAATATTTCCCCTTCATATAAATGAGTGTAAGATGTATTTAGATTTAGAAATAGGGTCTTTACTCATTTCATAACATAATACTCATTTTTATTCAAATGTGAAAATATACTTCCTAACTCTATTTCTTGTCTTATGCTTGGAGTGGAGGAAGGATGGGTCTAGAGTGGTCCTTAAGTCTCCAAAATTATGGATTCAAAGACTGGGGGTCATTATTCAATCTCAGAATGAAAAATTAAATATCCTAGAGCAAATATGACTAACCTTGGTTAGTGCTATAGGACAACTATAGGATGCTACAGGAAACCCTCTTTTGTTACAAGATTGCCTTGTTTTTCTACAGGATTAGGTGTGAGAGATTTATGAGGAAAATGAAGGTGTTATGAAGGTAGAGGAAGGTGGATAAGGGTGGATGAAGGATGTTTGAGGAATTTTTCCAAGCTTAACACCCATCATAGGTCCATATTGCACAAGGATCCATGCCCATTGTGTCCTTAATTTACCCTGAAAACATGATCTCGGTGGAAAAGCTTGAGATAAGTACAAGGTGTCTAGGGGGAGGATGGTAATGAAAAAATGGATGTGTATGAGTGTGCCAACCTCTCAAAATCATCAGAATCCCTTGCATACTAAAAATCAATAACATGCATCTAATGATCAATATTGCAGCAAAATAAATCAAAGTGGAAAGGATGAGCTGAATTTTATATCATCAAGATCTATTATATCTTATAACATGCATCTAATCCATTTTCCAAGTCGCGATATTAGATTCTAAGGTACAAAAAAAAAGGAAAATTCCAAAGAAACATAAAAATATATTTTTGAGTTGTTGTAGGCTCTTCAACCATAGTTCCCATAAGAGAGGTGGTGATCAAAACTACAACTAATTTTTGCAACCTAATTCCTATTCAAAACAAGGAAAGAAATACAAAAAATTGAACAAAAAAAAGGAAAACTATATGAGAGGGACTAAATCCTCTGTGTTGTGCCCTAACCCAAGGGTTTTAGCCCTCTTAATATAATTCACATGTAGACCAACAATGGACCTTTCATTAATATAAAATACTTTTCCAATACGTAATCTCAAAATCAAGATAACAATCTCAAGTACTTGCCCTTCAATAGCTATTCCTAGCTCCAAGAATTTGAATCCTAATAAGCCCTTAGGCCTATTTATTTATACAAAATGTGACTGAGGGGAAGCTCACTTGCGAGGATGACTACTTCCCTCCAAAATATTAAAATTAATGGATCTATTTACCATAGATATTCACATGCACTTGAGTTCCTTGGCTGCTAGAGGACTTCGAGTTGTTGGTGAGGAATATTGGGACTCAAGTCAAGCTGGAGAGTTAATGTAATGGAAAAGCCTCCTATATTCTCTATAAATGACTCCAATGTTCCCCTGCATAGTAAATGTCTCCAAAAATTCTTCTTTTTCCTACATATTAACCACATTAGGCCACGAAATATAACGAGCACCCTTTAGTCTTCCTGCTAAGCACATTGTGGTTAAGAAATGTAAATCAGTCTTAGAAAAAGAGAATTTAAAGGTTGGATAATAGAAAAATGGGCCTAAAAATATACCTATTGATGGGACCAATCATCACCCCATTGCTGAAAGTGTTACTCACCCTCTAAGAAACTTACTCACTAATGTGAATTTCATTCATGGCCCTGGTGGCCTCTCTGACATCCCAAGGAATCTCAGATGGTGTGCCTTCTTGTGGGTAGAACCTTGCATTTAATTATATTCCTTCCCACTCCCTTTGTTTGTTTTTCTTCTCTCTTCTCTCTTATAGCCCACCCTGAATGCCCTATAAAATTAATCTTCAACCTTTTAATGATCCTTTTATAGAGTGGGGTTCTCTTTAGGGAATTCCTTAATCTTTCAAGATAGTGTTACTCTCTGATTTTAAAACTGTGAGGTAGAGCATGCCATATCCTTTGGAAATCATGTAAGCTCTTATTCCACAATAACCTAATGGTATACTTGAAATGGAGGATAAAATTTTCTTGTCTTTCCATGTACCGAGGGTCCAATTGGGGATCTATGGAGATGATGTTGTGGTTATTGATGACAACCTTGGGGCTCACTAACTCTACTTTGACGTATAAGGGCTCAATTTCATCTTTAGTCATCATGCTCTTCACCTCCTCAATACTTGTTTCTTCAAGGTTCAACCAAGAGGCTAGTTCCATTAGTTGCATGTCCCCTAATCTTAAGTTGGGGTCCCAAATTTTCATGTTTGGGAGGATCATATTGTGCATATAGAACTTAGCCAATTTGGCTTTATCCTTAGTACTTACCTTCTGGAAAAAATAAATGAACTTCTTTCTTGGAATGGTACAAAGCCATATTATACCAATGTTTTAACCTAAAATTGCAACAACTTCTCCTTAAGGAATAGGCATAGGCCTTGGATGGTTTCCTTCATTGTATGGCTTCCATGGACAAACTCTCCATGGTGGCAAGTTGTAACTCCTTTTGTTGCAGCTTCTCCCTTAACCTATTATTTTCTAAATGTAGCTACTCTTTCATAATTGATTCCCTTAGCCTTAAGTCATTCAATTCTTCGCTCATTTGTTACAATTTTTCCTCCATGAGGCCCACATACTCTACCTTCCTGGATTTTGAAATGTACATCCATCGGTGAGTTCTGCCTCTTTCCTTTTCTAGCATAAATAAGAGTGGAATTGCAAATTTTGTGGGTATAACTATCCCTCCCTCAATAAATTTTCATTAGGATCCAAGTTTAGGTTATGGTTCAAGATTCTAGAGTCCCTAGGGACCTACTTCTTCCTCTTGCAATGTGGCTACCCTTTCTTGCAACACTTTTTGTTGATCCTGTAGAGGATCTATTCCTTCTTGTAGCGGCCATGTCTCTTCCTGTAGCATCTCTGTTTTTTCCTGTAGCTCCTATGTTTTCCCCTGTAACTCCTTTTCCTTTTCTTGTAGTAGGGTAACATGTGCTTTGAGTTTATTAGATGTGACTGCTCTAGTGGTGGGTATCCTTGTAGGTGGCAAAGGTTGTTTAGCCTTGTCTTTAGGGGAGATGACCTCCTCAATATTCCCTTCATCAGGCCCCAATTATTTTTCTTGACTGACTAACTTATCAATTTTGATTAGGACTATTGATGGAGGTGGAGGTTTCCCTTTATAGATCCTGGTGCTCTTTCCCCTCTTAAAGTACAAGGGGTCCAGCTTGGGCCACCTTCTCTTGGGCTTGAAAGGTGTGATAAGTGTTGCCAAGGTAGAAACTACACCTTGCTCTGTGTTCCCTAGTGAGAGGCTTATTTTCTTCCTCTATATTATTATCTTTTTAGATCTAGAGGGCTCCTCAAAGGTGTATTATTATTCTTTTTTTTCTCCTCCTCCTTCTTCCTATGCCTTTTCTCCTTCCTTTTTCTATTCTTCCTCCTCTTCTCCTTATTTCCTAATTCCAACACTATATTTTGGTGTCTCTTTTTGCTATGTTGAGGTAAGGGCTTGTATCTAAATGAATGCCTACCTATCCATGTCCACAAATTCATCCCACAACACATGGATTTTGAGATGGTTTAAGGCATCCATCACAATGATCCTGATGAGGCCATGATGAGAAATGTACTGGTTCGTTCCTTGCCTGAATCTATGGCTCATTTCAATTATAGATTAGAGGAGGAAAAATGGAACACTAAGCATGCTTGCAATGGGTAATTATACATGGAACCTCAAATCATAGAGAAACCTAAATTGATAGGAATATACAACAATAAAACTCCCTTAACAGGATATGTATTTAAGGATGTTATAGGCTACTTTATCCCAAGGGTAGGGAATGCTTTCTCCTCTTACTCCATTTTTTTCTTCAATAGGTTTCTGTTCAAGGAGTAAGAAGTTTTTCTTGGTTGTGATAGCTATTCTCCTATTCTATTTGCCCCATATAAATCCTAAGGGTATTTTGATCACTCTACTAATGATCTTGGTATTCATATGGATGGAAATTCCCTTGACAACATTGGTAGCACTGTCCTCTCCCTGAGAATTGAGGGCCATGGAAAACTCATGTGTAACATCATCATCATACCCTTACAATTGATCAAAGAACCAAATCCACTAGTGTCTTAGAAAAATATCTCTCATAGGAGGATGATGATTGATTCTATTGGTGTTTGTGGTTTCTCTTCGATTGAAACCTCCTCCCATGGCTTCTACTGCTACTTCCTTAAACTATCTGAAGGTAATTTTTCAAGATTTTTCTCTAAGCAGTCTAAGGTGTAGATGTAGAGACATGGTGGTTTATTTTTTTTTGTAAAATAAGGAGAATAATGATACCCCCTAACTTCGTCAGAGACTTCCTCTTCTCTTTCCTTGCATTTCTTATATGAGAAAACAAATTTTCAAAGGAATTTACCTCTACAAGGGTTTGCTATAGGATGTTTGTAGTAGCAAGAATTCACTTCACAATTGTATGGAAAGTGATGAGGGAGGATGGCACTTACCCTTCTTAGGAGGAATTGTTTATGTTAATGGGGGTTTGGAGGAAAATTATTGGTGGTTTGGACTCCTTTTTCACCTCTCAGCCTAATCCTGTAGTACCTCCTCCACGTTCCTATAGCAATCCTAGTATTCCTGTAGCAGTGGTGTTCGGTCCTATATCTCCTGCAAACCACCTATGTATCTCTTCTTTAGCATCCTAAGAATCCTTTGGTAACATCCAGTTCAACCTATGATATCTTAAGGGGCCTATCTAGCTATTTTTGGGAATGAGCATTGGTAAAAGTGAAATTGAGCCTTTTCCTTTTATTCCTTTTTTTGGTAATGGGCTTGACACGCTCGGTGACCTGGCCTCTACACATATTTCCTCTTTTATTCATTATCCCTACTCCTACTAATTATCACTCCCGCTATTTCTAATTTTCCACATTTCATGGGTGTTTGAGTACATTGTATTTTACTAATCGAAGGTGACCAAGTTAATTAGCCATCTCCATCCCATAAAAACTATATTCTCACTAATTAAACACATTTTTTACCATTGTGCGCATAGGGAAGAGGTGAGGGGTATCATACCCGAGCCTACCTGTGTTGCCAAGTTGTTGGAGATGCATGCATTTTGATGTTGAACTAATGATTGATCAAATGCTCTCTGAAGGTGCTATCTTCCATTTTATTGCTTATGCACATGGCCTCTTTAAACAAAACAATATGATGATGTATTTGACTAATTGAATCTCTCTTCCATGTAGGTATTTTCTAGTGTTTGATCTGTTGCAACTGGAGAGGATTAGTGATCTTGCAGCTACTCCTCAGGGATGGTGTGATTTATCTAACCCTCAAGTATGGCCTCTTGATGCTTCAGGGTGGCCATATATTCATTTTGCAGTTGCAATAGTCCTTTATCTATGGTTTTGTTAGATCTATGCAAGTTGTTATAGGATTGATCTCCTTCCTATAGCAGTCACACAGTTACTTCCCAAAACATCATACTAATTTTAGGGACTTGGCTAAACCATGGTGAGCCTAGAGACAAGGGAAGAAGCTGATGATGGTGAAAGTTTGTGAAAAGGAGTGAAGAAAAACTCATTTTTATATTTTTTTTCATGGTTAGAGGTGGAATTATCTAAATGGAGTGGATGAGAGGTGAAGGAAGTTTTATGGACTTCTCCTAACATTTCCTAAGGAAAAAAATTAATTTTGACCCCTTTTTCTAAGAAGATATCAATCTGGTATAATTTATGGTCGATCTTGTAACAATTCAGGAAAATCGTGTAGCATTGCAAGAGTGAGGAAAAATTGAGTGCAGTTGCTTGCTAGGTGCTGGAGAGATGTATGGAGATGGGTAAATGATGATGGAAAATGTAGTGGTTAGGTTGGGGGAATGTAGAAATGGATTATGGACTATGTTCCTTCAATTTTTGTCCCCTTGATTGTCTTGAGTCCTACAAAAGAAAAAAGTTAACATAATTAATGTAAGGAATCCTCCTTATGTTTTATTTTTTCTATTTATTTCTTTTAGACATGTGTACTCCCTTTGTACATGTTTTCAATCTGCATGCCTAGCCCATGCACCTAAGAGGAGGTTTTCACCTGGGGATATTTTCATCTTATTTATATTTTATTTTCTCTTGGGTTGCCTCATAGAGGTTTTCAACCCCAAAGTTGGCCTTTGATGCCTCATGGAGGTTTTCAACTAGGCCCTTTATTATATTTTTTATTCTTCTCCCATTGGTCAGAATCTTAGTGAACTAAGGATTGTGAGCCTCCCAATAACATTCATCTCCTTGCTAATGTAACATCACTAGTTAAAAGTACATGTAAAATATATAACACCACGGTCATGGGACACATATTTCAAGATGAATGGTGGGAAAAACATCATATAAGGTGTTAATTTCAATTTATTATGGCTCAAGGAAATTGGAAAAGGCAATGGAAAAGGCATTGGAAATTCATGAGGCATTAATTGGAACTTTATTTATGAAAATAATGGAAAATAGGAGGAGGTGAAAGGTCACAAGTTTCATGTGAGGATGAAAATGAAGGAAAATAATGGAAATTGAAGAAAATATGGGCCTCATTGATAAAACGATTTCTGAGGATCAATTGGAAAGCTTTTGCTCAAACCTTTTGTCAGTTCATTTTTTGGAGCTCTCTCATTATTCTATCCCTCTCTCTCTCTCTCTCTCTCACACATACTCTTGGACACTTAGATTTTTCTTGGAGCACTTTGACATTGCAGCAAGAAAGGAAAAGAAAACAAGAAGAAGGAAGGAGAAAGAAATGAAGATCAGGATCAAGAAGCTACAACAGGATTCTTTGCACGTATTGATTTTCATGTGTGATGTTCTTGCAAGTTCTAACATGCATGGTATTGCATGTGGTTATTTTCTGTCATGGAATGGTTTTTTCTAGGTGTGATAGGTTTTTTAGCCTAGCCTTGCCATTTCCGTATATCTTTTATGATATGGGTTTCTCATACTTCAGTTGAGTTGGATTTCCTAATGGATTCAAAGTTGAGTGGGGTGGAACTCCGAAATGACAAACACATGTGTGGTAGTGTATTTCGAGAAAGGGTGTATGAAATACACTTATTTAGCAAGTTTGCTGCTACCTGCACAAGGTCACAGAGAAAAATGATTGCCTACTATTAGTGGAATAGATTCGACACAATGTAAACTACTTTTGAGGGAAAACTAAGCATACAACTGCTAAAAACAAATCAAAACACAAGATACAAGATACAAAATCTTGATGGAGCAAACAACCTAATAACACAAGTGGATAGTTATCGCTTTATTCGGTGCTGGTTGTAAAAAATATACAATTATAAACAATTTAAGAGTGTATTTTGAGCTATGTAGCTCAAATACCGAAAATAAGGAGGTCTCTTTCCCTCGAGTTTTTGCAAATGTCTCTTCCCTCTCTCAAAGGATAGTAAATCAAGATCAAGTGGTGAACCTCCCTCTCTTGGACTCAGATGTTTGTTGGCAAAAATATGATTCCTTCCAATCCCTTTGCTGCTGGACTATGAAATTTGGTTTTCTATGAAGAAATTTGGCCAACATAATAATTTTTCTCCTATTATTCTTCCAAAGGCTGGTTTATATAGAAATTTTTTAAATTCTCCCTCCTTCTCTTTGCCCAAGATAGATGGTGACACAAAAGTGGAGGGGTGATTCCTTTGCATCCTGCATTTAAGCCTCAAGGTGGCTCAAAGACGACTATACTTAATAGTATTGAGGAATATTCATAACCGAGTGTGCCATGTGGTCCTGGATGGTGACATTTCACCATCTATAGGACCGCGCAGCTATCGAAGGAATAGTCACACTATATGCAGCTATCTAAGGAATAACCACACTGTGTGCCTAAAGTCTTTGTTGCTTGTGCACTATCCATAAATTTCTTCCTGAACCTTAGGAAGAATTAAATTTTTCGCTTTTCCTAATGTATTCCTTCTCTGAAAATATTTATCTGTACCTTATGTTTGAAATTTTTAATGTATTTTTTCTGTACTATTTTCTACTGTTAAAAGTTTCCCCCTAATGTATGAGGACTAGGAAGAAATTTATAGCCGAAATACATTTTTTTTTTTTTTTTTTTTTTTTTCTGTGTGATCCTTTTGAGAGAGAGAGAGAGTAACTTGCTTCATAATTGAGTTGGGATACCCCTTGTCTTAAATAAAAAGACACCATGCTTTGTAGGAAACCTGCAAGGGATAGAATGAATAAAATATTTCTATGAGGCGGGCATGTCCCATGCTTGTGATGTTGGATTGGTTAAGCTAATTTGGAAGATAGTGGTTCTGTTTATGTCACTTTTTAGTAGTGACCTGTTGGTGGTTGATGACGATGGTGGCTGAAGCCCTCGGGGGAGTTTTTTTTAAAGAAGTTTGAATGTGGTGCCCACATGCATAATCTTGGTATGACACGTTTTTAGAAAAAGTTGTCATTGTATGCATGGGTATTTTACTGTTGGGGACCTTCCTGTGTAAGCATTGTTGAAAGACATGCTTATTAAGTCACAGGTCTTCGGTGAATTTTGATAGAGTGCAGCAATTATGAAGTATGATACCATCTTGGACATGAAAGATTATGTTGAAGTCAAATTTCAAGAGTATCAATGACATCAATGGGAAATGATGATTCCCATAGTGCCATCTGAGGATAGCCCTATTGAGGTGAGGAGTCATCAAAGGTACTACCTCCTTCTAGGAAAATGGTTGTCAAAATTGAAAAGAAGGAACCATCAATTGATCAAAATGAATACTGATGCAAGGGACTAGGGTTTTTGATGTAGTATAGCGTGCTGATGGGTTAACTAGGCATGGTGAAGAGAAATGAATATAACTGATGATGGTAATTAAGTGGCTTGAGGTCGGAGTTGTAAATGTGAGTGGTGAAAGTAATAATAACTTCTGATGAAGAAATCCCTAGAGTCAGTAGGAAATCCAAGGTAGGTGTATGGTTGCTATGATTTTCATGGTTGGGTGTGGTAAATAATGTGAAACTCTGGCCAAGGGTGTTTAGGGACTGTCGCCAGGTGAGAAATGTAAATGGATGGGGGAGAGTTCTCTCCTAAAAAAAAAAAATTCTTTGTACACTTTCCAAAAGAATATGAAAGTCGTTTGGATGTACGAGCACAAAAATGGGTGCCCCATAAAGATGGATAATCCTTCACTAAGGT
Source organism: Pinus albicaulis (assembly GCA_034641835.2). NCBI lineage: Eukaryota > Viridiplantae > Streptophyta > Pinopsida > Pinales > Pinaceae > Pinus > Pinus albicaulis. The sequence goes on from JAXQQM020059342.1 coordinate 312,302, forward strand.
GTGAGGAGTGTGTTTTTCTAAGGGTGGGGGCCCCATTGGTTGGTCTCAATGTGGGGTTGATGATGTGTATAAAAATGTCCCAGATGGGCTATGCTGATGAGGGTGTGATAGGCCAAATGTGAAACATGGTGGTGCTTTTTGCTAATCCGCTTGTGGAGAATGGCAGCCCGGGAAAGGGGTTTTAACAGATAATGGGTAAAACTTGACTTGATGTTTGATGATGGATGGACGAACATGAAGTGGTTCCTGAGCCTAGGGTTTTATGGCCATGGATCCAGACTTTTGGTGTATGGTCTACATCATTGATGGATGCCATGGAGGGTGAGGTTCAACCGACCTGCAATGGTATTTATCATGTGCAAGATGGGGTGATGATAAACATGGTTGGGTTAATGAAACCTATGGTTGGTTTCTTTTGAAGAAATGATGTTAGGATATGAAAAAATTTTGAGGGAAGCATATCATGCTAAGGGTAGAATGATACCCTTCTTTGTACCTCTATTGTCTGGGGTGCGGAACGATCTGGCGTGCATGAAATACCTACAACAGATATGCCAAGTAAAAGAATATTTTTCATACAAATATATTTGAAATAAATTGAATTCAAAGAAAAAAGGGAAGGAATACCTAAACTGTGTTGTGGTAGTTTTCTGCCTTAAGGGTGTAATTTTTTGAGGTAGGCCCCGTTGATGGGGTTGGGTAATCATGTACCATCAGGCTCCGATAAAATTTCTGTTCTATTTGTTTTGATTTTAGCTAGAAGAGAGTCATGCTCTCTTGGAGGTGTACTAGGGGCACACACATATTCCTTTACTTGAATATTTCATTGAATTCAAAGGTGCCAAAATGTTTGCAACATAGGGTATATCTCCGTGTCATCGTTATGGCATGTGCAGATGTTGCATGAAGTAAAGGTAATTAGAGAGTAGATGGTATGGGTTCTAGTACTACTCATCATATTAGAGGATGGTGATGGGATATGATTGCGAGAATGTATGTTTCTTCTTTTATGCCATATCCTATTTTCAGACTTAGTGTGATTTGGATCTTGTGGTATTTTTTCTTCTAACGCTGCTGTAGCTTCTCTTAGCCTTGGGAAGAAATGAAAATTCATCGTATGGTGGAATTGTGAGAAAATTCGGCAATAACAATGTGTGATTTTCTCTTGATTAGAGATATGAATGTAAGGTATGGGTGTGACCATGCGAATACTTTTAGTGAATTTATTGAGTTCCTAACATTGATTAACCATGTGGCCCTTTTTATTACATAGGGAACATGAAATTCTTGGCTGATGTCACCCCTTGCTAGGATAATTGGTTGCCTTAACTTTTCTAGGGCTTTGGTGAAAATGGAAGGGAGGTCTCACTACTCCTGGCTTTCTAGGTTGTGGAAACTCAAAACCGAATATATATGTATTATTGGTGGTGAATGAGTACCATTTATGAAATGATTATAACTCTAGGCACTTAGTAATTAAATGATCATGTTTTTCACACTGTACGCAGGTTGGGATTGGTCATTGAGGGTGGTTGGGGGTGGGAATTTGCCCTCTTTTCAACCGTTTCTCTTCATATATGAAGAGAATGGGCTTGGTTGCCTCATTCTCTTAGGTTTTCGAACTTTATACTGACTCCAAATTTGATCCGTCCTCTTCGACAAGATGGGTTATGTCCCGGCGTAGACAGTCTAACACCAAATGAAAATGGGGAATGTAAGGAAAAAAATGAATCGAGTGGTTACCATGAAACACTTGCCAAGAATATTTAACTGATTTTAAGTCGTCATAGTACACCGAGTTGACTGGGTACCATATTTGAAACAACTCTAGCACTGCATAGTCAATGATGAAGTGATGACGTTCATCGCAGAGTGCACAGAGATGGACTGGAGCCTGAGGATGGTTATGGGGGATAAGTGGTCATTTAGGTGACCATATCTCTTCTTTCATATATAATATGGTCCTTGTTGCTTCTTTCCTTTTAGTTGTAGTGTCGCTTGTGGATTCTGTGTTTGAATCGGTTAAGTGAGGGTTTTCAATGATCAAGTGTCGTATGAAATCCAACATAGTCCGGAATCGAAAAATTTGGAGAAAATGGTGCACGTGGTGGTTGATCCAACAAATCTGACACGTATTCATCTATGTTGAACTAAGTTGCTTTGGGAAACTTGCAAGATTTGATAACAATGGTTAAACGCCCTTAACTCGGGGCACTGTGTGATTAATTGATCAGGCTCGTCACAAAGTGCGCAAACTGGCACATGTGGTGTGGCCTCTTTTTTCCATCTCTGGGCCGTTGGGGTAACTTTGTATGAGAAATATGTAGGTTCCTCTCATACGTACATTATGGTTTTGGGTTCACCCTTGTCCATTTGCATGGATGGTGCTAAGGGGTCCTCCTGGTAAGATTGTTCTAGGGCTTTCAAGGCATTCCTATATCACGACATCTTCAGGCAGTGATGGGTATAATTCCCATAATGGTCGCATATGGCACACACATGATTTGTGCATAATGCTTTCCCTTGGTTGTTCGTGGAATGTTCCTTTTTATGGGACTTCAAGGTCACGACATTTCTTTCAGTGTGTAGAAGGGGTTTTAATTCCTCTAACTCCAAGAAAATATTAGTAGGATGACCTATGAAATCGCACAATGCAGAAGGTCATAATGGCCTAGGTAACTTGCAGGTTTCGAATTTTCTCCCTTTTTTGTTACTTTTATTGGATGTGCCATTTGGTGCTGCTACATGTATCTCTTTAACTGCTATGACCTTTTAAGGGGAAATCAGGGTTATTCCAATAGAGGTAATGCCTGGACTTTCTAGCATGGCTAGAGGGACCAAATACCACACAGATATTGAAAAGCCATATTTGGAAATGTCATAGTTGCCATAAATTGTTTTGATATAAAACCAGGTGGAGGATACAAAAATAAGGTCTGTGAAATGGTGTATGGTAGGAATGTTGTGGCAGTGGCTTCGACATCTGTGTTGTTGGTTTCTGTGTCTGGGCTAGTTTCGGTGTCTGATGAGAGCATCATGCACACTGGTGCCTCTGTGCTTTTAGGTACTTCCCCTAGTATAATAGGGGCATCTCCTAGGAATGATCCTAGAATGGTAATTAATTGATCAGGATCGTCACAGAGTGTGCAAACTGGGACATGCGGTGCGGCCTCTGTTTTCCATATCTGGGCCGTTGGGGTAACTGTATATGATAAAGATGTAGGTTCCTCTCATACGTAAATTATGGTTTTGGGTTCACCCTTGTCCATTTGCATGGATGGTGCTGAGCGATCCTCCTAGTAAGATTGTTCTAAGGCTTTCAAGGCATCCCTATATCACGACATCTTCAAGCAGTGATGGGTATAATGCCCATAATGGTCACATATGGCACACACATGATTTGTGCATAATGCTTTCCCTTGGTTGTTCGTGGCATGTTCCTTTTTATGGGATTTCAAGGTCACGAAATTTATTTCAGTGTATAGAAGGGGTTTTAATTCCTCTAACTCTGGGAAAATATTAGTAGGATGACCTATGAAATCGCACAATGCAGAAGGTTTTAATGGCCTAGGTAACTTGCTGGTTTCGAATTTTCTCCCCTTTTTGTTATTTTTCTTGGACGTTCCATTTGGTGCCGCTACAGGTATCTCTTTAACTGCTATGATCTCTTAAGGGGAAATCAGGGTTATTCCTATAGAGGTTATGCCTAGACTTTCCAGCATGGCTAGAGGGACCAAATACCACATGGATATTGAAAAGCCATATTTGACAATGTCATAGTTGCCATAACTAGTTTTGATATAAAACCTGGTGGAGGATACAAAAATAGGGTCTGTGAAACGGTGTATGGTAGGAATGTCGTGGTAGTGGCTTCGACATCTGTATTTTTGGTTTCTGTGTCTGGGCTAGTTTTGGTGTTTGATGAGAGAATCATGCACACTGATGCCTCCGTGCTTTCAGGGACTTCCCCTAGTATAATAGGGGGATCTCCTAGGAATGATCCTAGAATGGATGATGGTTTGAATTGGCATGGGATAAATTTTGTATACTTTGTGAGTGGTTCTATCATTGTTTCTATGTATGGTAGTATGAAATCGAGACCAGTAATGGGTTTCTTGTCATAGTATGTGAGCTGGTCGATGGTGATGATCTGATCATCGTGGGGAAACATCATTACCCTAAAGACAAAGGATACGATTGCAGTCATGGCGTACATATAACCCCCCGAGGAGTATATTGTAGTCTAGTTGTGCATCTAAGACCTCAATGTATATAAGAAATGTCTTTCCAGCTGGGTTTACTGGTGAATCTTGATAAAGAACGACTGGGGCTGATGGGCGCTCGTCGTATTCTCTAAGCATGATGTCAAATGTTTTTAATTCAAGTGATCCTAAATTTTTCCAAACCAATTTGGACATGATACATGTGGATGCTCCTTCATCGACGATGCATTAGTGTATAGTGATATTCTAAACCAAAATTGGTATGTGGAAAGCGACTAGAGAAGGGAGCCTAGGGATTTCCTTGTCTACATTGAAAACCATTAGGCGTGAATCAGAAGGATCGATTGTGCCTAATGTGGAAAGTAAGGATTTCCGTTGTCTTGGGCATGATTGCAGAACTTCAAAAGCTGAAATAATGGCTGGTGATTGAGCTAAATCATCCACTATACTATAGCTATAAGTAGGGATAATTTTAAGGATGGAAAATTATCTTGAAGTTTAAAAAATTGGCAAATATCACTAGTCCCTAATATGCAAACTATAAAATGTTTATTGATGTATTTGTAAAATTATTCAAATTTATAATGATATTATATATATTATCTATGTAATGTGGGTGAATTTTAATGTAAAATAATTTTATATTGTAAAATTTGGGCGAATCATTTTTATAAAAGAATGGAAATTGGCGAATCTTTTTTTTGGAAAAACCATGGAAAATTAGCCCACCTGCGAATATTAGCCCCTAAAATTTTCCATGGCTATAAGCAGCTTTGGATTGACGTCCTGTGTGCCTGGTTGGTCCCTTGACTATTTTTGGAAGGGGCTCAATATGTACTTTGGAGATAGTTAACGGTGTGGTAGGTGCCCTCATACTTGGACCTGATGGGTTGGTATCTATAATATTGAAAAATGGAAAAGACATTAATATAGAACATTTATAACATTTCAATCCAAGCAATAACTAGAATGTAAGCACAAAACTGTAAAACGTTGGAAATGTCGGAATATAACATCGACATTAAAAAATTAGCAGAAATAGCTGAGCCATATCATTATACATCAACAACAATGAAAGTACACAATTCTCCAAAAGGAATGCACTCAAGCCAAAAGATGGTTGAAATACATCAAAGAAACTAAGCAGTGGAAATGTGGTGTTGCTACTGCTACTGTTGGAAACTAATGATACTGTGAAGAATAAATATGTGTGAGAGACTGCTGGAGTGCTCTGAATAATCTGGAATTTTAACCACGGATTCTACTAGAAAAACCCAGAAAAACGCAAAAATGGTTTGGCCATATTTCAACTTTGGATTTTCGGCCCTTTTTGGGTTGCACACTGCACCCTTGCTGGCTGAGTTACACACTCCCTGAATACAACTACTGATATGGGTCTGAAAGAATGATTTATCAGTTGCAGCAACACCCAATCAACTCAATACATGAAGGGTTGGTCCCTTCTCTTGATGTCCAAGCTAGAAGCTTGAGATCTAGCTCCTCCTTCCTCTACTCAAGTTGCAGCTACACACTGCACAACTGTTGGAATGAACTGTGATGTCAAAAGGGTTGATGTTGTAGCCTACTGCTAGGTGATGAAGTATAGCTCACAGCTGATAAAAATTATCTCTCCAAAGTGGGGGAAAGACCCCTCATAGGATTCCAAGCTGAAATACTTGGAACATCCTTCCTCCCGTAGATTTGCCTAATTGAACTGCGCAATTCCTATAGGAATTTCTACTGCATGGAGGTGTAGAAATGATGGCTTGATGTTGGATGTAGCAATATTGATCTTGGAAGACTGAAATGAAGCACAAGATGAAATGGATGATCCCTCCACCGATTCCTTAGCTGGAATTCTATGAACTATCTCCTCCTCTCAAACCCTAAGACAAGAATGTGTAATTCCTGCAGTTATATGTGCTGCAGAGAGGGGCTGGATGTGGCACCAATGTCAGATGATGAGTTTCTACTCAAACAAACCTTCCTAGAGTAGGCACTTGAAGTCCCTCGTGGGTAAGGGCGGGATTCCCCCTCAGGAACACCCATGTGCTAAACAACACAACATACTTAGCTAAATAACTGAAGTGTGCAAAGAATGTCAAACGATAATACAATATCAAATTCCAGAGTAATTTGCTTTGTTTCCCTCACCTTCCTTATATGGTTGTGAGCCTTCCCTAGCCTTGGCCCACCTCATAACTACACTGCACATGTGGCCACTATTCTCCATGAAGACTGCGCTATCTCTCCATGATCTCCATGATATCTGCATTTACTTTCCACTCCTCCATAATGTGTGCATTTAATGCACCACTCCCTCCATCACTTCATCCTTATTGCTCTATGATCTTACTTTTATTCCTCCATGATCTTATTTTGACTCCTCCACTATCTCCATAATTATGATCTACTTATAATTAACCCACATACACACACCAAAAGTGGATTTTATTCATCTGTGGGGTTTATGGATCCCTCCACCCTTTTATTTACTTAATTAAGTAAGAAAATTAAAGACTCTAATATTCCAATTAACTGATGGAAAATTGGGAATATGATAGTCCTCCCCGCCAAAGTTTTTCTTGTCCTCAAGCAAATGCAAAAGTAGATGCTACAACAATCCATATCCCTCCAAATGGAATCCTCATATGGAAGGTACCCCCATCTGCTACAATGTGCTATGAGTGCCCAATTTCATAGATGCCTCTCTAGGATGTCTAGAATGGCCTCCAACTGCATAGTTAGATGCCTCTCCTCATATATGAATCTCCAAGTGGCAACCATTTTTTGTTCAAGAGCCTCCCCTATGCATGAGACATATGAAGTGGAGTGTTTTCTTCCCAAAAAGGAAATTCCCAACTCATGAACTATCTCCCAAACCCATGCTTCATGGAATAAGATGTATCTCTCCATGCTTCCACCCTTGGCCCTATTGGCCTTACTTTCTCCAAGTACCATCTCAACACTATGAAAAATAGAGAATATAGATATATGGGTTGACATGTGGAATGTCGGACCATACTCTCTCAATAACAGCCATTGCATCAATGCATTTTGCTGCCATACCACTCCATCATCATAACAAGTATGGTGGCCATACTCTCCTAATATAAGCCAACACAATAAGGAATTTTTTTACCATCCTCCCTCCTCATCATGCAAATTATGGGAGAAATTCAGCCCATACTCTCCCAAGAGTAACCAAAACAACAATGATTCTTGCTTCCACCTCACATCATCATCATGCAACCCATGGAGCAACAACATACTGATTGACATGTATAATGTCACATAAACCCAACATAACCAAGCTCCCTTCTACCACATCATGTGAGTGCTATACAATTTCCCAAAAAATACTCCACTCATTGACATAGGATATGTCATGTGATAACCAAACTCTCTCTAGAGTAGCCAGCGCAGCCATGCCTCCTGCTGCTGCATCTCACTAGTAATATACAATACATGGATTATACAAATATGAGATGTTGGGTAGTAACCATACTCACCCAAAAGCAACCAGTGCAGCCATGCTTCTTGCAGCCCCGTGTCATAGATGTGCAGGTAGCTCACCAACCACTGGCTCATCAACCTCACCCATCCATCCAACTGTGCGTGATGACTCCTATCATGCTTCTGCTTGGTATCCGCCCAATGGAGAATAACATCCTCCCTAATCTTATGACTATATTTTCACTCCATTATATGTTGAAGTGTACCCTCCTTTAGGTCTCTCCATGAGAACCTCTCACCAATGGCCCAATAGAACCTACGAAGTTCTGAATATGCTGCAGGCTGAAACTTCCCTTGAGTTGTGGGATGCTCATCAAGAAGGCTCTATCCTAATAATGGAAGATGTCATCCATACCAATATGTATGTCATCTACCACCTTCCCATCCAATGCTTCATAAGTGAAGTGGTCATCGGAATTCTCCAAGAATAATTGGGCCCCCAAATCACCACTACTCCTTAGTGACAACACTGTTAATCTCCATGATGGTGCATCTGTTGTCTCATGGCCCTCTCCATACACAATGCTAAACTCATAGTCCTTCATTGTACTGATCCACCATTGATTCCTCTCTTACAGTTGTTCCTTCTCCTCAAAATGATGTCAGAGACCATGATGGTTGGTCTCCACCCGAAATCTACTATCAATCAAGAACTACCAAAATTTGACCAATGCATGCATAATGGCCAATATCTCTTTGTTGTAAATATAATACAATAGTTCATGCAACATTAATATCCGACTCTTGAAGGCTATTGTATATCTCCCCTGCATTAGGAATATGCTAATCCCATCCTCTAAAACGCCACACTCCAACATAAATTGTTGTTGCAGCTGAATAATGTGAAACTGGGATAACTACAGATCTCCTCCTTGAACAAATCAAGGGTCCTCTGCGCAGTGAAATTATGCTCCTCCAAATCAACATGGTGATCTAATCCTTGGTTATGAAATGACCCTAACAGCATGACCCCAAAAATATCAAGATGAGGTGCTGAGATAATAGGGAATGGAAATTTTTTCAAACCTTGGATCAACTAAAACTTGGGGACATCTTGCAAAGCTACAATAATTCCTCCAACCGGTGCAATCGCTCCTCCAACTGCTAGTGATGGTGATGTGTGCTCATCTGCTAGTGCCCCAGCACTGTTATTTGCCTCCTCCTCCTCATGCATCTCCTGAATCATGAATGGGACTCTCAATTTCAAGTGCTCAAGACCACCTTGCAAAGATGCAAGCGCTCCTTCACCTGATTCAAGTACTTTGGCAGCTGTTGGTGGTGGAAGGTCCTCCTCTTTTGAAGTGATAGTTTTGACATCCTCCCTTTGTTCTTCATGTGCTATCTCATTAATGTTGGGAAATTTCTCTATGGAAATTACCTCTGGTTGCCTCCTATAAAACTTCTTAATCAGCGATCGAGTGAAGTCTGCATAATCTGTCACTCTTGCATGTTTTATATGGCTGAACCACCAATCCTTAGCTCCACCCTCAAGGTGCAATGCTGGAATCTCAACAACCTCTCTTTCTGCTACTGGGTGTAGCTAGAAGAAATCATATAACTCCTTCATCCAAGCTTTCATTGTGCTTGTGGATGATCCATCGAATGTAGGAAAGAAGAATCTATGCCTTATTCTTCTATTTCTGCTATGATATTTCTGGTTTTATTTGAGTTGGATAAAATGTTGGAGAGTTATATTCTCCTTGAATTCTCTAGACTGAGAATTTTACTCTACAAGATAATTACTCTAAGTCTCATGCTCTAAGTATCCCCCATCTCCTTCTGCAAAGAAAGTGGACATAGAAGAATGACGTGGAGCTCTTTGCATTGTCGGTTGTTTATTCTTCTAATAGGAAGTGCTTGGACCTTCCTCATCCTGAAACCTTCTTGAGGTATCTTTTTTCCTTTCCCTTATCATTTCCTTGATCTCCGTGGAGAGATCATGTATAGATCTCAAGAGAAGTGTGGCAAAACTCAATCCTTCCTCCATTGTAGACTTCTTCTTTTTCTGCTTCTTCTTCTTATTCTTCTGATGTCATGAAATGCCCACAAGCTGAGCCAAAGATCATGCTCTGATACCACTATAATATTCCAAAATGGAAAAGACATGAATATAAAACATTTATAACATTTCAATCTAGGCAATAACTGGAATGTAAGCACAAAAATGTAAAATGCTGGAAATGCCGGAATATAACATCAATACATTAAAACATTAGTAGAAATAGTTGAGCCATAGCATTATACATCAACAGTAATGAAAGTACACAATGCTCCAAAAGAAATGCACTCAAGCCACAAGATGGCTGAAATACATCAAAGAAACCAGACACTGAAAATGTGATGCTACTACTGTTGCTGCTACTGGAAACTACTATTATTGTGAATAATATCTATGTGTGAGGTGCTATTTTAGTGCTCTGAATGATTGAGGATTTTAACCACAAATTCTACTCGCAAAACCCAAAAAAAACCCAGAAATGGTTTGGCCAAATTCTAATTTTCGTTTTTTGGCCCTTTTTAGGTTGCACACTACACTCTTGCTGGTTGAGTTACACACTCCCTGAAGAAAACTATTGATATGGGGCTGAAAGAATGATCTATCAGCTGAAAAAACACCCAATCAACTCAATACATGAAGGTCTAGTCCCTTATCTTGACCTCCAAGCTAGAAGCTTGAGATCTAGCTCCTCCTTCCTCTACTCAAGTTGCAGTTGCACACTGCACAACTGCTGGAATGAATTGCGTTGTCAATAGGGCTGAAGCTATAGCCTGCTTATAGGTGATGAAGTATAGGTCACAACTAATGGAAATGATATCTCCAAAGTGAGGGAAAGACCCCTCATAGGATTCCAAGCTGAAATACTTGGAACTTTCTTCCTCCCTTAGATCTTCCTAACTGAACTGCACAATTCTTGGAGGAACTTCTACTACATGGAGGTGTAGAAATGATGGCCTAATGCTGGATGTAGCAATTTTTATCTCAGAAGACTCAAAAGAAGCACAAGATGAAAGGGATGATCCCTCCACCAGTTCCTTATCTAGAATTCTAAGAACTACCTCCTCCTCTCAAACCCTAAGACATGAATATGTAATTCCTAAAGTTGTATGTGCTGCAGAGAGGGAGTGGATGTGGCACCAATGCCGGATGATGAGTTGATGCTCAAAAAAACCTTCCCAGAGTAGGCACTCGAAGTCCCCCATGGGTAAGGGTGGGATTCTCGCTTGGGAACACTCGTGTGTTAAACAACACATCAGACTTAGCTAAATAGTTGAAGCAGGCAAAGAATGTCAAAGGAAAATATAATATCAAATTCCAGACTGATTTTCTTTCCTACCCTCACCTTCCTTATATGGTTGTGAGCCTTCCCTAGCCTTGGCCCACCTCATAACTTCATTGCACATGTGTCCACTAATCTCCATGAAGACTGCACTGCCTCTCCATGATCTCCATGATATCTGCATTTACTTTCCAATCCTCCATCATGTGTGCATTTAATGCACCACTCCCTCCATCACTTCATCATTATTGATCTATGATCTTACTTTTATTTCTCCATGATATTACTTTGACTCCTCCCCTATCTCCATAATGTTGATCTACTTATAATTAACCCACATACACACACCAAAAGTGAATTTTATTTATCTGTGGGGTTTATGGGTCCCTCCACCCTTTTATTTATTTAATTAAGTAAGAAAAGTAAAGAATCTAATATTCCAATTAATCGATGAAAAATTGGGAATATTACAGTATCCAAAGGTGTATCATAGTTCATGTTCCTTGTTTAGAAGAAAAATTCTTTGCCAACCATGTAGATCTCATGTTTGCCTCCTTTGGTATTTTTTTTAGGTGGTTGTTGTTGTTGGGTGTTAACCACTCCTTGGTGGGGGAAGAGTTCCTGCACTACAACAGGTTGTTGGGTAGGTCCCCCTAGTCCTCGGTTACCCTGAAGTTTTTCAATTCAGGGAGATTAGGATAATGGTGAGTATAATGGCCATATTCACCACATATGGCACAAGGGTGATTTTTCCTTAGACTAGGTCTCTTGTTTTTCCCTTGGGAGTTGCTATTTGGTTCTTTTTTGTGATTTCAGTTGGGGTTGCCCTGAGACTGAGATCATGGGGGGCATTATTGATTACTACCCACTTGTCCAGATTATCCCTTTTGCTTGTTCCTAGGCTTTGTTTTTGCAGTGTTTGGAGGATTATTGTTGTTCTCCTATACATAAGACTGTTGCTATTGAGCCTGAGATGGTTGCACTAGGTTCACCGGTGCATTCTTTTACGTTGGTGGTGGATTTGTGTGGGAAAAGGAGGGTATAGGTTCCCCTGTCCCTGATTGGTGTAAGATTTCTCGAGAGTCTCTCTTGTATCATCATTCCTAGCTAAGTATTGGTTCCCCTGCAAGGGAGGGTATGAGCCTCCCTGTTGTTGATGGTATGATATTACTCTATTCGTCATATTTTGCCAAGGTGCATACTGACTTTGATGGTAGCCAGGTTGCAATACATTCTGAGTCGAATCGTACGAGTATCCTGGGTATTGGTTACTGCTTCTTAGGTGACCTTGGGCCAAGGACTCAATCAAACCGTCTACAGTATTAAACGCGCTTGGTAACTCTCTATAGGTTTGCATGCACAGAGAATTTGACAGGACATTGTAAATATATCCTGATTGGGTGTAATGAGTTCAAGTTGTTGAGCCTTTCTAATGGCGTCATCCTCAGAGGTAGGTTTCCGCGTTTCCATGTCTTTTGAAATCTCAACCATGAGAATTTAAAAAGATAAGTCCAACAACACTTTATCGTTGATTTTGGCTTTACACAAACAACAACGTCGCCGCCATTCATGGAGATCATCCAATATATGGACAACTGGTGTTTGTCTAAAGTGTGTCAACAGTTCCATTCCTGAATCATGATGGACGGGGAGCTGAAAATAGGTGAGGAATGAGTGCGCTAAACATTCCATGAGAAGCAAAAGGCTACTCAACATTCCGTTTCGCTGCATGCCCCATTAGGATGCATTGAAAAAGTCTTAGTCTAATGGTATCATCAATGATAATATTGGATGAACACCATAGGTGGAAATTCATGATATGATTTCCTGGGTCTTCCACTTGCTTCCCTTAAAATTTTGGTATATTCTAAGGGAGCTTCATGGGCATGGGAGGAAAGTTAAGGCCACGAGCAATGGGGTCATTAGTTAACTTCGTTAGATCTGGATGATTAAGTGATGCTAAGAAGGGTGACTGCGTGTTGACTTCCATTGTACATTGTGGAACAACAATTATCTGAATGTGATGGTTTAGGAGAGGTTCCTGGGGAATATTACCCTGTGGCATGCCCTGATGGAAGTTTTGTTGATTCCCCGAAGGGATAGAACTCCTGTACCCTCTAGGGGTTGTAGGAGGGGTTGCGTGTGGTGACCCTACTGGGGTTTCAATTGCTGTGGTGTTGGGTGACCCTTGGGGGTTTCCAATCACAGATGCACCGATAATGGTAGCGAAATTTCGTCATCGATGCCTAAATGGCAGGAGACATGGCACTCCTCCCTTTAATGTAGGAAGGTCTAAGAAACCCCTAGATTGACAGGGTCTCGTTGGGTTCGTTATGGGGTCGAATAAATTAATCTTGGTGATATTTTTGGTTTGTTGGAGGGAGAAATATTTCTATAAAAAAAAATACGATCACATGCATAAAAAAAGTGAAAAAAATAAAAGGTAATTTTTCCTTTAATTTAAATCTATGTGATCAATCAAGAAAAAAATGTGGTTTTGTTTGTCTTGCGTATGATACTAAAAATCCTATATAGAACTACTCATCCTTACACTCTCAATGTAATTGGGACTTGGGAAGATATCTCCTGATGGGTACTGGGGCTAACGTCCTAAAAGAACTGGCGACACCTTCCAGTAGTCGAAGAATCGACCAAGGTAATGGAATGAGGATCAAGTGTTGCCTTCACCATCACCTATAGGGAAGGATGCCCTAGTTTTGGCCACTAAAGTAACACTATCCCGCGTGATCATTTGAGTCTTAAGCTTCTTGGTAATCATCTACTAATACCGAGAACTATATGGGTTAGGTAGCCCCAAAAAGTACCACACGCACTAGGCCTAAGCCTAACCCCCTCTAAAACAGGTCTTTGGTAACGCTCGTGTATTCATAACATGGGCAGATAGATGGATTTGAAGCTCCCTAAAATGTCAACATCTATGTTTCAAAATGTATTATGACCACGTCGGATTATTGGATACATACCCCTAATGGTACTAACCTCAACTATAGTTTCTTTCGTGGCCCCTATGGGAAACATCTAGTGAGTTCGATTAATGATTATTTTTATAGAGTCTCCATTTTTCTTAGGGTGTGCTTTGGTGAAGTCCCAACACTGGGTGCCTTTTTGTCCAATTTTTACCAATTCTTTGTGTGTTTTTTGGAGTGTACAATCACAAGTTTTATGAGATGTGGATATGTGGTGATCCTTTACAATCCTTTTCTAATTACACTATGAGTGATTGTTCCTTGCAAAAAATGATGTGTGGATTATGGGCCACTGACACCTTTCCCAGTTAAACTATGCTTGCACTATAGGGAGATGGAGAATTTCCTTAGGAAAGCATTTGTGTGCCTACCTAGGCTCACTGTGAGGTGCAAGGGTGGTAGAGATTACCTACTTTTTTTTTTACTATTTGGTCCTAGTCCCAATTCCTAATGAAAAAGTGAACTAATCTAATGCAAAAATTGAAAAAACTTCAGTTAGCTAAAGATATGGGTATATATGGGCCACTTAATTTTATGCTAATTACGCTATTTTTTTTGTATATTTTATCAGAAAAACGACAACATATGTGGATTCAAGGCCACTTACTTTTTCTTACTTAAAATATATATGATTTGCAAAAATAAATAAAAAAGTAAAATTAAAACTACTTAGTGTCTAAGTTAAATTCTAGCAAGAGTCCTAATCAGTCATGAAATACAAGAACACAGTGACGGAAAATTTTTTATGGGTTGCCAAGCACTTTAAAACTGAAAAAAATGGCAAAAAATTAAGCAAAAATTAGCTAGCTGGACTACCGCGCAGGTTAACTTCCCACAGGCACGGAGCGCGTGTCTGTCAGAGCACAAACTACATTGCCGGACAGAATGAAGAAAAAAGCTTCCTCTATTGTGAAAAACTTTTCACTGAGTATTATTTGATATGCTGAGATGATGTAGGGGTGGCTTGCAAAAAACTTAGCATGAAGAAGGACCTGCATCAACAACCATTATCTCAAAAAGAAAGAATCGAGTGGAGTCGCCATTCTTGTGGTAGTGTATTTGGCGCAAGGGTGTACAAAATACACTTGTTTAGAAACATGGATGCTATTTTCACAAGGTCATAGAGAAAAATGATTTCCCACTATTAGTGGAATAGATTCGACACAATGTAAACTAAGTTTGAGGGTAAACTAAGCATATAACACTAAAAAAAAAATCACATGACACGAAATACAAAATCTCGATGGAGCAAATAGAATAATAAAACAAGTGGAGAGTTCCCCCTTTATTAGGTGCTGGTGGTAAAAAAGATACAATGTTAAACAATTGAAGAGGGTCCTTTGAGCTATGGAGCTCAAAGACCCAAAACAAGGAAGTCTCTTTCCCTCAAGTTTCTGCAAGTGTCTCTTCCCTCTCTCAACGGATGGTAGATCAATATCAAGTGGTGAACCTCTCTCTCTTGGACTAAGATGTTGGTTGACCAACATATGAGTCCTTGTAATCCCTCTGCTGCTGTAATATGCAAGCTGGTTTTCTATGAAGAAATTTGGTTAGCATAACAATGTGTCTCATATTCTTCTTCCAAAGGATGATTTATATAAACATTTTTTGAATTCTCCCTCCTTCTCTTGGCCCAAGAGAGAAGGTGACACAAGAATGGGGGGGTGATTCCTTTGTGTGCTACATTTAAGCCTCAAGGTGGCTGAAATACGTCTGTACTTGGTAGTACTGAGGTATCTTCCTAACCAAGTCTGCCAAGAGGTCCCGAATGGTGACATTTCACCATCTACAGGACCATGCAACTATCAAAGGAATAACCGCACTGTGCGTAGCTATCGAAGGAATAGTCACACTGTGTGCCAAAAGTATTTGTTTCTTGTGCACTGTTCATAAATTTCTGCCTGAACCTTAGGAAGAAATAATTTTTTTTCTTTTCCTAATGTATTCCTTCTTTGAAAATTTTTATCTTCACCTTCTTCTTAAGATTTTTAATGTCTTTTTCCTATATGATTTTCCAGTGTTAACATCGTGGCCTAGTGGTCCTTTGTTAGGTCCCTATATTACTAGTATAGTCCCTTATTTTTGTTAGCGTAACCCCCTTATTGTTATTATTGTACCCTTGTAACCCCCATATTTTTATTATTGTGCCCTTAAATTATTATTGTTAGGTTGGCTAGGATTACATTGTGGCCCCATGGACTCCTATATAGAGAAAGGAGGTTTTGTAATTTGAATCATCCAAGAATTTTTCATTCATTTAATGTATTGGAGGTTTCCCCCTCGAAGTGTATTATTTCTAATGTGTTGATATCTCTTTTCTTCTTTTTTTGTAGTTGGTTTCACAACATTTGGTATCAGAGCTTTGAGATTCTAGGGTTTTGCTGCTCCAAATAGGTCATCGTGGAATTTTCGCTATAAATTTTTTTCTACGAAGGTTCCGAATCTGAAATTTTTAAAGTGTGAAGAAAAAATCCTAAGGAACATCTTTGCAAAATTTCACAGCTTGGTTCACAATATTTTCGGAGATATTATCTGTGCAAGTTAGGTCATTTTGCAGGCTCCTGAATTTAACCTAAACAGGTGATCGTGGTATTTTTGTAATAATTGTTTTTCTATGAATGTTCAAAAGCTAAAATTCATATAGTGCGAAGCCACAATCTGGAGGAACATCATCAAAAAATTTCAGATATTGGTTCGCAACAGTTTCAGAGATATGATCTATGCAATTTAGGGCTTTTTGAGGCTTCTGAATTTCATCTCAAATAGGTGATCGTGGGAAAATATTCATAGATCTCTCTCTTTGAGCATCGGATTGGAATGCTGTAAAAAGTGGCTGCAAGTACACAGACTATAGTTTTCGTTATATAAATTTCAGAGCCAAAGGAGGAAACAGTGACACGTGGCAAGTTGTACAAGTTCACTCTATTAAACCAGTCCAAAATTGGGTCATTGTGGGAGATTGGACATAACGTTTCCTTGAAGAATCCAAATTAGATCAGACCTGTGGCATTTGAAAGAAGCTTTAGAGGGATACTATAGGGCTGCATTTCAGATATTGAGGGTCCGCAATTATAGAGATAATTCAATTTAAATATAGAGCTCCTCAAAAGCAAGTAAAAGGTGTGTATTTTGTTCTCCGAATTGCTTAAGTCTTATTTGAAGAATCAAGTTGAATTGATTCCAAGGGCATATTGTAAGATAGATATCAGTATTGGATTCTAAAATGGCCCCTAAAAAGAATTCAACACCCATTAAGCCTTTAGAAAGCTCTACTATGAATCATGAAGATGAATAATGGCAACATGACATATCAAAATTACAAAAGCAAGTGCAACAAATTTCACTCTCGCAAAGAGCAACAAAAAATGAGATGGAATTTTTGAAGAAAGGCATGGAAACTAAGATGGATGGTTTGAAGAAAGGCATGGAATCTAAGATGGATGGTTTGAAGAATGGCATGGAATATAAGCTAGATGTCATGGAAGCTGGCATGGAATCTAAGATGGATGACATGGAAGCTAAGATCGATGAGAAAATGGAAAACATGAAGAATGATCTAAAAGCAGACATGGAAGGTTTTACAAAGTTGATACAAGAAATGTTTCCTAATAGTGAGAATATAGTAGAGGAAACTCATGATGAGAACAAAATAAATGTTAATCGTGATTTCATAAAATCTAATGTTGGCGGGAAGAACCACCATATTCCAAAAATGGATATGAGGAAGTTTGATGGAAAGGATCATGTAACATCGATAACATAGATGGAGCAATATTTTGATCTCCATAATGTGCAAAACACACAAAAGGTACGCATTGCAACTTTACATTTAGAACAAAATGCATTTGTATGGTATCGATGGCTTTGCTCCCATAAAAAAATTGTCACTTGGTCAATTTTTACGGAGAAAATGATAGCACATTATGAGGATACAAAGAGCAACACCTTCTTTAGCCAATTGATAAATCTCAAACAAAAGGGTTTAGTGGGGGAGCACATTGAGGACTTCCAAAAATTGAATATAAGGGTAACTGATATTCCAGAGGAACACAGGATTGATCTCTTCATAGATACTTTAAAGGATAACATCCAACATGAAGTTCGCGTTTTGGAACCTGATTCATTGGAGAAGGCATTCAGGTTGGCAAGAAAATTGAATGTAAAATTATGGCGACAAGGAAGCCTACCACTCACTTCTATAAAGAGGGAAGTGTTGCTACTCCTAGATTTCCACAACCTACAAGGTTGACACCACAACAATTGGAAGAAAAAAGAGAAAAAGGGCTTTGCTACAGTTGTGATAGCAAATACACTAAAGGTCATAAGTGTGTTGAGAAGAAATCATTTTACATAGATTGTGAAGAGGAAGAAGAAAATGAACAAGAAGAGGATATACACCAGGAACCAACCCAAGAAGAGGAAGAAATGAGTCCGACCATATTGTGTAATGCATTGGCAGGAATTGCCACTCCTCAAATTCTCAAGATAGAAGGACATATCAAGAAGAAAAAGGTAATAGTGTTGATTGATTCAGGTAGTACCCATAATTTTATTCATTGTAAGGTAGCCAAGGAATTGAATTGTTTCCTATACCCAGCACCAGAATGTCAAGTGATGGTTGCAAATGGAGGAACTATAAATTGCTCTGGAAAATGCCATAATATCAAGCTAACCATGGGGAATATGTATTGAATAGTCCAATGCTTTCCATTCCTATGGGAGGTGTTGATGTTGTACTAGGAGTACAATGGTTACAATCTTTGGGGATGGTAGCTTTTAATTTTCAAGAACTTTTCTTGAATTTTTTTTTAGAAGGAAAGGAAGTCGAATTGTGGGGTATTGTAGGGAAGCCGGGAAAGATAATAAGCTCTAATGTCATGACAAAGCTTCTAAAGAAAGAACAACGAGGCATAATTACACAATTATGCTCACTAGAAGTTCCAACATCAAAATCATCTATTTCTGCAGATCTCCAAAAAGTCTTGGACAATCATTCCAAGGTTTTTGAAACTCCAAAAGGACTTCCACCTATTCGTGATCATGATCATGCTATTCATTTGATTCCAGGAAGTGTTCCTCCAAACATCAGGCCTTATAGATATCCTTATGTCCAAAAGAGTGAAATTGAAGGTATGATTGCAGAAATGTTAGAGGCGAGTATAATTCAACTTAGTCAAATTTCTTTCTCTACTCCCGTAGTATTGGTACACAAGAAGGATGGATCATGGTGCATGTGTCCGGATTATAGGGAGCTCAATAAGCTCACCATTAAAGATAAATTTCCCATTCATGTGATTGATGAATTATTGGATGAATTACATGGAGCAATTTATTTTACCAAATTGGATCTTCATTCAGGGTATCATCAAATTAGAATGAAGACTGAAGATATTTCGAAAACAACATTTCGAACTCATGAGGGTCATTATGAATTTTTGGTCATGCCTTTGGCCTTACCAATGCACCTTCTACATTTCAAGGGTTGATGAATTCCATTTTCAAACCCTTCCTTAGAAAATTTGTGCTAGCATTTTTTGATGATATACTAATCTACAGTAGGTCTTGGGAGGATCATTTTCAACATGTTGACAGAGTGCTCATACTATTGCAGGAGAAACAATTATATTCAAAAACATCCAAATGTTTCTTTGGAGTACAATAGGTGAAATATCTGGGTCATATTGTATCTCACGAGGGTGTTAAGGTAGACCCTAACAAAATTAAATCCATTAAGGAATGGAAAGTCCCCACAACCATAAAGCAGTTGCAAGGATTTCTCAGGTTAACAGGGTATTATCAAAAGTTTGTTAAGAATTATGGGAGAATAGCAGCACCTCTAACAATATTATTGAAGAAAGATGCATTTTCATGAACTCCTGAAGCAACTAAGGCCTTTGAACATCTTAAAGAGGTAATATGCCTAGCACCAGTCTTAGCTACGCTAGACTTCACAAAAACCTTTATTGTGGAATGTGATGCCTCAGGAAATGGAATTGGTGTTATTTTAATGTAAGAAGGAAGACCATTTTCTTTTGAAAGTCGTCCAATCAAAGGAAAGTATTTACAGAAACCTATTTATGAGAAGGAAATGTTAGCAATACTGCATGCACTAAATAAATGGAGAACTTACCTAATGGGAAGACACTTCAAGGTAAAAACTGATCATGATAGTCTTAAACACTTTTTGGAACAAAGACTATCTTCAGAAGAGCAGCAAAAATGGTTCACAAAGATGTTGGGTTATGACTTTGAAATAATATACAAAAAAGGGAAGCTAAATGTTGTTATAGATGCACTCTCAAGAAATAATGAAGAGGTGGAAGCATTGCTTTGTGCCATTTCTATTATCCAACTAGATTGGATAACCGAAGCAAGAGATGAATGGAAGAAGGACGAAGATGTGTGGACACTCATTCAAAAGTTGCAGCAAGATCCTAGTACATCTGATACATTTAGTTGGAAAAATGATTCCTTATGGTACAAAGATCGCTTATATCTTTGTAATAATTCCCAACTAAAACAAAACATTCTTTTGGAATTTCACACTTCTCCTTTAGGAGGACACTCAGGATTTTTAAAAACTTACGACAGGGTGAAGAAATAATTTTTTTGGGATGGCCTTAAATCTGATATTCAAAATTTTGTGGCAGAATTTTTGGTTTGCCAGCAGAATAAAGTTGAGACAATTAAGACCCCAGGTCTTCTACAACCTTTATCCATTTCAAGTCAATGTTGGGAGGAGATTTCAATGGATTTTATCACAGGTTTACCTAAGTCTGAAGGAAAGAGTGTCATCATGGTGGTAGTTGATAGACTTACCAAGTATGCACACTTTTGTGCATTATCCCATCCATTTAAATAAAGTACAGTTGCTACTACATTTATGGACACAATTCAAAAGCTACATGGAAACCCAAGGGTTATTGTGAGCGATAGAGATCCCATTTTTACTGGAAATTTTTGGACGGAGTTATTTTCTTGTTTGGGTACTCAATTAGTTCATAGCTCATCTTATCATCCTCAATCCGATGGTCAAACTGAGATAGTAAATAAATGTTTGGAAGGATATCTTTGTTGTTTTGTATATGAAAAACAAACACAATGGGTCAAGTGGTTACATCTAGCTGAATGATGGTATAACACTTCCTTCCATACTGCAGCAAAAATGACCCCATTTATGGAACTTTATGGATATCATCCACCATCCATCACATCATCTTTAAGAGAAAATTCGAAGGTTCAAGCAGTGGAAGATCACATTGAGCATCAGCAATAAGTTCTCCAACTCTTAAAGGACAACCTGAATTTGGCACAAAATCGAATGAAATAATAGGCAGATCAACATCGCAGTGAGAGAAGTTTTGATGTAGGAGACTGGGTATTTTTATGGCTACAACCATACAAACAAATGTCCCTCAAGCAAGCTAAGAAGGATAATAAATTATCGCCAAAGTACTATGGTCTTTACAAGGTGTTGCAAAATATTGGTACTATGGCATACAAATTGGAGCTTCCTGCTTCTTCACGAGTGCATCCAATTTTCCATGTTTCATGCTTAAAGAAGGTTATAGGTGAAAATCTTCCAGTTCAAACAATATTGCCAGAACTTGATGAGGAAGGAAAATCATATTGGAACCTGAAGCGGTCATGGAAACAATAACTCGACAGCTACGGAATCGATCAATTTCAGAGTATCTCATCAAGTGGAAGAACTTACCCACTGAAGATTCTACATGGGAGGATGAGAATTTTATACAGAAGCACCCAGAGCTATTCAAGCATTGAGGACAACACTTTTTTGAAGGAGAGGGGCATGTTAGGTCCCTATATTACTAGTATAGTCCCTTATTGTTGTTAGTGTAACCCCCTTATTGTTATTAATGTACCCTTGTAACCCCCATATTGTTATTATTGTGCCCTTAAATTATTATTGTTAGGTCGGCTAGGATTACATTGTGGCCCCATGGACTCCTATATATAGAAAGGAGGTTTTGTAATTTGAATCATCCAGGAATTGTTCATTCATGTCATGTATTAGAGGTTTCCCCCTGGAAGTGGCCTATTTCTAAGGCATTGATATCTCTTTTCTTCTCTTTTTGGAGCTGGTTTCAAAACATCCATGAACCGGGCTGTGGATCATGGTAAAACCACTGGCATAGTTACCCATCAGACTGAATGTGGGTTTTCATGAAGCCATATTCTGTGCCTCGGTGGGCCTAGGAATCCTTACTAGTGAATGACGGGATATATAGTAAATCCAAGAGGTGGATTGCTCTCCGTTGGCCCTAGTAATCCCAGAATGGTATGTATGGTAAAGCATGGACATTGGGTCTCATTGTAGGGCCTAGTGATCCCTAGATCAAACTGTGGATTACGGTAAAGTGTGAGATACTAGGAGACAGGAAAATTACTCACGATCTAGGTTGAGATAATTTGATGATATCCATGCTTGTGTTGTCCTAGTGATCGGGTGTAGATCAAGGTAAAGCCTAATTTCTATTGACGAGGGTGAGGTGGTTTAGCCTCAGGATGCCTTGGTTGGTTCTTTCAGTTTGAGTCCCACATTCATGCTTGGAATATGACACGGGGTTGATTGGTTGAAGAGATATTTGGCTCAGTCAATCTATGGTTGAGTGGAACGTGGAAGTCCCACCTATGATTTGTTTTTACATTCATTAATGAGAAGCTCATTCCTTTGGTATTTGATGTATAAATCCAATGGTTTATATGTGGATTTTATTCCTGTTGCATCCATGATATTTTTGTTATTATTATGTTGGTTATAAGCGTGTATTTTGACAGTAGTGATGTATGGCTCTCTCCATGTTTTTATTTATAAAATAATGCATAATGTATCTATGGTCAAATATATTGTATTGGAGGTCATGATGTAATGGAGAAATGCTTCTTAGAGATTCTCATAAAAGTATGAGATCCCTATGCTCAGATCTATTGTTTACACCTGTCATTTCAATGTTTGTGATATGTTTGAAAAAATTCCTATCATGGATAGGAGGGGTCCAAATGAGTTCTTATTGATGTGATTTATTTTGTATAATTTTCCTGTTGTTATTCATCATCTCTTAAATTTTCATGAAGTTCTAGGGAGAGCACTAGGTTCTGGTCTTGAAAAGGTGGCTCAAATCCTAGGGACACTGGCACAAAACTGAGGAATTGAGTCCCTGGACACTGGCATGCAGTGTTATTCTTGTATCTATAGCCTCCTTGACGCTAGCTTGCAATCCTGTGCCTACATGTATGGATCAAATAGGTCAAAATGTTAGTGTGAACCTGGGGTAAGAGGCCTAAATGGTTGGGCTACCTCCTGGGGGTGTTGTTGTTGTACAAGGTATGTATGTTGTGTTTCTGTCGGTTCCACTTCCTTAAGGTCACTTAGGAGGTTGAATCTCATTATAGTAACCTCTCTTCACATGTTTACCCCGATTATACAGTTACTTAGGTAGATGTGGGAAGAGGGTGTTATAGAGTGGTACCAGAGCATGGTTTAACCCTCAGACTAGATGGGTAATGTGTTGGTCATATTTTTCTGTTGGTTGCATATGTGTTTCTCATACCTATGGTGTATGTGCTTGTTGCATCTATGTTATGTTTTCCATGGTGGAAATTTTGTCGCCATGGAAGGACTCATGGTGTTATTTTCAACATGTTTTCATGAACATGTGACTGATTATGTGTTCACACTTATAGGTTGCTACATGGTGTACATGCATTTCTTGTTTATGCTAGGTCACATATTGATAATTCTTGTGTGTTAACCATGTATGATTTCTTATGTGATGTTATATTTCAAACATGAATTGGTCGATCATGTTTGGTTATACATGTCAAGTGGGTGCATATGGTCAAGTTTGCATTGGTTTGGTTAAGTTTTTTTTCTTTGAGGTCATTGTATGCATTCTAGGTCATCATGATGTTGTTGATAAGATATGATGTTGATTTGTTGGCTAAGATACAATAGGATATGCAGATCATCGAAGTGAAGTTGCAACACTAGACCTCAGGGTAAGAGAATATCGTCATCCAGGTTGTATGTTTGGCATGCAGGTATGTGGTTAAGGGTTGTATAATAATTAGGGTTACTTATATACATGCGTTTCATTTTATTTTTGTTTTGGTTACATGCATGGTAGATGCTAGTAAATCAGTGTGGTCATATGCACGTGTTGAATGTTCATAAACGATAGTAGTGTCTTGTCATATGCATTGTTGTTGTTGTTTTACATTAGCTAACTTGATGAATATGTTATATGTTGTTAATGAGTAAGTTATATGTCAGTTAACTTGATTATTAGGGTTATTGCATTCATAGTTTGATGTTATATGTATCATGATAATTGGATTTGATTAGGCAACTGACTAGGGTTATGACATTCAGGTATGAGTAGACTTATTTGTTACATTATGTCAAAATAATCCGAGTTGATTGTGCATCTCTCATTTTTATGCATGAATGACAACTTCTTATGAGATTATGATGTGAACATGTTAGTTAGTTATTTTTATGGATATCATGATATTATTTGTGTTTGAGTTGATGTGTTGTTATATCGTGCTAACTAGATTGATTTTGTAGAAATTATGGCCTCCCCTGAGATGCATTCAGGTATAAGCTTTCTTATGTCGTGTACTTTGTAATTAGATGTTTTATTATGTCATATATTTGGTGTTGAGTGTTGGTGTGTATTATGTCTTCTATTTATTATCGAATTTTTATTAATCGCATGATATGTGTATGTGTCTATAAGATTGCACAAATAAATGATTTGGTATTAAGATGGTTGTACTAACACAAATGTGTTGAGACATAGGATATGTACTTGAGTTTAATTAGGTGATAGTTATAAAATTATGTGCTATGATCAATGAATCTAAGTTGATTGTGGATTATGACATGGTTGTTAGTATTGGTAAAAGTTGATTTCAAATTGATAGATATGTTGTATTACATGGACTTTTAAAATTTTTCTTTTAAATCTTATTTACACCTTCATTTCATGGTCAACTTAATATGTGAGCAACAAGTATTACTATCAAACAGATTTGTTAATGTAATAGCAGATTGAATATGAGAGCAGCAAGTATTAAGTAGATGAGATAAATCACATCAACACATAAACATCATGCACAGAGACACCAGATATAAGTGGAAACCCATAAAGGGAGAAAACCACATCTTATTATTGTTGTGATGCAAAGGCAAGCTCCAACTCTCTCTCACCACTGTTTTCTGCAGGCACCAACCTACAGGAGGCTCTATCCTCAATTCTGCAAGCTACAACTTGCAAGGAAGCTCCAACTCCCATCAATTTTCTGCAGGCACCAACCTACAGGAGGCTCCAACCTCAGTCAGCTACAACTGACATTTTATCAAGCTACAACTTGATGTGGAAGCACCAACTCCCATCTATTTTCTGCAGGAAACAACCTACAGGAGGCTCCTACCTCAGTCAGCTACAACTGACATCTATCAGGCTACAACTTGATAGGGAAGCTCCAACTTCCTTATTCTTTCAAAAGAAAAACACTTGCTGATTTACCTTGGATATCAGCTCTGTTCTGTACTTTCTCTTCTGCTATTCATCAACTCTTATATCAGACCTGCATCATATCTGCTCAGCCCTTCCTTCTTCTCTTCTTTTCTCCTCAATTCTTCATACTCAGCATTCTCTATATTCACACTCTCTGACCTCTTGCAGCTTTCTTATTTTCTTCAACTATCTTCAATTCTGCTACACACTCTCTCCTCTTCTCATTCTGTTTTCATCAATCTCTCCTCTTGGATACTACCCCCTTTTATACAAGATAGCTTCATGACTATTTGTATTCTACTGGGAATTCGAAATGGACAGTCATGTCTCTTTGCCTTCTGCCTTCTCATCTCTTTTCAGCTTACTCAGAAAAATGTAACTGTAGGTGCTTATTTTAATATTACAGTGGGATATTTGCTCTCTTCCGGAGACTTGCCAATGCATCACAAACGATAAAAACAATTAAAACATTTACATTCGAATTACAATGTGAACTCCAGCTCATTCATTTTGTCTCTTGGCTTGCTGCGCATTTGTCTTTTCTCTAACTGTCTCTTTGTCCCTTTCTCTTCTCTGTATGCCTTTCTGTTTATGGCTGCTGCGTAACTCCTGAATTTATGAATTGCATTTTTATTTTATTTTTATACCAGCGCTTTATATATAAATGAATCTGCTGACTGTAATTCAATCCTTTACACGCAGCAAGTGTCTTGTTGATGTGGCGAGTTCCGCAGGCCGGAACATACATATATTACAATTGTATTACATTAATAATCGCCCTCCCGTTAAGCTGAGGCCCGTGGGTCTACAGACCACGCGGCATGTTTTAATACAGCCGCAACCATGTTTTATATATCTCACAGCAATTATTTTATATAAACAATAGCCCTCCACCTTAAGCCTTTGGTCTTATATTACAATCCAATAAATCAAATCACAACCTCTAATATATGAAGGGGTCCGGCCCCACATCTCCGTCAGTGGATCGGTGGTGTCAAACAAAACTTGCGATTGCGATTGATCAAATGGATGCGATGACCACATAAAACATGGCTCATAGCGCAATCGGGTCCGAACTTTGAACAAATGCAATCGGGGCACACAGTATAAAAGTTCCGATTGCGATCAGAACACGGATGTGATTTGCACATATTAACTCCCGCATATAACAGGATCGGGTCCGCCACTTCAATCACAACATATTACACAAGTCGTGCGATCAATCGGAAATTTCCGATTGCGATTAAGATCCCGAATGCGATTGAACCTATTAAATCCATCGTATAATGCCATCGGGTCCGCCACTTCAATCGCAACATATTACACAAGTTGTGCGATCAATCGGAAAGTTCCGATTGCGATTAAGACCCCGGATGCGATTGAACCTATTAAATCCATTGTATAATTCCATCGGGTCCGCCACTTCAATCGCAATCGCAAGTCTTTTAATATGTGTTGCGATTGGGCACTGTTCATTGTATTTTGCCGATGCGATTGGGAAAGGACTTCAATCAAGTTTGAATTACAATTCATACCTCCATCGGGTCCGGACTTCCAATCGCAATCGCAACTCATATGTTCTCCGATGCGATTGACCAATGCCGATGCGATTTGACCGTAACTCAAATATGTATTATCCCTCGTTTATACACCCATCGGGTCCGGGCTTCAATCGCAATCGCAACTCTCAGTTGGTTGCATGTTCCGCTGCCCTTGCGATCTTCGATTGCAATTGGGGAGGGGTCCCACCTTATCAAACTTTTTTTTATGCGCTCCATAATATAAATGCCTTGGACCTTTGTTTATGTGATGCACTGCACATATATGTTTATATATATTTTTGCCGCTGGAGTGAAGCGATTCCCGGAATAAGTTTGTGTTATATTATATGTATAACGCCGGTTGGAGTGCGCGATTCCCGGAATATGGTTCTGTATTATATGCATTGTATTGCCGCTGGAGTTAAGCGATTCCTGGAATAAGTTTGTGTTATATTATATGTATAACGCCGGTTGGAGTGTGCGATTCCCGGAATTATGCATATGAATGTATCTGCCGGCTTGGGCGATTCTCGGAATTTTATAACGGCTCTGCCTCTGCCTCTGCTGCTCCTGTCGCTCTGCCTCTGCCTCTGCTTCTTTTTGCTGCCCTACCTCTGTTCTTCGCTGTGCCTCTGCCTGTTTCTGCTTCAACACTGCCTCCTTTGCTGCCTTTGTTACTTCTTTGTCTCTTCCTTTCTGCTATATCTGTTGTCTTAGTTTCTTTGTGCTCCTTTCTCTATTGCGTATATAGAATCCACTCCACCTGTTATACTTGTAGCACATCCTATGAGGCTCCGATCTTCTACGCCTTCAATTCAACAGTTCTTTTCCTCGACTTCGAACTCCGCTATGTTACCAGAGTTCTGTTCCTCATCTTGATTTAATTCTGCAGAATGAATTGATGTATTCTCCCCAACAGTGCTTCACAGTCTTCCCACTAGAATAATTGTTCCTCATCACTCTGTATCATTCCTCAGCTACTTGTCTTATGCTCTCTTTGTTTCATCTGCTCCTTGACTGATGCTACTCCTTAATTCTCCTTTTGCTGCCTCAGGTGTTCTTCCTTTGCCATCTCCTTTGCCTTGTTGTTGCCTCAGGTGTTCTTCCTTTTCCATCTCCTTTGCCATCAATGACAACATTTCCAACAGTCTCCCCCTTTGGCATTGATGGCAACACATCCACCAATAATCCAATGCTTCCTCCAAGTCTTCCTCTCTCTAGCTTCTTTTAGAAGACCCTTTCTTCTATTACCTGCTTTTCCTCCCCCTTTGACATCAATGGCAAAGGGTTGCACATTTCTTAGTGTAGATTCTATCTTTTCATTTTCTCTCTCTGAGATGTGTTTAGGCATTCTTCTTCTGACTTTGTACCATGATGCTCTATACTGGTGTACAATATTTGTTGAGAGAACACTTTTGAGAATATTTTAACTTGTATATACACATTAAGTCGATATCATTCCAAAGTAATGACAACTATAATTAGACTTGTATAATAAGAGATGCATCATTGGATCAAGACTTAAAGATTGTGAATGCTCCGAGTGACATATCAGGCTTGCTTCAACTATAATTTGGTCTATATCTGATGTAGTGTGCCAATATATTTCTGTTGAGGAAGATTGCAGATGGAATATGTCTTCTTCTGCAATAGACATCTGTAGTCAAAATCTATTCCGTTGTGATGATGCCAATATATCTTCTATTGTTGTGGTTCACCTGTACTGCCTATTGTTGGTAATCTGTGCTAAACTTCTGACAGGGATAATACACTTAAAGACTGAAAGGTCCTTGCTGTTATTGTAAATAAATGAATCACACCAGAGCTTACAACTTATTGTGAGGATAGGCAATATCTTTCAATATAAGAGACTAATGACTTTCACTGCTTACACACTCTTCCAAAACAACCCCTGCAAATCCTTTGTGCTTGAGGTTCTTTTTCCATAGTTCTTTGATCTTGAGGACCTGTATCATATTGCTGCTCCATGATAACTCTTGATATTCTATTGATAGATATGCGACCTGTACCTAGTACCAATTGATATTACCTTGATAAACCATGCAGAGATTTCATTTTAGCTTGCACATGAACCCATAGTTTCCACTATTGATCTTCCCATTGTTCACACCAACAATCATCAATATACTAAATCTGATCTTGGCATCATTAACCTGCTACTTATTTTGTCATCCTGATTTGAAAGAATGTCACTGCATTTTATTTTCTATGATAGTTCCAGAATCACTGCTGCTTTATACACTGCTTTATATACCAATTCAACTGTTACCATGGCTTCTTGATGCCTTTTTAATAATCGCAACCAGACTTCATCACAAACCTTTGAAGATTTGAATATACCACTCGCTTTATAGTTCGCTGCCCGACCTTGTATTAATACTCCATGCTTTGAAAAACAAACTTTATAATAAGACTTTCGGACTGGCCCACCTATGCACCGTACCTCCTCTATCTTCCGCGCACTTTTATTAAACTTCGCGTATCTTCATCGAATAGTCACCGCCGGATGTCCCCTTTTCAAATCAACGGTCCTGAGAAATTCCGCTCGGTGTCCCGGTACTGACGTTAACTTGCGAAATCGCAGGTCAAACGGTGGCTTCCAATACCACCTATGCCACGTGTCAACAATCTTATGGAATCGCTAGCCCTCTAGATAATACTGCCTCCGTACCAAAAGTGGTGCGAAATAATCCAGAAACCATAAGTGGTTTTGCTACAGTGTTTCACCAAGGTTCCGGTCTTCTTTATTAAATAGTTGTTTTTTAGTATATTATAATGATTCAAACCCACTCACGAAGGTTTTGCTCCACCATTCACATTGCGCATTTGACTATGGTTCCGCTTCACCATTCACAACCCTTGCACCATACATAACCTTTGCCGATTTCCACCATACATAACACGGTTTCGATTATTCTTATGCAGAGGTTTCTTATGCATTTCTTATAAATATTCTGCTATAGGGTCTCATTCATACGGAATTCTCGTCACAGGATTTAACTAGTCAAATGCCTTTGCTGCCTCTGTTCTCCTTCTAACAATTTTGCTGGCTATTGTGAGTTTCAGATGGTCTTCTTCTTCCATAGATCTCTGTTAGAGAAACTTCCTTTCTCTTACTGATCTCATAGCTGTTATCAGTCCAAGGAGATCTTCTTAGACTACTTTCATGGGGTAAATATATGAACTGCTCTCCCCCTGGGATGTTGCTTCATATTTGTCACTGGATGGATTTTTGCTTTGCTTCCTAGAGTAGCTCCCCCTGAGACTATGGCGGATTTATTATGTTATTGAGATGATAGGCTCCCCTTTTCTCTTTTCTTTCCATACTCTATTGGGGTTCATCATAATGTCTGCACTCCTTTCTGATTCATATTTTTGTTTGATTGGATTGGATTTCATCATCTGTCTGGAGTTCTTTAATATATATGGCAGTTTAAAGTCTTTAGCTTTGTGACCACGCTTGAGGCATACATAACATCTTATTTGACCAAGGTGCATTTGAGCTGATGTATAATATTTCATTCCCCTTTTTGAACATAATTTACAATCAACATATTTATGTCCAAATTCATTGCATGCATAATAGTAGCCATGGAAATGATTTGTATACCTGGTGGAAGATTGTCTTTTCCCTTTGCTTGCTTGAGGGGTTCTTCTCTTTTGCTACATCTTTTGCTGGTTGGAGTTGATAGACCTTCTCTTACATTGTGCTGCATTATGTCCTGGTTTATGACAAGAGAAACATGTGCTATTTTTCATAGGAGGAAAGAACCTCCTTTGACAACTTCCAAATTTATTCACTTCATCCTTAGGAGCATATGAGCCTTTAGTAGCTGATTGTTTCATCCCTTCATTCTTTGTCTTCTCATGTTGTTGCTTGGTTATGTTTGTTTCTTTACAAATCTTGTTCTTGCTGGCTTCTTCTTCAGTGGGACTCTTCTGAGCTGCTTCATCTTCCTTTGCTGCCTTTACAAAAATGACATTCCTTTTATCTTCAATCTTGGACTTGCTGGTTTCCCCTTCATATCCTATCCCAATCTTTATGTGAGGTGGTCTTTGAGCATTGAGAATTTGGTCCAACTGTCTAGAGCTTTTCATTAGAGGTGTATTCATTAGTAGTTCTCTTTGGGCTTTTTCTAAGTTCTTTCTTAGGCTCATCACTTCTTCTTCCAATCTTTCACATTCCTGACTTTTCTTTCTCATTTGTTGCAGCAGAGTGTCTTCTATCTTCCTTGCTTCTTCAAGGTGTGTCTTCAAGCCAACAATTTCTTTCTTATATTCAAATTCTCTCTCATCACATATTTGCATCATTGTCTTAAGGTCTTTGTTTTCATTCTTCAATCTTTCTATTTCAGTCAAAGCAGTGTCAAGTTTGGCCCTTTCTTCAGCTGCAATTTCTTCATGGTTCTTACTACCATTCACACTAGCAGGTACTTCATTTGATTGAGAATCTTCTTTTTGACATGAATTTCTCTTTTTATTAATTCTCTTATCCTTCTTGTCAGTGCAGTCCCTAGTGTCTACTCCATGTATGAAGTGCAGTCTATCCCATATTTCTTTTGCAGAGGTTAAATCCATTATCAACTCAAGGTCCTTGTTATGAAGATTGTCATATATCACACATTTTGCCTTAGCATTCCTCTGTTGTTCTTTCACTGTGGGTGAGTCTGTGCAGTAACCATCACAAACAAGCTTCCATACCTCTGGATCATCAACCATAAATCCTATCTTAACCTTATCTCTCCATTCAGGAAAGTTAGTTGTATTTAGCACAGGTACATTTTGATAGTCCATGACTCAACCAGATCTCCTTCAAGCTATTAAGCTTACACCAAAGGAACTGGCTCTGATACCAATTTTTGAACCCTTAGTTAAACTGAGAGGGGGGGGTGAATCAGTTTAACACATACATGGACTTTTAAAACTTTTCTTTTAAATCTTATTTACACCTTCATTTCATGGTCAACTTAATATGTGAGCAACAAGTATTACTATCAAACATATTTGTTAATGTAATAGCTGATTGAATATGAGAGCAACAAGTATTAAGCAGATGAGATAAATCACATCAACACATAAACATCATGCACAGAGACACCAGATATAAGTGGAAACCCATAAAGGGAGAAAACCACATCTTATTATTGTTGTGATGCAAATGCAAGCTCCAACTCCCTCTCACCACTGTTTCAGCAGGCACCAACCTACAGGAGGCTCTATCCTCAATTCTGCAAGCTACAACTTGCAAGGAAGCTCCAACTCCCATCAATTTTCTACAGGCACCAACCTACAGGAGGCTCCAACCTCAGTCAGCTACAATTGACATTTTATCAAGCTACAACTTGATGTGGAAGCACCAACTCCCATCTATTTTCTGCAGGCACCAACCTACAGGAGGCTCCTACCTCAGTCAGCTACAACTGACATCTATCAAGCTACAACTTGATAGGGAAGCTCCAACTTCCTTACTCTTTGAAAAGAAAAACACTTGCTGATTTACCTTGGATATCAGCTCTGTTCTGTACCTTCTTCTCTGCTATTCATCAACTCTTATATCAGACCTGCATCATCTCTGCTCAGCCCCTTCTTCTTCTTTGCTCAGCTCCTCCTTATTCACATTCTTCTTGCAGCTTGCTTATTTTCTTCAACTATCTTCAATTCTGCTGCACACTCTCTCCTCTTCTCATTCTATTTTCATCAATCTCTCCTCTTGGATATTACCCCCTTTTATACAAGATAGCTTCATGACTATTTGTATTCTACTGGGAATTCGAAATGGACAGTCATGTCTCTTTGCCTTCTGCCTTCTCATCTCTTTTCAGCTTACTCAGAAAAATGTAACTGTAGGTGCTTATTTTAATATTACAGTGGGATATTTGCTCTCTTCCGAAGACTTGCCAATGCATCACAAACAATAAAAACAATTAAAACATTTACATTCGAATTACAATGTGAACTCCAGCTCACTCATTTTGTCTCTTGGCTTGTTGCGCATTTGTCTTTTCTCTAACTGTCTCTTTGTCCCTTTCTCTTCTCTGTATGCCTTTCTGTTTATGGCTGCTGCGTAACTCCTGAATTTATGAACTGCATTTTTATTTTATTTTTATACTAGCGCTTTATATATAAATGAATCTGCTGACTATAATTCAATCCTTTACACGCGGCAAGTGTCTTGTTGATGTGGTGAGTTCCGCAGGCCGGAGCATACATATATTACAATTGTATTACATTAATAATCGCCCTCCCGTTAAACTGAGGCCCGTGGGTCTACAGACCACGCGGCATGTTTTAATACAATCGCAACCATGTTTTATATAACTCACAACAATTATTTTATATAAACAATCGCCCTCCACCTTAAGCCTTTGGTCTTATATTACAATCCAATAAATCAAATCACAGCCTCTAATATATGAAGGGGTCCGGCCCCACATCTCCGTCGGCGGATCGGTGGTGTCAAACAAAACTTGCGATTGCGATTGATCAAATGGACGCGATGACCACATAAAACATGGCTCATAGCGCAATCGGGTCCGAACTTTGAACAAATGCAATCGGGGCACATAGTATAAAAGTTCCGATTGCGATCAGAACACGGATGCGATTTGCACATATTAACTCCCGCATATAACAGGATCGGGTCCGCCACTTCAATCGCAACATATTACACAAGTCGTGCGATCAATCGGAAAGTTTCGATTGCGATTAAGATCCCGGATGCGATTGAACCTATTAAATCCATCGTATAATGCCATCGGGTCCGCCACTTCAATCGCAACATATTACACAAGTCGTGCGATCAATCGGAAAGTTTCGATTGCGATTAAAACCCCGGATGCGATTGAACCTATTAAATCCATTGTATAATGCCATCGGGTCCGCCACTTCAATCGCAATCGCAAGTCTTTTAATATGTGTTGCGATTGGGCACTGTTCATTGTATTTTGCCGATGCGATTGGGAAAGGACTTCAAACAAGTTTGAATTACAATTCATACCTCCATCGAGTCCGGACTTCCAATCGCAATCGCAACTCATATGTTCTCCGATGCGATTGACCAATGACGATGCGATTTGACCGTAACTCAAATATGTATTATCCCCGTTTATACACCCATCGGGTCTGGGCTTCAATCGCAATCACAACTCTCAGTTGGTTGCATGTTCCGCTGCCCTTGCGATCTCCGATTGCGATTGGGGAGGGGTCCCACCTTATCAAACTTTGTTTTATGCGCTCCATAATATAAATGCCTTGGACCTTTGTTTATGTGATGCACTGCACATATATGTTTATATATATTTTTGCCGCTGGAGTGAAGCGATTCTCGGAATAAGTTTGTGTTATATTATATGTATAACGCCGGTTGGAGTGTGCGATTCCCGGAATATGGTTCTGTATTATATGCATTGTATTGCCGCTGGAGTTAAGCGATTCCCAGAATAAGTTTGTGTTATATTATATGTATAACGCCGGTTGGAGTGTGCGATTCCCAGAATTATGCATATGAATGTATCTGCCAGCTTGGGCGATTCTCAGAATTTTATAACGGCTCTGCCTCTGCCTCTGCCTCTGCTTCTTTTTGCTGCCCTGCCTCTGTTCTTCGCTATGCCTCTGCCTGTTTCTGCTTCAACACTGCCTCCTTTGCTGCCTTTGTTACTTCTTTGTCTCTTCCTTTCTGCTATATCTGTTGTCTTAGTTTCTTTGTGCTCCTTTCTCTATTGCATATATAGAATCCACTCCACCTGTTATACTTGTAGCACATCCTATGAGGCTCCGATCTTCTACGCCTTCAATTCAACAGTTCTTTTCCTCGACTTCGAACTCCGCTATGTTACCAGAGTTCTGTTCCTCATCTTGATTTAATTCTGCAGAATGAATTGATGTATTCTCCCCAATAGTGCTTCACAGTCTTCCCACTAGAATAATTGTTCCTCATCACTCTGTCTCATTCCTCAGCTACTTGTCTTATGCTCTCTTTGTTTCATCTGCTCCTTGTCTGATGCTACTCCTTAATTCTCCTTTTTGCTTTGCCTCGGGTGTTCTTCCTTTGCCATCTCCTTTGCCTTGTTCTTTGCCTCGGGTGTTCTTCCTTTGCCATCTCCTTTGCCATCAATGACAACATTTCCAACAGTATTACCTTTGGTACATATGGATGACATGCGTGTGCGATCTAGCGGGTTAGTGGTGCTTGGCACAATAAGGTAAGGTAACTAGCATATTATTATATTGATTTGTGTTGACATTTATGTGGTTATGGTAGTATGATGGAAGGGATTGCATGGCAAGAGACGTCCATGAAATATTGGAGAAGGATCAGGTTTAGTTTTCCTTTGGAAGCACTAGGAACCACGGGGATTGAGTCATGGTGTTTGTTTCTAGTTTCGTGATTTTTCTCTTTTGTGATTTGTTGATGATTTGCGGCTTTGTTTGTATTTGGTGCATAGATATACCACTTTTTTGTGGTGTTGTATTTCTTTTGGTTTCTCATGGAATTATTCTTGCCTGCTCTTGTTATTTCCTTTTATGTTTTGAGATTCTTGGGGATTGGCTGGCAAAAGAGGAAGTTAGTGGAGCTTGGGGAGAGTTGTGTGGTACCCAACAGGTAATGTAAGACACAGATGAAGTTCGGTGCATAAGTTTAGTGGAAGGTAAGAATATGACATTCGGTTGGACTGGTTGGGTTCATTTGAGTACATGGACGGTGGTAGTCAAACATGAGAAAGGTAACCAAAAAGGTAAACTAAATGGGTCTGAGGTGTCATATTCCTTGGCTATGTTGTTCGCAGTGTCATGCATGGTGTGCAAAGATAAAGGGAGTTCTCTTAACCTTGACCTTATGATATTTTGTAATTATTTTTTGATCATCATTACGCTAATGTTTATATATGTATACATGTAATTATGTATGTATGTATGTATGTCGTGTATGACAGGGTCATCATGGATCATGATTATTTATGCTAATGATTATATATATGTATGTATCTATGTATCTATGTCACTGTATGATATGGTTTTCAAGGATTTTTCTTGTGGAGGAATGATTGCTTATGCAGGTGAATGACATGAAGAGGTTCTTGGTCTTATGAGGAATAAAGTGGGAAGAGTAACCCTGACAGATATAAGAGGTCAATATCACATGGATATGAGTTGATATTATATGCTTTCACTATGCCTATGTTCATGATATGGATAGGTAATGCTGAGGGGTACATCAATGAAGTGAAAGTAGTGTGATTTGCGGTATGCTAGGATAAGCATGGATAGTGGAAAGACACTAGAATAAAGGCTTCTTTTGGGGTTAGCATGTGGTCTATGAATGTGCAGTACTATTTTTGTGTATATGTTGCACATGTTTTATATTCAGTGATTTTACCTATAGTGATGTGTACATGTAACATGTTTAGTATTGTGTACACATGATTTTGTATGCATTTTGTATATATGGGGTTATGTTTATATTGCATACACAGTGCTAGGTATAGATGGTGCTACGTACATGATGGATATGCAGTGATGTGTAATTACCATACTGTTCGCATGTTGGATATGCAGTGTTGTGTGCATATGGTGTTGTGTGCATGTTGAATAAGTGGTGGTGTGTACGTATGGTGATATGTACATATGGTGTTGTGTGCATGAATGTAAATGTGGTGTTGTGTGAATGTGGTGTTGTGTGCGGGTGGTGTCGTGTGCGGGTGGTGTCGTGTACATGTCGTTCATGTGGAATTGTATATATGTGGTGTCATGTACATGTCATGCATGTGGTGTTGTGTACATGTGGTATTGTGTACACATTGTACAAGTGGCGCGGTGTACATTTCGCCTTTTGTACACGTTCTGGAAGTGGTGTCATATACATGTGATGTTGCGCGCATGTTGTGTAGGTAGTGTTGTGTATACATGCTATTGTGTAGATGTTGTGCATATGGTAATGGTATATGTGTGGTATTGTGTGCATGTCGTACATGTTGTGTTGCCGGCATGCGGTACTATTTATGTGCATGGTGTAGTCGTGGTATCACGACATGTGTATTCGTCGTGTTGTACTATGTGTATGTATATGTATGTGTTGTATGTCGAGTATAGGAGTATGTGTTGTATGTAGGTGTAGGCATATGTATTGTGTTTTATTGTACACCGAGTGTAGGTGTATGTGTTGTATGCCAGTGTGAGTGTATGTATTATTTGGTGTTGTACGCCTTACGTGAATGTACGTGTCGTACACTATGTGTATAAATATGTAGTAGAAGAGAAGGCACTGGTGTTTGTTAGGTGTGGAAACCGATCCAATGTGTCTACAAAATAACAAAGGCAGAAGTAAGGACCGATGAAGGATAAGTACCGATATTTTATCTCAGTTCTATTATGCATGTGATCTATGATTCTAACTTATGATGGTTACATGTGATTTGTGATTATGGTTTATGAAGATTGCATGTGATTCATGTTTTGACCTATAATGGTTGTGCTTTGAGCTAGCTCGATATGATATGTTTATAGATGATTATTTGATCAAACAACTAGTTTAACATGTTGTGAGAGGAAGTGAACAGAATTGCAAGTATACCTTATTGACGAGCTACCAATGAGGTATGATTTGAGTTTATTTAAATTTGTTTTGAGTGTAAAGGGATTATGTGCTTGGTACAAGAAAGCATGGAAATGCCTAGTTGGGTGGTTGAAATTAATTGCAAGCATTAGAAGCAACAATAAAAGGAATTCAAACAGGCAACAATATATTGGTAAATAATTTCAGAAGAAAGGTCATTGTGGGAAACTGGTACCCAATAGTTTCCATTGATTTCCATGAGTATGTTATGACAAGTATGATGGTTTTGAGGAAGGTTTATGCCTTGTTTGTTTGACCTTCCGATGCAAGGAATCATTTCCAAGGAATGCACTTCCAGGGATGGGGGTGCCAATGGAACTTGGAAGGTGTGTGATTGCACGAAAGGGGGTTACCGGATTACCCGAGGGACTGTATAGTAGATAAGGGAAGGTATGAGATGTATTTATTTTGGTCATTAGAATTTCCATATGGAATCACATGTACATTAGGAGTGTGCCCTCGAACAATGAGTTAATAAATGTTCATTGAGGATATAGTACTGCAGGATTGTAGTGCTAGACAATGGATACAAAATTTTACTATGAAAGTGGATTCTAGACTTCCTGGGCAGGAAGAAAATCCTAGTACTACTTTAAGGGTGGAAGTGTGAGCCTCTGGAATCCATTTTTGTTGATACGGGCATCGTATCCTTTATTTTTTTGGTTGAGAAAATACGCATATGTGTATATATTTGTAAATATTGTATCAAGCTGGATATGATAAAGCTCCATAGATAGTATGGTTGTATATATCAATGTCATTGTAAATTCTGCAATGTGTTGTGTTATAAAGTTCCATAGGAAGTTTTTTTTATTTTTAGTGGTTTTTTGGTTTGTAGGTGTGATTGAACACCGAGGCTGGTGTTCCCCCAAGGAGGAGGGTTTTGTAACAACCCTAGTTAAAAATCCATGTAAAATATATAAGACCATGGTCATGGGACACATGTTTCAAGATGAATGGTGGGAAAAATATCCTAGCAGGTGTTCATTTCGTTTATTATGGCTAAAGGAAATTGGAAAATGCAACGGACAAAGCATTAGAAAGGCATCGGGAATTAATCACCATTTATTTATGAAAATAATGGAAAATTGGAGAAAAGGGAGGTGAAAGCTAACAGGTTTCATGTGAGGAGGAAAAAGAAGGAAAATAATGGAAAATGAAGAAAATAGAGGCATCGTTGATTAAAAGGTTTTTGAGGATCAATTGGCAAGGTTTTGCTCAAACCATTTGTTAGTTCGGTTTTTCGAGCTCTCTCATTATTCTCTCTCTCTCTATCATAGTCTTCAAAATTTAGATTTTTCTTGGAGCACTTTTTCATTGGAGCAAGAAAGGAAAAGAAAAAAAGAAGAAGGAAGGAGTAAGTCAAGAAGAGCAGGATTAAGCATCTACAACAGGATTCTTTGCAGGTATTGATTTTCATGTGTGATTTCCTTTCTAAATTTGGCATTTATGGTGTTGGCTTATTACTGCACACAAGGTGGAGAAGTGGCCCATCTAAGGAAATTTTGGCTTGTAGTTCTTATGAACGGATAAGGAAACATCCATTAGGGGAATTTTGAGGTCTAAAATTGGCCTCCTAAGGAAATTATAAAATAATAGTGGAAATAATAAAATAATATTTGATTATATCATCAAATTTTAGAGGGAAAAAAGAAAAAACTACTTTTTCAACTCATATTTTCAACATATTTCCCAAAGTTTTTACTCAAATTTAAATCTGGAGTACTCGTTGGATGCAAAATTTAATTCCTCATCTAAGGAGTACCCATGTTGCATACTTTCGATAGACCCTGCTATGCGAAAAATGATAAATACATGAAAAAAATGTGATTCCAATCACGTTTTTTCATGTATTTATCATTTTTCGCATAACAGGGTCCATCGAAAGTATAAAACATGGGTACTCCTTAGATGAGGAATTAAATTTTGCATCCAACGAGTACTCCCGCTCAAAATTTGAGTAAAACCTTTGGGAGATAAGTTAGAAATACAAGTTGAAAAAAAAATTTATTATTTTATTATTTTTTAATCTTTTACCCTTTTATTTAAAAAATGGAAAATCATCCCCAATGGTTGACATCATCATCTTGAATCCTATTGGTTCTTATAAAGTTTATTTTGGTTGTACATTTTTCTTAGGAGGTCCATTTTAGACCTCAAAATTCCCCTAATGAGAGTTAAGAAAATGAAGAGGAGCAGCAACTAAAGTGAACACCAAGCACTTCAAGCATGGGTCAGGCAAAGACCTCGCAGTCAAAGGAGGAACAGGCACCTACCACTTACCTTTTCACTTCGCCAACCTTTCCGCCTTTCGCACTCCACAAAAAAACTAGTTGAGCATGTTTTTTATATATTCATGGAGTAGGTCTCTTTTTATAAATATTAGGGCATTTACATTTCTTATAAGCTTAACTAGAATTACAACATTGAGAAAACAATTATTGGAGGTGGAAAATATTATTATGATTATGAAAATGAATGTAAGGATGTGGAACATTGTATTTTGGAGTAAAGCAAGGTTCCTCTTTGAGACCCTTCTCACCCATGTTTTCCTATATTGTTGTGAAGTGTAGGGTTGCATTATATCCAAAGAGTCCTGGAGAAATATTGAGATGATTCCAAGGCAATTCATAAACTACAATCTGAAGATCAAGGGAAATACCCCCTATCCTATCCTCCTCATTGAAGTTGGCCTCTCCCCTAGTGAAAGAATGACTATGTTTAAGTATCTAATGTATAAGAAGAATTTTTACAACATCGAATACAAGAGGCATCCTAAAATTTCTTCTAACTGTAGTGAGAACCCCCACCTTCCCATGAAGCGTGGGTGACTTAAGGATGTGTAGTATTGTATCAACCATTGGAGGATAAATGAGGACATCATCCTCACAATCAAGGATAGTGTTAAAGATACTATAACCTAAAAATTTAAGGATAAGTTATGGGATGATAAGGAGTTGGAGGGTAAAAGGAAGCTTAGATATTATAAGGAGGTGATCAACCCCACAGTTGACAACCAGAATTATCTTTCTATTTTGACCTCCTTGAAGAAAAATATGAACATGGATCAGATTAGAACTAATTCTTATGAGGTTCCTAGTGAAACTGGAGTGTGGTTAACTCCCAAGAGTCCTTGGGACAATAGAATGTGTTAGCTTTGCGATCCTAAGAGGGTGGAGGATGAAAAACACTATCTTTTAGATTGTCCCACCATTACCCATATCCTTTATAATTTCCCCAACATGTGTCATACTTCCAATATTATTGAATTTTTAAGTCATCCCTAAACCTTGAACAAATTTGTTTTTCATAACATTTATTTTTGTGACTTTACAAACAAAATTTTGGTTTGTGATTCAAGTGCGTCCCACCTCCTCGCCATGGTTTCACCTACGGCCATCGTGACCGCAAACGTGCCATAACCTCTATCCTCAAGCTACAATTAAACTCTCCTCAAGCCAGATTTGCGATATGTTGGCCCCCACCTTCTTCCCCGGCTAATGCCGCCTTATCCCCATCGCACATCACACTTCGCTAACCATAGCATTTACTCCTCGATTTCTCATAATAAAAACCTTTGATTGTGATATGTGATATAAATATGGGCCCCACTCATCACGACTATGTCACCTCCCGCTCAACGTGCATCTCCCTTCGCAAGTTATAAAATTTTTAAAATTTATTCCGCTTCTCGACCATGAGTCCCCCAACTCCCGACGATTTCATATCACTGGGCCTCACCTCCCCGCCATGTCATCAATAGCCCTTCCATGGCCTTTGTCCCACCCTTTTCAGTGTTAAACCATCCCATTAAGTGTTAAGTTATAGACCCCCTTCTGAAGCCCAGTCTTCGATTTTGCAAGCTAAGCACAACATGGGTTTTTGGTAGAAAAAGAACAACTATGGTTGATTCAGTTTTCCCATGGCATGATTGGTCATTTCATAATAGTTAATGTAAATCATGATAATTATGAGGGAATGGAGGCTTTTGACAGTAGATGGAATCATAAGATGGAAGGCAGAATGCCCGCCTGTTCATAGCCAATCCTCGCCACCCCATTTTGAAGATTCCATGATTTGGCCTCCATGGGCAACTATGTTTTTCTTTTACTATTTGATTGTGATGTTTTTCTAGTGAAATATCAATTTCACCTGATTCTATTTTGCTTCTTTGATTACAGGAGTGATTTCTTGATGCACGCTTGGCTAATTGGTTAGGATATTTTAATATTCACATGTGTGGGCCAATCAAGAATGATTATTCAACTGTAAACCCTCAAGGAGAACTCTATATGTAGGGGGTTCAGAGATGAAAGAAAGGTTCTGAATTTTCGATAAATTTTGTTGTGGTTATGTATGACTGTGCTCTTTATGCTCTCAGACACATATTTGGGAGATCTGTTTTGAACATAATATTATATACATCGTTGTTTATTTGGATTCCAGATGGAGCAATGGGTAGTATTTATTTTTATTCTCTTGTTTATCAATCATCTCCTATTTATGTATAATTATCTTTCAATGCTATGTTTCTTTGATGATTCATCTAATATAGCTTCCGGTGGTATGCATTTTTATCCATGAATTCGTGTATGTATAATGCTCATGTGTTAAATTTGTTGTGCTCCCTTAATTCGCGCTTCGAGAATCTCTATCATTGGTCATATTCCACTTACATCCACTTCCTCTGAGCTCACGGGAGACATATTCTTAAGACATTTAAGCATGCCTCTCATGGGTTCCTCCTCCTCTGTTCCTTCTCAACACCTTTGCATATTTTGGAAGCCTATCCTCATTGTCTCATACTTGGCCTATTTGAAAGCCACCTAGCCATACAGTTTCCTAAGCCCTCTCACAGTATAGGCTAACTCATATAAATCAGACTCCAAGGTCTTCATAATTCTTGAACCACCAAAACCATTATTCTCTTTATCCATTTTCTGTCAGAGGCATCCTTATAAATTTTCTACATCTAACCTCTAATTTCAAGATGTCCTAGGCACTAGTATTTGCAACTCAAGGCTGTCTTTAGGAGCTACAACATATTTTTAGCACCGTTGACGGGGATATGAATGAAGAAATATTTTCCCTGGGAGACGACATAAATTGCACCCTTCAGACATGTGAGTAGGAAGGGTTGGGAGTTGCGTATTCCTCACCTTGCCGAATCCACTGTAAAATATTCCTAATCATAAGTAATCCTAGCTTTCACTAGGCCTCACTCTAGATTCAGATCCACCATCTACCCCCACCTATAAATCAGATGGTTGTGTTGAGTTTCCTTTTAAATAAGTATGCCCCCTTGGCCCTCCAAAAGCCTCTAAATGATATGCCGCAAGACTATCTAGAGTTGTTGTCGTGGTTTACAAGGGAAGATAATACTTCGGTGCAGAGACATATCAAAAAATTCTACGCCTTTGCTGAGAATATGAATGTAGAGCACTTAGACGTGGTGTTAATGAAATTTGTCCAATCCTTGGATGGAGAAGCCTAGAAGTGGTTCAATTTTTTTAAAGTACATGATAAAGAATTCTTAATTTCTCTTTGTCCTACTTTTCATTCTTATCCTTAATGTTCACCTAAGCAGTTACTCCTCCAAAAGATCAAATTGCCACCTACAGCCTAATTTCCTTTCATAAAGGAAATTGGTATTTATTGCACAGTCAAAAGATACTTTATTTGTCAAGGCAGTTATTGTAATATTTAAGGATAAGCCTTAAAGTAAAAATTTTCACCTATTCTTCCCTAGAAGTTAAAAGAAAGTTATTGAAACAGAGAAGTAGCTACAGATATTCCTACCTTAGGCCTCACATGGTTTTCAAGGTCAGGAATGCACTTACTTTGTAATAAATGACACTCAAACCTGTATTAACCTCACCTCCTCATTTGCAGCATAAATACTACATTTGGACTCATTGTATTGTCAACATTTGATGACTCTTTGAAGTAATACATAGTCTCTTGGAAGTTGAAGGAAAACGGATGTCTTGGATCTTGTGGATGCCCTGATTTGTTTGTTGATGGAGGAGGCTAGATCAATGGATCCTTGAGCTTGGCTGTTGGTGAAGTGCTTCTATCTGTTATTGTTATTTCCTGTTTTCATTATGTTTTCATATTTCTTTTTTATAGTAGAGTAAAATTTTTAGGCTAAGAAATGTCTTTTGAAAGCACCTTAGTTCTATGTACTCTTCATTGTCTTAATGTTTTCTCCTCCAAGGTCTGATTGGAGGATTGTTAATTGCCCTCTAGTTCCACCTAGATTGTGATTTTAGAAATAATTCAATAGAGTATAACCAAGGAGTCTCCATTTTGGTAAGTCCATGTTCCTTTGAGTACGGCTTGAGAGGTTGTTTTTGGTGAATTATTTCAATAGAGTTGTTAGCACCCTAGTAATTTCTTAGGTCGTGGGATTTTGATTTATAGTTAAAGAAAACTAGGGGTAATCACAAACCTACTTTGGAAATTTAGGATCTAGCCTTCCTAAATTTTAGAGAGGGCTCTCTCTTTCAGATTTAACTTTGTTTTGACTTGATATTTTAGGCTAGGTATAATTGGGCACTTGGTTTTTTTGTTTGGAAAGTTTGGTGGGAAATAAGATTACTTGGAGACAAATTGAAGAGGGATCTACTAGTCCA
This sequence comes from Pinus albicaulis, assembly GCA_034641835.2. NCBI lineage: Eukaryota > Viridiplantae > Streptophyta > Pinopsida > Pinales > Pinaceae > Pinus > Pinus albicaulis. The sequence goes on from JAXQQM020059342.1 coordinate 356,664, forward strand.
TTGGGCTATAGAATCAAGATATAGCAAGCAAGACTGAAAGGCAAGGCCAAAAGGATGCTAATGTACTCAAGGCAAGGTAGATAACCCTCAGAGATTTGAATAGTTTGATTTGATGAGATGTCTTGCTTTCGGGATAAAGGTCAGTGAAGGATCCTTTGATCCGGAAAAAGAGGAAGGAGGCAGGGGTCAAACGGGACTGGAATCAATTAAGAATTCCTAAGTCCGGAAATCAGCAGAAAACATTGAAATGATCAAGTAGTTAAGACAAGGAGTTTTTACACTTATCTTGAAATAGTATTCCTAATTAATCATTTAGATTGAACAACATATATGAAATTGAATGAAACTTCAAAAGAGGAAACAATGACTGTAAGAAATCACTTTACTCATTAGCTTATCGCATGAATCCTGAGTTATGAAGTCCAATTGGATATTGTCCAGAATGCTGCTATGAAATCAACACATGAGCCTCCAAAGTACCAACAAAATTGTCTATAATAATATCAACAACTTTATTCCACACTAAACACTTCATAAATTGAAGTATTTATACAAAATGTTTATTACAAAATATCCTAGAGACATCTAGGAATAACTCTAGGAAAATAAAATATCTTAACACACTAAGAGGGCTAGCTACTTAACAACTTAAGCAAGCTGTCCTCTTATCTAGAAAAAATAGAACTATGTTATCTAGTTACAACAGTTTGTTGACTAGGTGTACATGCTTGCTGGCATATTTGGAAGATATTTGTTTGTAGATTGCTTGATTGATACTCTTTCACTTTATATCCTTTAACACTGATTTTCCTCCTGATACTCTTTTACTCTGTCATCTGTCACTTTACTGCTAGTAAAATGTAGAATTTACCATAGTAAAAACTAGCTGATTGTTTCTTCTCTGATACACTTTGACCCTGTTACTTTGATCTGATACACTTTCAACTGCTATTTTTACCTTTTAACAGCTGTAAATGAAATTTACACTGTGGTAAAAAGCTGTCCCATCATTTCTCTGTCTTGCTTGAATTTTCCTTTTACTCTTTTACTGCTGTAAAATATTCATATCAGCAGTAAAAATCCAAAATCAAATAAACTGTTTTTTATTCTTTTCTTCTTAACTTCACTTTTTTACCTGTACTTTTTTTGTTGTTTTGCTCCAATGTTGCTATAAAAAAACTGTGAATTCCTGCCATTGTTGATCACTTGGTATTTTCATACTTTTCAACTTTCGGTAACTTTCATCAGCATCAGTGTACTTTGAGAAATTTGGTTTGATAATGAAAATATGTTTAATTTCATTCTGTAGAAAAAATAAGTTTTCAAAGTACTCCAAGACAACTTTACCAGTTGGAGAACCTTGTGGAAGAGGCTTATTTATTTGTTCTTTGGCATGGGCTCTGATCTTCTTGTCATAATATATTTGAACCATTGGCTTTTCATTAAAGCCATGAATGTCTAGGAGGCCTACTTGTCTCAATATTGTGTATTTTGTCAAAAAAAAAATTATTGACAAATTCATGGCCTCACACTTTTCCTTCAAATTGTTCATCATATTACTTTTATTTAGGACCTTTTTTATTTGAAGAATTGTTTCAGTCCTATCTTGTATTTTCAATTCTTCAAGCTCCTCTCTGTTTTTGCTGTTTAAAAATGTAATAAGATTTAAAGCTTGAGATGGTTTATTAGCCAGTTCTTCCTTTGTTTTATGAATTTCCACCTGTGCTGCCTTAAGTAGATCTTTCTTCTCATATATGATTGGAATTGAAGGCCATTGTAGATGTATTCCTTGAATTATGTTTGTCCAAAGATAGTTCTTGATGAAGGACATATGTTCACTAAGATTTACCTGTTGTTGCAAGATCTTTACCTGTTCATCAAGTATTTTTTCTCTTTGTTCATGTCCTTTTGATGTAATCAATGTATTCTTGTTTGATGATTCAAGAGTTTGAATGTTTTTTTTCAAATTGATTATCTCATTATTTTTTAGGGACATCTCCTCCATGAATTTTACTATATCTGTTGCTTCACTTGTTTGATGTACATGTGTGGTAGATCATCCTATGGCAGAAGTGTCTATAGATTGCAGTGACACTGTAGTTGCCAGTGGCACTTTTGGGGCTAAATGTTCTGCCAATGTGGAAGGGATAACTATGCTAACTATAGGAATAATAGTGGGAGTAGATTGCACATCAACCTCTTTTACTGCTTATTTTTCTTTTATAAGGATGCCCATCTGATCTTCCATCTCTTTGACTTGGGCAGTCAGTTTTAGTATTAGCTTGGCCATTTCAGCTTTTTTAGTTTGTTCTTGGAGGATTTCCTTTGCTTGAGGATGTTCGTTTTGAGGAAGTTTTAACTGTTTCCTCAAGGCAGTGATATCATCATTCTTTTCCTTTATCAAGGTCTGAGCAATTTGTATGTTTGATGGATCTACTCCTATATGAAGGACTAGATCTTCTAAGGACTTAATCCTTAGTTCTTTTGCCTGTAAAGAGTCTTTGTCTAGCCTCATCTGGTCCTGCATATTAAAAATGGTGTTTTGTAATTGAGTAGCACTCCTGGTCTTATCCATTATTTTTTAATATAGCATTTCAAATGTATGTCTTTGAAATTCAATTTGATCCAGCTCATGGATATTCTCTAAATCAACTTCAAAGTCTGTTTTGTTGTAGTCTAAGACTGTCTTTGGATCTGCAGCCTTTGGCTGGAGGTAGGACATGATCATTTTATTAGTAGAATAATCAAATGTTGTTAATAGTCTGTCCTTGTTACCTAGCTTTTCTTCGAGAAATTGAGAGTAAATTTATCTTTTGATCTCCTCATTTTTCTCCTTAATTTTTTTTTACCTTTGTTTGATATCTGAATCTTTTTCATTTTCTGTTTTGGAAGAAGAGGGAATTTATAAATCAACCTGTTTTTCAATCATTTGCTTATCCTTATTATCTGCTGCAATCTGTTCTTTTCCAATTTCTGTCAAAACTTCATCAACTATTACTATGCCCTCTTGATTTGTTGACTGATCATCGATGATTCATAACCTGATTATTGGTATCATCTATTTCCATGGTCTTTTCCTTTTCAACATTAGTAATTTTGGCTCTTTTGTTGTAAATTAATTTAAACTTATTCTCAGTAATAGTTTGAGTTGAATAACCTTCATCATTCCTTGATATTTTTTTTGAAACTTCTGCCTGTTTGGTATCTATCATAGTCTGTGAATTGTCTGCTTTTTTAACTGTTTCTGTATCATCAGTAGGATCTATCAATGTGTTTGGCATCCATTCCATTTGATTGGAAAACCTCTCAATATGTGGTTCTGAGTCATGTATAAAAGTTTGAAGCTTTCATTTTACCCTTATAGCATTGAGGTAACCTTGGGGATCATAATTCCATTGAAAACTCTCTTGAAACTGATACTCTGATAATTGTCTAGATACTTCTTTCTCAGCCTCCCTATTGTTTACTATGAAAGGGCTAATCTAGCTCTTCAACTTAAACTGAGTATTTTTCTTTGATGCCATGAAGTTTATAGCATCTGCATACTTGTCTCAAATATTCCAATGCAAAAACCCTAATGGTTAAAAATTTAGGTAACTTACATGGGGACAAATTTGTTCCAAATATTCTTAATTATGTGTGTCTCTGATATAAGTACCAGTCTCCTACTTTGCATTGTTCAGATAGCTATAATATTCTCTTCATTTCTTCACTCACTCTGGGTTGTTCAGACTTGTAAATCAAATTCATACATGTCCTGATGAATAAGTTTGAAAATTGTTTATAACTAAATTCATTTCCTTCCTTTCTGAGAAAGGATGTCCAAAATATCACTGATAGAGGCTGGCTCTCTACATCCATATTTTGCAAAGCAATGGGAAAATGCTCAGCTTGGAAAAATAGAAGCAAATGGAATAGATAAGATGAATATCTGAAAACTCCTTCATTTGGCAATGTGGTCAACTGATGATGGATGCTATCAGCAATAAAACTAGCAAAATCAAAGGTCATGGCAGGAGGCTGCCTAGGGGATAATGTAGAAAGGAAACTAAGTATAGATGCATCAATAAATTCATCATTAAAATATCCTAGAATGAAGGATAGCATTGAGCTCACTTGTCTAGAAGCTTCAGGAAAATCAGAAGTAAAATACGGTGGATTCACCTTAGGAAGGTCTACATGGGCAGGCATAAAATTTTGAAATATCATAAACTTTTTAGGGAAATCCAACTCTAAGTATAACTGGGTTAACTCTTCAATTGACAAGGGCACTACTCTAGGATCAAGCTTCCACTGAAGCATCTCATTTATGGATTTTGCTATGATGAAAAACAAATTTTTTCTATCTTTGTTTACCATGGCTCTCTGTTCAGGAACATAATGCATTTGACATATTCTGACCAAGTCCTGGGCTGGATGAGTAACAAGAACTACATATTTGGGCAAATTGGATTCCCAAATAGGTATGTCATCTTGATTTTTTTTTTCAGAAATTTATCATAACACCAGTTATAAATCTCAAGAAAATTGAATTCTATCATTGTATCAGCAATCGTGTAATCTAAATCAGTAAAAGGAATGTTTTCTTCAGAGGAAACAGGTGGTAGGAGAGGTCTAACAACTTTAGTTGAATCAGTGGTTAAAGCAGGAGTTGGCCTGTTGATCTTTGAGGATTCAGGCTTGGGAAGCCTGACTGTTACAGGTTTTGAGTGTTTGGGACCTCAAGCTTTGGGTGTAACCAGCTTTTTAGTCATTTTTGGGAATAACTAAGCAAGATTAAACTTTTTACTATAGTTAATTTTGAAATAGAGGATAATTGAGAAGATCTGGGATAATTTTGGGAATCTGGGAATCTGAGCAAGGGTTTTAGGACAGAAAACACAGGTTTTCTGGGTGTAGAGGATTGAAAAAAGGGATTTATGGCTTTCTGTGCACTTTTTAAATCTTTTGAACCGTGGAAATTGTCTTTTAATGGCTGGAAATTGAGAAAATGACTTTAAAATAGAGTTTTAGGCAAATGGAAATTTCTGAGGAAAAATTGCAAGGGTTTGTCCTATTTTTCCAATGTTTGGGCATGCTTATCTGGTCTTAGTAGCTTAATTGGTTTAATTTGCAATCAAATTGTGAATTTTGCAGGTCAGATTTAGTAAAATACCTGGTTCATAGGTATCTTGATAGTCGAGGAGGGTTTTCTGGTGTTTTCAGATTTATACTGGATCCTTGACGCTGCCGAGGGTGGCTTCAATGGTCTTTCAGAAGTAGTAGAAAATGGTGAAATTCAGCTTCAGGGTAAGAAATTGGCTAAACAAAGGCCAAGAACTCATTAATCAATTGGGTTGTAACTTTTTACCAGTCGAGGAGGCAAATAATACATAAAACAATGAAATATTAAGGTTTAAACCTTTAATAATAATCATCGTAAATATCATTTATTACAGATCCTTTCAATGGCGGGAGGTGGATTTATGAAAACAACAAGTGGGTTTCATGTTTGATTTGGATGGTAAGTGGTTTAAGCCTTTTGGAACGCGATCCAATTAAAATCAGACATGTAGCATTGGGAGGTTTGGCAAAACAGCTTTTATCGCACAACTTTTAATAAACATTGAACAATCACTTTCGGAGCGCAAAATTCAATGCGCACCATTGGATTTGATTGGATGATGCGAACAGTGAGGATCTTTCAAAGAGTTGCGGTGAAGGATGGGTGAGGTCCAGGTGCTGTATATGAAATGGCGCGTTTAATATATAACAAAACCTTTATAAAATTTGTGATTATAACCAAAGTTTAGTTATATATAGAAATGTTTATATGCGTAGGGGTAACGACAAAATAGACGTATACCTATGTATAGTCCAAAAGGGGTTTATCGGGCAATTTATATATATAAAGTGAGTTTATATATATGGTAAATGGTGTGTGGGGCGGGTCAATCTTTATATAAAACTTAAGGTTTTATACAATCGGGAATGATTAAAAAGGAAAATGTCTTTGTTGTGCGATTTCACACTTTAACCTTGGGTTAAGTTGGGGAAGGGTAATAAGTGAATTACAAAGACGCGAAGACATCGCTTTTATAAAAAATTAGGCTTAAAATGACATAGTTGAAGTAGTATTTTTTCTGCTTTAGACATATAAAATATGTGTAAAGTGATTTTTTATTTTATTTGTATTATATAGTTATAGACTATGGAGATGTCTATCACTATAAGGGGCAGGGTATTTGAATAGGGTTAGTTTTAAGACCAAAGGGAGTGTAATTGGGGTTTTAATTCACCATGTGGATAATATTCTTTGGTCAAAAAATCTTATAATAGTGGGTTTAAGGGATAATTACATAAAGGAGTTATAATACTTTGGATAAGGTGTGTTTGCAAGGAATTAATAAAATAAGTTAGAGGTTAATATGACAATGGAAAATGAAAAAAACAAAAATACACTAGATGACTAAGTAAAGTGAAAACTCAAAGCTAAGCTTATCATTTTATAATTTCACCACCTTTACTTAGGATATAATGTCTTTTTAAGGGTTTTTATGCTTTATGAGATGTAGGCAGTTAATCAAATGGTGGCTTTATGTATCATTAAGTAAAAATGGAGTCTTTACTTATGAAATTGCATGGTGATGAATGCATGAATGGCAGATGATGTAAATTTTGGGATTAACATAGAAATTTAACATTTTCAACTAGCCAGCCATTGAGCCTTGGGTCGAGGCACAACAGAAGTCAGAGAAATGCTCTAAGCTTCTTTGACTGAAATTTTAGAATATCAAATAGCTATAGGGAAGGGGAAATTAGTTGTTGTAGCCTGGTGAAAGATATTTACAATGATTTTCCCACCTTCTTCTACCTACCCAATCTTTAATCTAACATTTTTTTTCTTCCATTTGTGCAGGTGCATTTGAGCTAGCAACCTTGAACATTTTATTCTTTTGAAAGCTGTAAAAACTATATAATTCTACCTTATTTCATCCAAGGACCCAGATTAAACTGTTGGGTTCCTTTTTACTCTATACCTATCTATTGAATTGTTAGGATTAAACTGTCTGACAACTATTTATTCTCTATCTAAAACAAGTAAACTGAAACATGACAAGTCAATATTAAGCAGTTCAACTCATCATGGATTATGGTATTTATTGACACTCTGCCATAATCAACTGCAAAAAGTAAAAAGTATTGTCATTTAGACTTGCACACTTTCATGTTTTATTCATCTTTTTCCTTTTGGGGTGTATTATTTTTTCTAAGTCCTTTGATTTTTCTTTTAGGACTTTTTACCCTCTTTTTGATATATATATTTTTTTCTTTTTTCTTTTATTTTTACAAAATATGCGAATACAACTTGCAGAAGGAAAAGTAAGTACATATTTACAAAACTATTCATAATTCAATTCCAAATTATGAATCCTATATTTATAGGTCGCTAACAGCGGCTTCACATGGGGGTGGCATTTCCTGGTGAAATGTCAAGAACTCTAAGATCAGTAGCCTTCATCTTTGACCTTGATAATCCTGTAACTGTCTTTTGATTTCTGCAATAACTCATACTTATGATATTTTACTCTTCAAAGCTTAGGGCCTTCACTCCGGGCTTCAACTTTTGAAAAGAAAACATCCAATCCAATCTACTCACTTGCAATGAATATTTACAATGATGTAAAAATCTGGAACTAGTTGTAAGTTAACTCAAAAGAATAGTAGTGTTTAAGCATCCTACCATTCACTGGTCCTTTTGGAATGTCTGTTCCATCCAAATTTCAGACAAAAAATGCATTATTACCTCTGTACCCATAAATTTCATAAGGTCCCTTCCATAAAAAATCAAATTTTCCATGTTTTCCCTTTTTCTCTCTCTTGGAATCCCACTTTAAAACTTTATCTCCTATGTAAAAATCATCCTCCTTACTCCTTTTATCAAAAATATTTTTGATCTTATCATGAATTACTTGAGATTTTTCATATACTTCCTCCCTAGTTTGTTGTAAATGAATGGTTTGATTTATTCTCCGTTGAATGTCATTAATCTCAACTTGTGATTCCTGAATAATCTTCATTACTGGAACTCCCAATGATGAAGGAAAAACTGCATCCATTCCATAAACTATCTGGTAAGGTGAAGTACCAATTGACTTCTTGGTGGTAAGTCTATCTGCCCATAGGGCATAGATCAGCTTTTTGTTCCAAGTCTTTTTGTTTTCTTGAAGTAATTTATTGATGATGTTTACCAGGATTTTATTAGAGGATTCTGCTAAGCCATTACCTTGAGGATAATAAGTAGTAGAGTGGCCTAAGGTAATGTGATACTTGTGGGAAAAGGCAATCATTTTCTTGGATTTAAATGCAGCTGCATTATCAGTAATAATTTTGTGTGGGCATCCAAATCTAGATAAAATATTGTTTTCAATGAAAGAGATTATGACTGAGTCTGTGGCTTGCCTAGTAGGAATGGCTTCTATCCATTTGGTAAAATAATCTGTGTTAGTCAAAATCCATTTATGTTGTCCGGAAGATGGGGGATGAATTTCTCCAATGAAGTCTAAACCCCATTGTTGAAAAGGAATCTCAGTAGAAATAGGTTTGAGTGGTAAAGGTAACAACTTCTTTTTCCCTTCAAAAATCTGACATTGGTGACAGGAGGTAGCATATTTTTTGACATCAGAAAACAATGTTGGCCAGTAGAAACTAGCTCTAAGAATTTTATCTATTGTACTCTTCCAGTATAAGTGGCCTCCACATTCACCTGCATGAAATTCCTCAAGAATCTTATCAGCTTCTGATTTCAGTAAAAAATTCAGTAAAATCCCACTTTGTTCTTTCAAATAAATCATTTTATCTAGAACACAATATCTCATTGCTTTAAGTTTGACAAATCTAGCTTCAGTTCTAGTTAAACCAGGAGGAGCTTGTAAATGTGTGAGTACAAAGATAACATCAGAGTACCATGGTGAGTCTACAAAGGCCTCACTGATCAATGGAGTCGCCATCACTTCTTGGTCATCAATTTGTGCAATGAAATTTATATCTAAGGCATTACAATTGGATTCAGCCATTAATCTGGATAACCCTTGTCCTTTTATGAGCTTAGTTGGTTTGATTTCGATATCATACTCAAGGATAGTGGCAATCCACTTTCCTCTTCTACCATCTGGTCCATCCTGTGTAATAATATCTTTGACTACAGAATTAGGAACATAGGCAATAATGTGAGAGTAAAGAATGTAAACTCTAAAATCTTTTGTGGCTTTAACCAAGGCTAAAGCTTGTTTTTCCATTATGTTGTATTTTAGATTTGCATCTCTAAGTGTTTTACTGAAAAATGCTATAGGCTGTTCAAAACCTTGGTCATTTTTCTGCAAAATAACTACAGCTATGGTATATTCAGAGGCAAATGAAAAAATAATAAAATATTTTTTGAAGTCTGGGCTAATAAAGACTGGTGTTTTTGTTAAAGCATGTTTTATAGATTCAAAATATTGTTTTGCTTCAACTATCCATTTTAATACCGAATCTTTTTTCAGCATGTTATTAAGTTCCTTTATGATTTCAGCTATATTATAAATAAATCTTCTTAAAAAATTTATTTTGCCTAAAAATGCTTGTAACTCTTTGATGTTCTTAAGTGGGTGAATGTTTAGTATGGCTTCAATTCTTGTTGGATCTATCCTAATATCTTCCTTGGAAATTATGTGTCCTAATAATTTACCTTCTTCAAGTCCAAAAAGACTCTTTTTGGGATTTAAGGATATGCCATATTTCCTACATTTAATGAATACCTGTTTCAAGTGATCCAAATGTTCATTATCAGATTTAGAAAACACGGTAATATCATCTAAGTAAATAACCAAAAATTCATGGATTTCTTTAGCAAAGGCTATATCCATGGCCATTTGAAAGGTAGCTCTAGCATTCATTAATCCAAAAGGCATTTTCACATACATGAAAGTGCCCCAAGGAGTAGTAAAAGTTGTCTTGGGTTGGTCTTCTTTCTGAACAAGTATCTGGTTATAACTTGAGAAACCATGCAATACAGAAACTTTTGAAGATCCAACTACTCTCTGCAAGATGTGATCCATCTTTGGAAAAGGGTAATTATCTTTCAAAGACACTTTATTGAGATTTCTAAAATCTACACATAATCTTATTTCTCCAGTTTTATTCCTAGTAGGTACTAAGTTAGAAACCCAATTAGAATATCTGATTGGTGCAATTATTTGGGCATCATACATTCATTTGACTTCTTTCTCTATCAAAGGTAACAAGACAGGATTAATCCTTCTTAATTTTTGTCTAAAAGGCTTCAGGTCATCTTTTACAGAAACCTTATGTTGAATTATATTTGTGTCATAAGCCTTTAAATCTTCACAACTCCATGAAAATACATTGTGATATTCTTTCAACAGATCAATGTATTTGACTTTTTCTTCTTGTGGTAAAGATTTAGACAACTTTATCATTTTAGGATGTAATTTTGTTCCTATATTGCACTCCTCAATATCAGATTTGACTGGTTCCATTTTAGGCTTTTTGGGCACATCATTGGAATCAAACAAGTCTTCTAAAGGAGTTAAACCTTTAGGTAAAATATTATATTTCAATTCTAGCATGTCTATTTCTTCTTCAATTATTTCCTCTATGTCTACTTTTTATAAGTTATCTCTATCTGATTGAGTAAATACAGTTGGATTTTTATATTTATGTACATCTACATTATTTATTTCACAGTTAAAATCATCATCTACATTACATTCTGAATCTAAATTATCGCCAGTGTCTATTTTACAGTTTTGAAATTCTTCCTTGCTGTTCAAAAAATTGAAAATATGTTCATCTTCAGAGAAAATCTGCCAGTATTTAACATTTTCAAGAAAAATGGGTCTATATTTTAATTTATAAGTATATCTATGTGTTGGTTGAAAAGGTAAATTACACGGGCTAGAAAAATTTGCTAGGCAATGTGCTTGAAAATTTTGATTTCTGGGAATAATAGTAAACTTAGACTCTAGTAAATCATCAACCAAGTCAATTGTTGCATCTCTATATCTGGCTAATCTAGGATTATGAACAGAATATTCAGTGTTTATTTGCTTAATGACTAATTCTGAATCACCCATGATTAAAATTCTTTTACCTCCTAAATTTCTGATGATTTGGAGGCCTAAGATTAATGCTTCATACTCTGCCATGTTGTTGGTGCATTTAAAGTTGAGTCTAAAGGCATGTCCTTCTGAATTATTGGTTTCCATGTTGGTGATCCATACTCCAGCTCCTACCCCTGTCTTGTTCACTGAGCCATCAAAATCTAAGTGCCAAAGGGCTTCATGAAAAATATTATCATTGTTTGGTTAAGGTTTTCTGTTAATCAATTCAGTTTGGATATCATTATTATTAGAGTTGCATAAAATGAAAGAATCAAGGTCAGTTGGAGTTTAATAGATGGGATAATTTATGGACCTTTCTGCATTACTAACCATGTATTTCATTAATGATTCTCTATAATTTTTTTTGGGCTGTCCACATACTGTGATAGTAGCAAAACTCATGTCTAGTTGTAGAGATCCCTGCAACTTAGCTTCCCATGAGCGAGAAAGAAGCATACCATACTTTGGTGGGATGTCAGCTACTACAATATCCATGATCATACTTTTACCTGGGTATTGAAATAAATTGACACACAAATATTTTATTAATCCAATTCACTTAACTTTAGAGGAATCAAATTTGAACAAGTCTTTATATGGCCCAGTTATTTCTAGATTCAGAGTTTTCATAATAGCTTTTGGCATTAAGTTGTGGGAATCTCCTGAGTCTAACATTGCATTGTATAATATATGATCGTGAATAGTAATACTAATGTAAAGGTGAGGTATTGCTCCATCAGCATCTGTACCATTTACATCAGGACCAAAAATTAATTCAGGCTGATCATCATTTAGATTAGTTGAATCCTCACCATCATTCATGTTTAAAGTTTCATTGATTGTTGATTTATACAAGTCATTCTTTACCAATTCTATTAAAGGAATTGGTATTTTTAACTTGGATATTTCAACTTGAATGTTGAATGTTGGTTGAGATTTACTAATCTGCAGAAGTTCATCTTTTGTGATTGTTAACTGAGTGGGGTTTTCTTGAGGTTCAACAGTTTTACCTTTAGCTTGAGTTGTTCTTTTATCTTCTGTTTGAGTTTCTTGATTTCTGTTGTCTTTGATTATTTTTTCATGAACAATTTTAGTGGCAACAGAGGCTTTGTTAGATCTAGAATTTTCAACAGAAGATTTAGGATTTGATGATTTAGAGTCAGCGGGATTCTTCTTTGGATTAGGAACTGTTGTTTTTGTTAAATTAATGGCCTTTGTGGTATTAGCCTTTTGGGCATCTTTGGAGGATTGAGCCACTTCATCAGTGATATCAACAATCTTTGGACTAGACTATTTTTTAGGACTGGGTGGGTTTGAATTTTTCTTGTTTTCTCTTGGAATAATTTGCAATATTTTTTTTTGGGAGCCTCTACATTCTTTTTTGTTTTGATTTTGTTGAGTTGGGGCATTGTTTTTTGTAGAATGCTCATTTTTTTTCTTGCTCCTAAGGTTATACTGGATGTGAATTTCATTGATTGTGAAGTCACAACTGTGCTTCTAGTCAAAGGATTCACCAGATTCTACTTTGAACTGTTGAAGCTCAAAGAGTTCTTGATCCTCTTGAGTGAGGAAAAATGTATTGCTTTCATCTATCCCCATCACCATGTTGATGTATTCCTCATCCTCAACATTGTTTTGAGAACTTTCAACATAGTTCTCTTGGAAAGGAGGCTAATGTTTTGATCTGGAGAAGGTTCTTTACCTTTTCCAGGATTGTTGTTTTATCTGTAGTTGGGATTTCTGATTTGGGGTTGGTTATCCCATTGCGGTTTTTTCTCAATGTTGTCTAATCTCTCAACTAATATTTCTAAAGTTTTAGAAAAAATATCAAATTTACCATCTAAGTTTGAACTCTCTTCTTTGATTGTGACTCTCCTTTCATTCCTAAGTCTGGTTTTTTTGGCTAGGATATTAAGTTCTACACCAACAACATCTAATTGCATCTGTTATAATGTTTCAACATTTCTTTCTCTTAATTGGTATGCCATATCTGGATCAAATCCATCAGGAAATTTAAGAAGTACTTAATAGGGGGCAGGTTTAAGAGCAACAGGGATGGCATTATAAACACTGTTATATCTTGTACAGTAATCCTGAACAGACTCATTGGAGATCTTTTTAAAGCATTAAACTCAGATAGAATTTGTAGGGGATTCTTTTTCTTTTCCCATTTATTTATGAATGCTCTATGAAATGTAGCTAAATCCGCTATACTACTAACACCTAAATTTCTAAACCACGTGTTTACTTCTCCAGTTAAGCTTTGAGAAAATAACCTCATTTGGACATCATATTCATCTATCTCATATATTTCACAAAAATCAATCATTCTGCTGACATGTTGTTGTGCAATAAATTGTGAAAAATTATCAAATAATGGGATATACTTTTGGTAATTTTGGGGCATATCATGGAGATTTTGGGTTAAAACTAGAGGGGCATATCTTGCAGCCATGATTTGAAGTTTTCTTGAACTAGGAGGTATAACAATAACTATAGGAGAAGTGATGGATATAGTAGCTGATGTGCCAAGAACTGTATTTGAAGAACTTGGAAAAGATGTTGGTATATGTATGGAACTGGATGGAAAAAATGTAGTGCTTATAAAACTGGTGGATTCAATGGACTGAGAGAATGATGGAAATACTATCCTAGGCTGCAAAGGAAACTCAGGAATAAATGGTTCTGTGGATGAGCTTGTAGTTGCTTGAGGATATGATGAAAATATAATCCTAGGTTGCAAAGGCAACTTGGGACTAAAAATTTCTGTAGGTGAACTAACAGTGGAGTCTAAAAATGAAGTGGCAGCATACAGAGTTGAATCTGTTGCTGGAAATATTGTTGTGTGTAATTGAGAAACTGGAGGCTTAAAGTGAGATAAAAATTGAGCTAATTTAACAACTTCATCAACATCTTTAATCCATGTAACATTAACCCTTTCTACTGGACTTTGAATTTCAGATTTGTCTGATTTTATTAATGCTAAAATAATTTTCTGTTTCTCATTCACAAAAGAAGTAAAAATAGGATCTATGATAGTTTCCTTTAAATCAGTTTCAGATTTATTTCTAAATAATGAATTTTCAAACTTGAAATCAAAATCAATATCATATAATCTCACTAATTCTTTGGGTAAGGACTTAGCTTTTCTCAAGGGCACTTCAGCTTCTAAATTAACAATTTGTTTTTTCTTTTTATTTTTTCCAGTCTGTTCTAGGTTATCTACTATTACTGCAAGCTTAGGATCTAGGTTAGACCTGGTATAGTAGGTTTTCCTAGAAGCCAGAATGTCTATTTATTAATACCCACAACCTTTAAAGTTAATCTTAAAGTAGAAAAGATAGATTTAAAAATCTTCCTTCAAGATTAAATTTAAAACTGGAGAGCGGTTAGTCCCTAGTATGGTCGCCAGTATGTTATCACCCTAGTAATTTCTTAGGTCGTGGGATTTTGATTTATAGTTAAAGAAAACTAGGGGTAACAACAAACCTACTTTGGAAATTTAGGATCTAGCCTTCCTAAATTTCAGAGAGGGTTCTCTCTTTCAGATTTAACTTTGTTTTGAATTGATATTTTAGGCTAGGTATAATTGGGCATTTGGTTTTTTGTTTGGAAATTGTGGTGGGAAATAAGATTACTTGGAGACAAATTAAAGAGGGATCTACTAGTCCATTTGGATATGGAGTCAAGATGTTGCAAGCAAAACTGAAAGGCAAGGCAAAAATGATGCTAATGTACTCAGGGCAAGGTAGATAACCCTTAGAGATTGGAATAGTTTGATTTGATGAGATGGCTTGCTTTCAGGATAAAGGGCAGTAAAGGATCCTTTGATACGGAAAAAGAGGAAGAACGCACGGGTCAAACGAGACTAGGAGAAATTAAGAATACCTATGTCCGGAAATCAACAGAAAACATTGAAATGATCAAGTAGTTAAGACAGGGAGACTTATCCTGAAATAATATTCCTAATTAATCATTTGGATTGAACAACATATATGAAATTGAATGAAACTTCAAAAAAGGAAACAATGACAGTAAGAAATCACTTTACTCATTAGCTTATCGCATGAATCCTGATTTATGAAGTCCAATTGGCTGTTGTCCAGAATGCTACTATGAAATCAACACATGAGCCTCCAAAGTACCAGGAAAATCGTCTATAATAATCTCAGCAACTTTATTCCACACTAAACACTTCATAAACTGAAGTATTTATACAAATTCTTATTACAAAATATCTTAGAGATATCTAGGAATAACTCTAGGAAAATCAAATATCTTAACACACTAAGAGGGCCAGCTGCTTAACAACTTAAGTAAGTTGTCCTCTTATCTAGAAAAATAGAACTATGTTATCTAATTACAACAGTTTGTTGACTAGGTGTACATGGTTGTTGGAATATTTGGAAGATATTTGCCTGTACATTTCTTGATTGATACTCTTTCACTTTATATCCTTTAATGCTACTTTTTTTCCTGATGCTCTTTTAATCTGTTCATCTGTCACTTTACTGCCAGTAAAATGTAGAATTTACCATAGTAAAAACTAGCTGATTGTTTCTGCTCGGATACACTTTGACCCTGTTACTTCTGATACACTTTCAACTGCTATTTTTACCTCTTGACAGCTGTAAGATGAAGTTTTCACTGTGGTAAAAAACTGTACCATCATTTCTCTTTCTTGCTTGAATTTTTCTTTCACTCTTTTACTGCTGTAAAGATTCATATCAACAGTAAAAATCCAAAATCAAATAAATTGTTTTTTTATTCTTTTCCTCTGTTTTACCTCTACTTTTTTTGTTGTTCTGCTCCAATGTTGCTATAACAAATCTGTGAATTCTTGCCACTGCTGATCACTTGGTATTTTCATACTTTTCAACTTCCGGTAACTTTCATCAGCATCAGTGTGCTTTGAGAAATTTGGTTTGATAATGAAAATATGTTTAATTTCATTCTGTAGAAAAAAAAAGTTTTCAAAGTACTCCAAGACAACTTTACCAGTTGGGGAACCTTATGGCAGAGGCTTATTTATTTGTTCTTTGGCATGGGCTCTGATCTTCTTGTCATAATCTGTTTGAACCATTACCTTTTCATTAAAGCCATGAATGTCTTGGAGGCCTGCTTGTCTCAATATTGTGTATTTTGCCAAAAACTTTGTTATTGACAAATTCATGGCCTCACACTTTTCCTTCAAATTGTTCATCACATTCCTTTTATTTAGGACCTTTTTTATTTGAATAATTTTTTCAGTCCTGTCTTGTATTTTCAACTCTTCAAGCTCCTCTCTATTTTTTCTGTTTAAAAATGTAATAAGATTTAAAGCTTGAGATGGTTTATTAGCCAGTTCTTCCTTTGTTTTCTGAATTTCCACCTGTGCTGCCTTAAGTAAATCTCTCTGCTCATATATGATTTGAATTGAAGGCCATTTTAGATGTATGCCTTGAATTATGTTTGTCCAAAGATAGTTCTTGATGAAGGACACATGTTCACTGAGATTTACTTGCTGCTACAAGATCTTTACATGTTCTTCAAGTCTATTTGCTCTTTGTTCATGTCCGTTAGAGGTAATCAATGCATTCATGTTTAATGATTCAAGAGTTTTAATGGTCTTTTTCAAATTGATTATCTCATTATTATTTAGGGACATATCCTCCATGGCTTTTACTATATCTTCTGCTTCACCTGCTTGATGTACCTGTGTGGTGGATGATATTTGCATTGTTCAAACAGCTATAATATTCTCTTCATTTCTTCACTCACTTTGGGTTGTTCGGACTTGTACATCAAATTCATGCATGTCCTGATGAATAAGTCTGAAAAATGTTTATAACTGAATTCATTTCCTTCCTTTCTAAGCAAGGAAGTCCAAAATATCATTGATAGAGGCTAGCCCTCTACATCCATATTTTGCAAAGCAATGGGAAAATGCTCAGCTTGGGAAAATAGAAACAAATGGAATAGATAAGATGAATATCTAAAAACTCCTTCATTGGGAAATTTGGTCAATTGGTAATGTATTCTATCAGCAATGAATCTAAAAAAATCAAAGATCATGGTAGGAGGTTGCCCAGGGGATAATGTAGAAAGGAAACCAAGTATAGATGCATCAGTAAATTCATCATTAAAATATCCCAGAATGAAGGATAGCATTGAGATCACTTGATCACTTGTCTAGAAGCTTCGGGAAGTAGAATATGAGGCAGTTCATATAGGAAGGATGTCTACATAAGTAGGCAAATTTTGAAGCCTCTGACAAACTTTGTGCATCTTGATTACCACTTCGTTGTCTTTAATTGATGAAACTACTCAGGAACAAACTCAATTAAAACATCATTGTAAAGTTCTAACACATGCAAATGAGTAGAATTTCTAGCTTTGTTTACCAGAACTCTACGATTAAGAACATAATGGTTGTTTTATGATAAAGCTAAGTCCTAGTACAGATGAATTAACTTGAACTATATTTGGGCAAATTGGAGTTACAGAACGGTATATCTATCTTGATTTTATTAGAATTTACTAAAATCTAGAAAGTGAATTCTCTTACTATATCAGCCTGATACTATAATCTAAATTAGTTGAGAATGATTTCTTCAGAGGAAACAGGTGGTTGGAGAGGTCTAACAACTTCAGTTGAATCAGTTGTTAAAGCAGGAGTTGGCTTGTTTACCTTTGATGATTTAGGCTTGGGAAGCTTGGTTGTTACAGGTTTTGAGGCTTTGGGACCTCCAAATTTGGGTGTAACCTATCTTTTAGTCATTTTTGGGAATAACTAAGCAAGATTAAACTGTTTTCTTTAGTTAATTTTGAAACAGAGGGTAATTGAGCAAATCTGGGATAATTTTGGGAATCTGGGAATCTGAGCAAGGGTTTTAGGATAGAAAACACAGGTTTTCTAGGTGTAGAGGACTGAAAAAAGGGATTTCTAGATTTCTGTGCACTTTTAAAATCTTTTGAACCATGGAAATTCTCTTTTAATGAGCGGAAATTGAGAAAATGGCTTTAAAACATAGTTTTATGCAAATGGAAATTTCTGAGACAAAATTACAAGGGTTTGCCCTATTTTTTCAGTGTTTGGGCATGCTAAAATCGGCAATTCTGGCCTCAGTAGCTTAATTGGTTTAATTTGCAGTCAAATTGTGAATTTTGCAGGTCACATTCAGTAAAATACCTGGTTCACAGGTATCTTGATAGTCGAGGAGGGTTTCTGGTGGCTTCGGCTTTATGCTGGATCTTCGACGCTACAAAGGATGGCTTCAGTGGGCTTTCAGAAGTAGTAGCAAATGGTGAAATTCAGCTTCAGGGTAAGAAATTGGCTAAACAGAGGCTCAGAACTCATTAATCAATCGGATCGTAAATTCTTACCAGTCGAGGAGGCAAATAATACATAAAACAATGAAATATTAAGGTTTAAACCTTCAATAATAATCATCGTAAATATAATTTATTACAGGTCCTTTCAATGGCGGGAGGTGGATTTATGAAAACAACAAGTGGGTTTCACGTTCAATTTGAATGGTAAATGGCTTTAACCTTTTCGAACACGATCTAATCAAAATAAGACACGTAGCATCGGGTGGTTTTGGAAAACAAATTTTATCACGCAATTTTTATCAAACTTTGACCGATTACTTTTGGAGCGCAATAATGAACGTGCACCGTTAGATGTACTTGGATGATGTGAATGATCAAGATCTTTTAAAGAGTTGCAGTGAAGGATGGGTGGGGCCCAGGCGCTTTATAGAGTTAGCGCGTTAATATATAACAAAACCTTTGTGAAATATGTGATTATAACCAAATTTTAGTTATATATAGAAATGTTTATATGCGTGGGGGTAATGGTAAAATAGACGTATTCCTATGTATAGTCCAAAATCGGTTTATCGGGAAATTTATATATATAAAGTGAGTTTATATATATGGTAAATGGTGCATGGGGCAGGTTAATCTTTATATAAAACTTAAGGTTTTATACAATTGGGAATGATTAAAAAGGTAAAGGTCTTTGTTGTGTGATTTCACACTTTAACCTTGGGTTAAGTTGGGGAAGGGTAATAAGTGAATTACAAAGACGCGGGGACATCGCCTTTATAAAAACTTAGGCTTAAAATGACATAGTCGAAGTAGTATTTTTTCCGCTTTAGACATATAAAATATGTGTAAAGTGCTTTTTTATTTTATTTGTATTATATAGTTATAGACTATGGAGATGTCTATTCACTATAGGGGGCGGGGTATTTGAATAGGGTTAGTTTTAAGACCAAAGGGAGTGTAATTGGGGTTTTAATTCACCATGTGGATAATATTTTTTTGGTCAAAAAATCTTATAATAGTGGGTTTAGGGGATAATTAGATAAAGGAGTTATAATACCTAGGATAAGGTGTGTTTATAAGGATTTAATAAATAAATTAGAAGTTAATATGACTTAGGAAAATGAAAAGCACAAGAATACACTAGATGACTAAGTAAAGTGAAAACTTAAAGCAAAGCTTATCATTTTATAACCTCACCACCTTTACTTAGGATATAATTGTTTTTTAGGGTTTTTATGATTTATGAGATGTAGGCAGTTAATCAAATGGGGGCTTTATGTATCATTAAGTAAAAATGGAGTCTTTACTTATGAAATTGCATGGTGATGAATGCATGAATGGTAAATGATGAAAATTGGGGATTATTATAGGAATTCAAACATTTTTAACTTAATAGTCATTGAGCCTTGGGTCCGGTCCCAACAGAAGTCAGAGAAATGCTCTGAGCCTTTTTTACTGGAAGTTTAGAATGCAGAATAACTATAGGGGAGGGAAATTAGTTATTATAGCCTGGTGAAAGATATTTACAATGATTTTCCCACCTTCTTCTACCTACCCAATCTTTAATCTAACATTTTTTCTTCCATTTGTGAAGGTGCTTTGAGATAGCAACCTTGAACATTTTATTCTTTTGAAAGCAGTAAAAAATATCTAATTCTACCTTATTTCATCCAAGGACCCAGATTAAACTGTGGTTCCTTTTTACTCTATACCTATCTACTGAATTGTCAGGATTAAACTGTCTGACAACTCTTTATTCTCTATCTAAAACAAGTAAATTGAAACATGACAAGTCAAGATTAACCAGTTCAACTCATCATGGATTATGGCATTTATTGACACTCTGCCATAATCAATTGCAAAAAGTAAAAATTAGTGGCATTTGGACTTGCACACTTTCATGTTTTATTCATCTTTTTCCTTTTGGGGTGTATTATTTTTTCTAAGTCCTTTGATTTTTCTTTTAGGAATTTTTACCCTCTTTTTGATATATATTTTTTAATTTTTTTCTTTTATTTTTACAAAATATGGGAAAACAAATTGCAGAAGAAAAAGTATGTACATATTTACAAGACTATCAAAAGTCAATTCCAAATTATGAATCCTATATTTATAGGACCTTAACAGTGACTTCACATGGGGATGACATTTCCTGGTGAAATGTCAAGAACTCTAAGATCAGTAGCCTTGAATTTTTAACATTGATGATCCTGTAACTGTCTTATGATTTCTGAAATAACTCATACTTATGATATTTTACTCTTCAAAGCTTAGGGCCTTCACTCTGGGCTTCAACTTTTGAAAAGAAAACATCCAATCCAATCTACTCACTTGCAATGAATATTTACAATGATGTAAAAAAGGAATCAATCTGGAACTAGTTGTTAGTGAACTAAGAATAATAGTAGTGTTTAAGCATCCTACCATTCACTGGTCCTTCTGGAATTCCTGTTCCATCCAAATTTCAGATAAAAAATGCATTTTTACCCCTGTACCCATAAATTTCATAAGGTCCCTTCCATAAAAAATCAAATTTTCCATGTTTGCCCTTTTCCTCTCTTCTGGAATCCCACTTTCACTAGTACAAAATGGCTAATTCGTTACTAAAAAAACGACTAAAATTTGCATATAAACGACTATTTTTCAGTCGGTGACCAATAGTAGCTAATTTACAGTATCTTATACTATGTAAAAATCATCCTCCTTACTCCTTTTATCAAAAATATTTTTGATCTTATCATGAATTACTTGAGATTTTTCATATGCTTCCTCCCTAGTATGTTGTAAATGAATGGTTTGATTTATTCTCCGTTGAATGTCATTAATCTCAACTTGTGATTCCTGAATAATCTTCATTACTGGAACTCCCAATGATGAAGGAAAAACTGCATCCATTCCATAAACTATCTGGTAAGGTGAAGTACCAATTGACTTCTTGGTGGTAAGTCTATCTGCCCATAGGGCATAGATCAGATTTTTGTTCCAAGTCCTTTTGTTTTCTTGAAGTAATTTTTTGATGATGTTTACCAGGCTTTTATTAGAGGATTCTGCTAAGCCATTACCTTGAGGGTAATAAGCAGTGGAGTGGCCTAGGGTAATTTGATACTTGTGGCAAAAGGCAATCATTTTCTTGGATTTAAATGCAGCTGCATTATCAGTAATAATTTTGTGTGGGCATCCAAATCTAGATAAAATATTCTTTTCAATGAAAGAGATTATGACTGAGTCTGTGGCTTGCCTAGTAGGAATGGCTTCTATCCACTTGGTAAAATAATTTGTGGCAGTCAAAATCCATTTATGCTGTCTGGAGGATGGGGGATGAATTTCTCCAATGAAGTCTAAACCCCATTGTTGAAAAGGCATCTCAATATAAATAGGTTTGAGTGGTAAAGGTAACAAATTCTTTTTCTCGTAAAAAATCTGACATTGGTGACAGGAGGTAACATATTTTTTGACATCAGCAAACAATGTTGGCCAGTAGAAACCAGCTCTAAGAATTTTATCTGCTGTACTCTTCTAGTATAAGTGGCCTCCACAGTCACCTGCATGAAATTCCTCAAGAATATTGTCAGCTTCTGATTTCAGTAAACAATTAAGTAAAATCCTACTTTGTTCTTTCCAATAAAGCATTTTATCTAGAATACAATATCTCATTGCTTTAAGTATGACAAATATAGCTTTAGTTCTAGTTAAACCAGGAGGAGCTTGTAAATGTGTGAGTACAAAGATAACATCAGAGTACCATGATGAGTCTAGAAAGGCCTCACTGATCAATGGAGTCGCCATCTCTTCTTGGTCATCAATTTGTGCAATGAAATTTATATCTAAGGCATTACAGTTGGATTCAGCCATTAATCTAGCTAACCCTTGTCCTTTTATGAGCTTAGTTGGTTTGATTTTGATATCATACTCAAGGATAGTGGCAATCCACTTTCCTCTTCTACCATCTGGTCCATCCTATGTAAGAATATCTTTGACTGCAGAATTAGGAACATAGGCAATAATGTGAGAGTAAAGAATGTAAACTCTAAAATATTTTATGGCTTTAACCAAGGCTAAAGCTTTTTTTTTTCCATTATGTTGTATTTTAGAGTTACATCTCTAAGTGTTTTACTGAAAAATTCTATAGGCTGTTCAAAACCTTGGTCATTTTTCTGCAAAAGAACTGCAGCTATGGTATGTTCAGAGGCAAATGAAAAGATAATAAATTTTTTTTGAAGTATGGGATAATTAATATTGGTGTTTTGGTTAAAGAATGTTTATAGACTCAAAATATTTTTTTTCTTCAACTGTCCATTTTAATACCGAGTATTTTTTCAGCATGTTATTAAGTTCCTTTATGATTTCAGCTAGATTGGAAATAAATCTTCTTAAAAAATTTATTTTGCCTAAAAATGCTTGTAACTCTTTGATGTTCCTAGGTGGGTGAATGTTTAGTATGGCTTCAATTCTTGCTGGATCTATCCTAATACCTTCCTTGGAAATTATGTGTCCTAATAATTTACCTTCTTCAAGCCCAAAAAAACTCTTTTTGGGATTTAAAATATGCCATATTTCCTACATTTAATGAATACCTATCTTAAGTGATCCAAATGTTCATTATCAGATTTAGAAAACAAAGAAATATCATTTAAGTAAATAACAAAAAATTCATGGATTTATTTAGCAAAGGCTATATCCATATCCCTTTGAAAGGTAGCTCCAACGTTCATTAATCCAAAAGGCATTTTCACATACATGAAAGTGCCCCAAGTAGTAGTAAAGGCTGTCTTGGGTTGGTCTTCTTTCTGAACAAGTATCTGGTTATAACCTGAGAAACCATCCAATAAAGAAATTTTTGAAGATCCAACTACTCTCTGCAAGATGTGATCCATCTTTGGCAAAGGGTAATTATCTTTCAAAGACACTTTATTGAGATTTCTGAAATCTACACATAATCTTATTTCTCTTGTTTTCTTCCTAGTAGGTACTAATTTAGAAACCCAAACAGAATATATTATTGGTGCAATTATTTGGGCATCATACATTCGTTTGACTTATTTCTCTATCAAAGGTAACAAGACAAGATTAATCCTTCTTAATTTTTGTCTAAAAGGATTCTGGTCATCTTTTACAGGAATCTTATGTTGAATTATATTTGTGTCATAAGCCTTTAAATCTTCATAACTCCATGCAAATACATCTTGATATTCTTTCAATAGATCAATGTATTTGACTTTTTCTTCTTGTGGTAAAGATTTAGACAACTTTATCATTTTAGGATGTAATTTTGTTCCTATATTGCACTCCTCAATATCAAATTTGACTGGTTCCATTTTAGGCTTTTTGGGCACATCATTGGAATCAAACAAGTCTTCTAAAGGAGTTAAACCTTTAGGTAAAATATTATCTTTCAATTCTAGCATGTCTATTTCTTCTTCAATTATTTCCTCTATGTCTACTTTTTCTAAGTTATCTATATCTGATTGAGTAAATAAAATTGGATTTTTATATTTATGTACATCTACACTATTTATTTCACAGTTAAAATCATCATCTACATTACATTCTGAATCTAAATTATCATCAATGTCTATCTTACAGTTTTGGAATTCTTCCTTTCTGTTCAAAAAATTGAAAATCTATTCATCTTCAGAGAAAATCTGCCAGTATTTAACATTGTCAGGAATAGTGGGTCTGTATTTTACTTCAATAGTATATCTATGTGTTGGTTGAAAAGGTAAATTACATGTGCTAGCAAAAGTTGCTAGGAAATGTGCTTGCAAATTTTTATTTCTGGGAATAATAGAAAACTTAGACTCTAGTAAATCATCAACCAAGTCAATTGTTGCATCTCTATATCTGGCTAATCTAGGAATATTAACATAATATTTAGCGTTTATTTTCTTAATGACTAATTCTGAATCACCCATGATTAAAATGATTTTACCTCCTAAGTTTCTGATGATTTGGAGGCCTAAGATCAATGCTTCATACTCTGCCATGTTGTTGGTGCATTTAAAGTTGAGTCTAAAGGCATGTCCTTCTGAATGAATGGTTTCCATGTTGGTGATCCATACTCTAGCTCCTGCCCTTGTCTTGTTCACTGAGCCATCAAAATCTAAGTGCCAAAGGGCTTCATGACCAATATTATCATTGTTTGGTTCAGGTTTTTTTTCAATCAATTCAGTTTGGATATCATCATTATTAGAGTTGCATAAAATGAAAGAGTCAAGGTCAGTTGGGGTTGAATAGATGGGATAATTTATGGACCTTTCTGCATTACTGACCATGTATTTCATTAGAGTTTCTCTGTAAAATTTTTTGGGCTGTCCAAATACTGTGATAGTAGCAAAACTCATGTCTAGTTGTAGAGATCCCTGCAACTTAGCTTCCCATGAGCGAGAAAGAAGCATACCATACTTTGGTGGGATGTCAGCTACTACAATATCCATGATCATACTTTTACCTGGGTATTGAAATAAATTGACACACAAATATTTTATTAATCCAATTCACTTAACTTTAGAGGAATCAAATTTGAACAAGTCTTTATATGGCCCAGTTATTTCTAGATTCAGAGTTTTCATAATAGCTTTTGGCATTAAGTTGTGGGAATCTCCTGAGTCTAACATTGCATTGTATAATATATGATCGTGAATAGTAATACTAATGTAAAGGTGAGGTATTGCTCCATCAGCATCTGTACCATTTACATCAGGACCAAAAATTAATTCAGGCTGATCATCATTTAGATTAGTTGAATCCTCACCATCATTCATGTTTAAAGTTTCATTGATTGTTGATTTATACAAGTCATTCTTTACCAATTCTATTAAAGGAATTGGTATTTTTAACTTGGATATTTCAACTTGAATGTTGAATGTTGGTTGAGATTTACTAATCTGCAGAAGTTCATCTTTTGTGATTGTTAACTGAGTGGGGTTTTCTTGAGGTTCAACAGTTTTACCTTTAGCTTGAGTTGTTCTTTTATCTTCTGTTTGAGTTTCTTGATTTCTGTTGTCTTTGATTATTTTTTCATGAACAATTTTAGTGGCAACAGAGGCTTTGTTAGATCTAGAATTTTCAACAGAAGATTTAGGATTTGATGATTTAGAGTCAGCGGGATTCTTCTTTGGATTAGGAACTGTTGTTTTTGTTAAATTAATGGCCTTTGTGGTATTAGCCTTTTGGGCATCTTTGGAGGATTGAGCCACTTCATCAGTGATATCAACAATCTTTGGACTAGACTATTTTTTAGGACTGGGTGGGTTTGAATTTTTCTTGTTTTCTCTTGGAATAATTTGCAATATTTTTTTTTGGGAGCCTCTACATTCTTTTTTGTTTTGATTTTGTTGAGTTGGGGCATTGTTTTTTGTAGAATGCTCATTTTTTTTCTTGCTCCTAAGGTTATACTGGATGTGAATTTCATTGATTGTGAAGTCACAACTGTGCTTCTAGTCAAAGGATTCACCAGATTCTACTTTGAACTGTTGAAGCTCAAAGAGTTCTTGATCCTCTTGAGTGAGGAAAAATGTATTGCTTTCATCTATCCCCATCACCATGTTGATGTATTCCTCATCCTCAACATTGTTTTGAGAACTTTCAACATAGTTCTCTTGGAAAGGAGGCTAATGTTTTGATCTGGAGAAGGTTCTTTACCTTTTCCAGGATTGTTGTTTTATCTGTAGTTGGGATTTCTGATTTGGGGTTGGTTATCCCATTGCGGTTTTTTCTCAATGTTGTCTAATCTCTCAACTAATATTTCTAAAGTTTTAGAAAAAATATCAAATTTACCATCTAAGTTTGAACTCTCTTCTTTGATTGTGACTCTCCTTTCATTCCTAAGTCTGGTTTTTTTGGCTAGGATATTAAGTTCTACACCAACAACATCTAATTGCATCTGTTATAATGTTTCAACATTTCTTTCTCTTAATTGGTATGCCATATCTGGATCAAATCCATCAGGAAATTTAAGAAGTACTTAATAGGGGGCAGGTTTAAGAGCAACAGGGATGGCATTATAAACACTGTTATATCTTGTACAGTAATCCTGAACAGACTCATTGGAGATCTTTTTAAAGCATTAAACTCAGATAGAATTTGTAGGGGATTCTTTTTCTTTTCCCATTTATTTATGAATGCTCTATGAAATGTAGCTAAATCCGCTATACTACTAACACCTAAATTTCTAAACCACGTGTTTACTTCTCCAGTTAAGCTTTGAGAAAATAACCTCATTTGGACATCATATTCATCTATCTCATATATTTCACAAAAATCAATCATTCTGCTGACATGTTGTTGTGCAATAAATTGTGAAAAATTATCAAATAATGGGATATACTTTTGGTAATTTTGGGGCATATCATGGAGATTTTGGGTTAAAACTAGAGGGGCATATCTTGCAGCCATGATTTGAAGTTTTCTTGAACTAGGAGGTATAACAATAACTATAGGAGAAGTGATGGATATAGTAGCTGATGTGCCAAGAACTGTATTTGAAGAACTTGGAAAAGATGTTGGTATATGTATGGAACTGGATGGAAAAAATGTAGTGCTTATAAAACTGGTGGATTCAATGGACTGAGAGAATGATGGAAATACTATCCTAGGCTGCAAAGGAAACTCAGGAATAAATGGTTCTGTGGATGAGCTTGTAGTTGCTTGAGGATATGATGAAAATATAATCCTAGGTTGCAAAGGCAACTTGGGACTAAAAATTTCTGTAGGTGAACTAACAGTGGAGTCTAAAAATGAAGTGGCAGCATACAGAGTTGAATCTGTTGCTGGAAATATTGTTGTGTGTAATTGAGAAACTGGAGGCTTAAAGTGAGATAAAAATTGAGCTAATTTAACAACTTCATCAACATCTTTAATCCATGTAACATTAACCCTTTCTACTGGACTTTGAATTTCAGATTTGTCTGATTTTATTAATGCTAAAATAATTTTCTGTTTCTCATTCACAAAAGAAGTAAAAATAGGATCTATGATAGTTTCCTTTAAATCAGTTTCAGATTTATTTCTAAATAATGAATTTTCAAACTTGAAATCAAAATCAATATCATATAATCTCACTAATTCTTTGGGTAAGGACTTAGCTTTTCTCAAGGGCACTTCAGCTTCTAAATTAACAATTTGTTTTTTCTTTTTATTTTTTCCAGTCTGTTCTAGGTTATCTACTATTACTGCAAGCTTAGGATCTAGGTTAGACCTGGTATAGTAGGTTTTCCTAGAAGCCAGAATGTCTATTTATTAATACCCACAACCTTTAAAGTTAATCTTAAAGTAGAAAAGATAGATTTAAAAATCTTCCTTCAAGATTAAATTTAAAACTGGAGAGCGGTTAGTCCCTAGTATGGTCGCCAGTATGTTATCACCCTAGTAATTTCTTAGGTCGTGGGATTTTGATTTATAGTTAAAGAAAACTAGGGGTAACAACAAACCTACTTTGGAAATTTAGGATCTAGCCTTCCTAAATTTCAGAGAGGGTTCTCTCTTTCAGATTTAACTTTGTTTTGAATTGATATTTTAGGCTAGGTATAATTGGGCATTTGGTTTTTTGTTTGGAAATTGTGGTGGGAAATAAGATTACTTGGAGACAAATTAAAGAGGGATCTACTAGTCCATTTGGATATGGAGTCAAGATGTTGCAAGCAAAACTGAAAGGCAAGGCAAAAATGATGCTAATGTACTCAGGGCAAGGTAGATAACCCTTAGAGATTGGAATAGTTTGATTTGATGAGATGGCTTGCTTTCAGGATAAAGGGCATTGAAGAATCCTTTGTGTTATTTCCTAAATATACCTCAGGCTTAAGGAAGGCAGAGTTCAGGGTAACATCAAACCACGCTCAGTCTGGTAGCTAGCCCTACCAGAACAGGAGAGGGCTCTCTCCGGGTCAATCTCAGCGAAAAGTACTCAATAGGGCTTGAGGTGACTGAAACAAAAGCTAATTTTAGGCTAGGTATATAAATAAAGCAGTTTGAGTTTGATTTTGGGGGTTTTCGTTGGAAAAAAGGGAAAGGCAGTTTTGGGTGCGGGGATTAGGCCTAGTTTTTGCAGAGTTCTGATTGGGGCGAGGAAGGAAAGTGTTTTGATGTTTTAGATTGATAGAATGAAAGTATAATACTGGTGAGGAGCTGAAGAGGGAAAGAGGGTCTCAAGAGTCCTCCTCAAACATATGAAAACATGTAAAATTAAACAAAACTAAAGGCAGAGAAAAGAAATCTATTGAATTCTACCTTTAACACTGATTTTCTTAATTTAAGAAGAAAGGTGCAGAGAAATGCTACACAAAAATATCAATGAACTTACAAATACATGGAGAAAAAAATCATCAAAACACAGAGCCACAAGGATCCCAAAGAGGGCTGCAAACCCTGGTCTATTCCTTTGCCAAAATTGCATAATGAATGTACAATGAAGTGCTATGCAATCCCAAATGTCCAACCTTGAAAATGACTGATGAATTACATGATATAGACAATAATAACCCCTCCCCATGCCTCTAGGGATCGAGCTCATCATTCTAGGAGCTGTTTCAACCATATCTAAACTATGAACTGAAAAATAGGCAATGAAAACAACTTGCCTGTATATGCTAGGAAACTGATCCATTCACTCACATTTCACTTTTTGGTGAATGAATCTTCTAGAAAAAGTAAAAATGTGCCAAAATTACATCATGGTCATGAAATTACATCAAGATAGATCAAGAGTTACATGAAAAAGTGAAACTGGCCAAAACTAGGCAAAATTCTGAGCTATAGAGTGAAAAATAGGCAAAAATCCTCTATGCGTCGCGCCCAAAATCTCTATGCATAGCACAAATTTGGAGCTATTTTTGAGGCCCTTCCCGAAGTCAAAATTGAGCTCATGATAGCGCGTTGGAAATCTCTTCCTGTCAGCTTTCCAACCCAAGTCGAATTTCTATATTTGGTGTCCATTTTCCCCTCCAAAAGTTCAATCTCACAAGACTGGTTCCTGTGTGTGCAAAAAGTGGCAGAAAGGCCATTTTCAAGGTGTTTTTGACCCTTTAGGCCACCCAGAACTTGATGAAACTCTAAGGAAATTCCTGAGCATGCATAAATTTTCATAAAAAATCCAGAAATATCAAGTTTTCCTTCAGAGGATCTCCCAATCGTAAGCGCGCGCAAGGTGGCGCTACGCGTCGGGCAGAAAAACCTGTTTTGTGACCAAAAAAATTCAAAAATGACAAAAGTTTCTCCAAATTCCTTGAAATTTGGACTGAAGGTCCCTCATCAAGTACCATGCTTAGCCAAAGAAGCTTCGGCCAAGATTTGAAGTCGATCATGCCTTTTGCGCCTCCTCAGTGCCCTTCTCAACCTCGCTTTCAGGATCTTGATTTTTGCTTTGCAGACATGTGTGCGTGCCCAATAGTGGTTCTTCATGTGTCAGAGCATGTTATTCTCTTTGTTTGATTTCTCCAACAGATTCTCAAGATGCACATTGACTCTCTCCAACCATGTCTCTCTATCGGCCTCAATCTCCTGCTCGATAGGTGTAATCTCGGATGGGCTTCTTCGGGCAGCTTGTTGGTTCTCGCAGATGTTTTGTAACTCCATGATCGTCTGCTGATCCTCGAGCTGCTTATTTCGCTGCTACAAATAGTTAATAATCCATTGAGCTCTCTGAAACTTGTCGGTCAATGTACTAATATCAGTTTTTTGCTCCTGAATTATCTCTCTCAGTTTTGAGTTTGGAGAGCTCACGTCCACATCAATCAATGTAAAATCAGTATCCTGGCCTCCTGAAGGGCCTTCCTCCTGCATAGGCCTCTTTCCTCTATCATTTTCCTATACCTGTTCTGATGACGACGGCAATGAGACCCCTTCCACCCTGGGTGGAGATAGTACTCGTCGGGCTGCTGCAAACAATGCTCTCGTGCCTCTCTGATAAGTAACAAATACTGGCACACCAATGATAGGCCCTATCTCGGGACCTTCAAAATGATGTGAAGGCTCACCTGCATCATGAACTATCTCTGGAGGAGGCTGAGGGGCTGTAAAGAAGTCACGGGAAATGAAATCTTCCCATGCAATGCCCTGCAATCCAAGCTGATGTACCACAATCATCTTGATGAGCACATAATGATAAATGTTGTTGTGCTGCTGCTCAGGAGTCTTCTTCTGCCCAAGAGTAGTCATCCTCTCTGTGTTTCGGCACATGAAATATGGAATTTTCATCATCCTCACCCTCATGAAATGCATCAAGAGTCTGATGTGGTATGCATAGAGGCATGAGAATCGGCCCTCACAACTGAAGTACCTGATAATGAGTTTCATTAATGGTGCATAGGATTCCTTCAGAAATCGAAATGGGAATACCCTGCTGAGCTGCCTCAGATATCCAGGCCTGATGTATGGCTCGTAATGTACTCTATCCACCTATTGTCTTTTGTTCGACTCCTCACCTACATTTGGTATTCCTGTTGCCTGAGAAATGGTTTCTGGTGTCAAGGTGAAATTTACACTAGCAAGAGTAACCTGACCATCTCGCAAACGTAAAGCAAACAACCGGGCTAACTCCTGATGATGTCGAATCTGAGCAATCCTCTCCCAATACTGATAGCATGACAGCTCTCGGAAACATGCCATGGCAAGTGGGCAGGCCTCCAACTGAGTCAATGAGGTGGGCTCCTGCCTCACATGTCTGCCTCCTTTACGAGGCCTTCGACAGCACGAAGCTTCTGGTGGTTCAGTCATTCGTCACATATGAAAGCGTCGTCCGTCTCCGTTGGTGCCTATGCATGTCAAGTATGTGTTTGGTTTGTTTGAAAATGTAAAATTGGTGTTTTTTTTTCAATGCCAAATGTGCCAAAGGGAAATGAGGGACTATGAGGAATATGGAACAGTGGGAAAAGTGGAGTTTCAAGTGAAATTAGAATGCAATAACAGTCACTTGACTGTGTTTTAGGGATGTGGGGTTTGGGAATTTGTTACAAATGATATGGGAGAGGGAAAGTGATAGGGAATGATATCTTTTATGGGTAGGGAAATAGGGCTTAAATGGTATGAGTGGTTTGGAGAATAGGGGAGGGACTGTGATAATAGTGTGACAGTGAGGAGGAAGGGAACCATAAGAGGGGAATGGAGTCCAAAAAAATTGGCACCACAACCAAACTTCAAATTTCAAATATAAACCCTATGGAGTAGTTTTTGATAAAAGGATAGGGTTTATGTTTTGATATTACCAATTCTCCAACCAAATCTTTGAAACCACACCAAACACCAGCAAGAGCAAGTGTATAAACTTACTTGAACAAATGGGAGCGAAAAATTTGAAGTTTTGTTGGAGGCAGTGATGAAATTTTTCCTTGTCGGCCCTGTGCGCCGCGCACAAAACCCAGTGCGTCGCACTCACTGTGTGCGCTGCACACGTTCAAAAATGCACAGTGGATGTTAGTTCTATGCGTCGTGACAGGCCGATGCGTCGTGACCTTATCCCAACACGTCGTGCAAGCAAACTCACAGAAGGTATGCCTCCAAAACTTTGTTTTGCTCTTCCACGACTTTTCCCTTGGGTTTTTGATAACTCTTGAAGTGCAAATGATTTTTGAATTGTGGAAAATATCTTGTATAGTCATGGATTTGATTTTTTGTTTTGCAATGACCCACTTTTGTAATGTTTTGACTTCGACACTTTTCACTTTTAATACAAACTTTGTTTTTGTTTCCATTTGACTTTTTGACTTGAATGATGAATCTTTTGTCAATTTCTGCAGGAATGGTTGGCATTGGATTTCGACAAAGGATGACCAGGGCTGCGCCTGAAGTACTTCATGACTGAGAAATTTTCAAAATTACAAAGGATGAAATAACATTTATTACAAATATAAATTTGACGATTTCTTCTTCAAAACAGAGTTTTGAAGAAGACTCATTCTCAGCATTATTGATGATGAAAATTTTGGAATGAAAACTTATTAGAAACATCCTCATGTGACTGCTGGCATTATTTGACATTTTGAAGATGAAACCCTAGACCTAATGACTGAAAAGACTCTTTGCTGACCAAAAGACCATCCATGACTATGAATGACTATAAAATTGACTTTGATGAATTTTGATGAACTTTAAAGATCAGACAAAAACTAGCAGATACATGACATGAGGAAAAATGAGAGACAAGACCCTTCCGTCAGATAATCTATGTTTCTAATGGAATGCAACTGATTGGATGAATGAGACACCTAAAATGAAATGCAATAAAGAGTTTTTGATCTCTGACGGAGGTATGACTATACCGACTCTAACATTGGCTCCAATGGGGATGGTAGCTCCTTGGAGGTGCCAAGAACTACAAATTTTTGGAAGAGTAGGCAGTGCCTTCATCCATTGGGATATGGAGTCCATTATTTCGAAAAATCCACACAAGAATTTTGACTCAATTTATTTGACTGAAATCTGACTCAAACTGACTCAACTTTGAAACTGAAATGACTAAAAAAAACCGACATCCACAAACTCAGACCAAAACTGAGATCCTTCTTTAGAATTATAGCCTTCACTTCGGGCCCCAAACTGCAAAAAAGATCATAGTGCACACTTGCGATGAAACTGAAATAAATGGTACCGCTTGAGCAGCCGACCATTGACCGGCCCTCCTGGACAATCTTCACCGTCCATCTCCTTCAGAAGAAAAGCATTCTGACCTCGATATGCAGCAATTTTAAAGGGTCCTTTCCAGATATTTTCGAACTTACCGTGCTTACCTTTGTCCTCATTTCTAGCATCCCATTTCAGCACCACTTCTTCCAGTTGGAATTTGTCCGCCTTTTCTTTCCTGTCATAGATTTTCTTGATTCTCTTCTGCAGCTTGAATGTGTTTTGAAAAACTTCTTCCCTCGTCTGCTACAAATGGATCATTTGATTTATTCTTTGCTGCATATGATCTTCTTCACTGCCAGCTTCTTGTAGAAGTTTGACCACTGGAACCGCGAGAGAGGTAGGAAAAACTATATCAACTCCATAAACCAACTCAAGGGGGGACATACCAATGGATTTCTTCTAACTCACTCAATTTTCCCATAGCGCATTGACCAGCTTCTTATGCCAACTCTTCTTGTTTATTTCCAGCAAATTTTTAATGATGTTGACCAAAGATTTGTTGGAAGACTCCGCCAATTCGTTGCCTTATGGATGATAGGCGGTTGAATGTCCCAAGATGATTTTATACTTGTCACAAAACTCAATCATCTTTTTTGATTTGAAATCTACTGCATTATCAGTGATTAACTTATTTGGGCAACCAAAATGAGACAAAATGTTATTCTCAAGGAAAGAAATGATTACCGAATCCGTAGCTTGCCTTGTGGGAACTGCTTCAATCCATTTCGTGAAATAATCTGTCGCTGTTAGGATCCATCTATGCTGTCCTGAAGAAGCGGGATGAATTTCACTAATGAAATCCAAACCCCACCGCTGAAATGGAGCACTCTCCTCAATAGGCTTAAGCGGCAAAGGCTGTAATTTCTGTCTTCCTTCAAAAATCTAACACTCATGGAAGCTTTTGACAGTCTTATACACATCAACAAACAATGTCGGCCAGTAGTATCCCGCTCTCAAAATCTTATTGGCCGTTGTTTTCCAAAAAAGGTGACCGCCATGATCTCCTTTGTGAAAATCCTCCATAACCCACTTTGCTTCTTCTTCCACCAAACAGTTCAGCAAAACACCACCGGGATCTTTCCAATAAAGTGAATTATTCAAAACACAAAACTTAGCAGCCTTCAATTTCAAAGTTCTACTTTTGTTTCTAGTCATGCCAAGTGGTGGTGACAAATTTTGAAGCACATATACAATATCTGAATACCAAGGAGACGTCACAAATATTTCTGATACCTAAACTGATGAACTTTCCTCATTATCTTCAGACATAGCAGCAATACGATTGATGTTCAAAGCGTGCAAATTCGATTCAGCCATTAACTTTGCCAGCCCTTGTCCTTTGATAAGCTTTGTGGGCTTTATCTCCACATCATACTCCAACAAAGCAGCAATCCATCTGCCCCGTCTCCCTTCCGGATCTGTCTGCACTAGAACATCCTTCACAGAAGCATTAGGAACATAAGCAACAATATGAGAATGCAAAATATATACTCGAAAATATTTCAACGCCTTCACAAGAGCGAGAGCTTGCTTTTCAATTATGTTATATTTCAGGGCTGCATCTCTTATAGTACGGCTGAAAAAAGCAATTGGTTTTTCATGCCCATCTATTTTCTGCATTAATACTGCTGCCATAGTATGCTCCGAAGCAAATGAGAAAAAAATAAAATCCTGAGTGTAATCCGGGCTGATCAACACTGGAGCTGATGAAAGAACCAACTTGACTAAATTGAAAGACTTTACCACCTCTTCACTCCACTTTACTACACTATCCTTCTTAAGCATGTCTGTAATCTCTCTTAGATGTTCAGCAAGGTTAGGCACAAAGCGGCGTAAAAAGTTCATCTTACCATTAAAATACTGAATCTCCTTCTTATTCCGAGGAAGATCAATTTTCTGAATTGCTTCAACTCGAGGTGGGTCAGTACGGATGCCATCTTTTGAAATAATGTGACCAAGAAGTTTTCCCTCATCCATGGAAAACAAACTCTTCTTCGGATTAAGTGACACACCATACTTTCTACATCGCTAAAAAACAAATTTCAAATGGTAAAGATGTTCTTCATCCGAATTGGAAAAGACTATCAAATCATCAAGATACACAACTAAGAAAACATCTTTCTCATTCACAAATTCCATATCCATTGCACGCTGAAATTTCACACCAGCATTCTTTAGACCGAAAGGCATTTTGGCATAATGGAAAGTTACCCACGGAGTGGTGAACGCAGTTTTGTCTCTATCATCCTCGTGGACCAAAATTTGGTTATACCCGGAATAACCATCGAGTAGTGGCATACGAGATGCTCCAACTACTCGCTGCAATATGTGATCCATTTTGGGCAATGGATAATTGTCTTTCAAAGAAACCTTGTTCAAATTCCGAAAATCAATGCACAAACGAATCTCACCTGTCTTTTTGCGAACGGGCACCAAATTGGATATCCAGTCTGAAAATCTTATAGGAACAATGATACCAGCCTTGTATAATCGATTTACCTCCATCTCAATTGAAGGCAGCAACTTCGGATTTATTTGTCTCAACTTCTGCCTGAAAGGCTTCTGATTTGGCTTAATAGGAATGGTGTGCTGAATTATATTGGTATCATACGTCTTTAAATCTGAATAGTCCCAAGAAAAATCATTAGCAAAAGAAGACAACAAACTCACATATTTGTCTTTTACCTCCGGTGGCAATGATTTGGATAACTTCACCATCTTTGGATTTTTAGCTGTTCCAATGTTCACATCTTCAACTCCCTTTTCAGTTGGCCACAAGGTTGGCTTTCTAGCTACATCATCTTCATCAAATAGCTCTTCTAAAGGTATCAAACCCTTAGGAATGACATTATCTTTCAGCTGCAACACTTCCATTTGATTTATTTGCATATCAGCCTCACCATCATCATATTCCATGTCAATTGAAGTGTCTTTGAATCTACCTTTGTTTTGCAGAAATTCATTAATCTCATCATCATCTTGGAAAACATGCCAACATCTTTGATTATCCGGGATGATAGGACGATGCTTCACATGGATTTCAAACTTACTACTTGAGTTCATTGGGATCTTCAAATTACTTGCTGCCTTGGCAAGAGCATCCACAATACCATTTTGAATACGAGGGATACAAGTCAAAGTATAATCTGAAAATAACTTCAAGATATCAAGAACAACATTTCGATAAGCCCGCATCCGAGGATGCTTAGCTTGATACTCAACCTTCACTTGCTTCATTACCAACTCAGAGTCGCCATAGACTGCAATTCTCTTAGCATTCAACTTCCTAAGTATTTTCAGACCGGAAATTAAAGCTTCGTATTTTGCCTCATTATTCGAACAATCAAATGCTAACTTGTATGAACAAACTCTCACATTACTAGGTACCTTGTTTGGAGTGGAAAAAGGACTGTGAACCCAAATGCCGATTCCAGCACCATCACTCCCAACGGCACCATCGAAATCCATAGTCCATAAACCTTCTTCATTTTCTTCCAAATGCTGAAATTTCGTTTGCTCTGTTATTTCTGCTTGCTGTCCCTCAACTTTCTGTTGTTGTCGGAAGGCTGATTGCTCAGCAGAACTCTCAGGTTCTTGTCTTTATTTCATCAAAACTTCTCTGAAATTTTCTGTGATATCTGGAATGTCCTCTGCTTCAACTAACTGACTATCTACATCATTGAAACTATCTGAATACAAAACAAAAGACTCTAAATCTGTATGTACATAATTAATCGGATGATTTACCGGTTTCTCCTTGCTGGTGATCATATACTTCATCTTCTGTTCTCGATATAGTTTTCTCATCTGACCGAACACAGGAATGGTAGCATAGGAGAAATCAAGTTGTATGGTTCCCTTCAACTTAGCTCCCCAAGATCTGGAAAGAAGCATGCCAAATCTAGGAGGAATGTCTGCCACAACCACATCCATCAAAACATTCTTCGCCGGAATCTGATCTAAACTTACCACCAAATATTTAATAAGCCCAATGCATCTTACTCTGCTGGAATCAAAAGAATATAGATCATGATACTTCCAAGTGATGTCCAATCCCAATTTCTCCATAATCGCCTTCGGCATGAGATTGTGAGAAGCTCCAGAATCAAACATGGCATTATGTAACACAAAATCATGCAATCTAAGGCTGATATAAAAAGGTAGCACATCACTATCGGGAGACTTGCCATCCAATGCTGGTCCAAATATCAATTCAGGTTGATCATCCTCCACATTCACCATATCATACATTGGATCGAAATTTAGAATTTTAGATACTTGACCCTTGTAGCTGATATTTTTCATTAACTCAGTCAAAGGAATGGAAACTTTCAACTTAGAAATCTCACTCTCTAAGTTAAAAGCTGAAGTTTTTTCTACCTCTTTGGCTGGAGCATCCTTCCTTTTAGATTTCTCCTTCGATACAATTGGCTGATTTGATCTTTCACTTGCTGATGGAGACTTACTTGTAGCGGGATCAACTACATCTTTTCCCTTCTTTTGTGCAATGGGTGCATCATTCTTTGGTGCTGAAACTTCTTTTCTCTTTTGGATTGGGTTGATAGGCACATCTCTATTTCTAAGTGAATATTTTTTCTGCTGGGCAGACAAAGCATTCATATAACCTCTTTGATACTCATCTGACTCTTCTTCAAGGGCTGTATCATTTTCCAAGACAAAATCCTCATCCTTTTGTATAGCTGAACTTTCTGCATACTCCTCATATTCAGTGATAAAGGTTGGCATGTCATCAGGTGTAAAAAAGTGATTTTCTTCTCCAATTACATTGTCTTCATCATCTGATTCGGGGCCAACAAAATTATGCTGTAAAGGATTTTTTACCTGCTGTTGTGGTGGTGGTTCTTGTGCTTGCTACTCTCGTTGTTTGATCCTGAACTGTGGTTGCTGCTGTCCCCGAAAGTTGGGATTTATGATCTGCGGTTCGGGCTTATCAAGTGTCATTATTTCAAACATCTTTTCCACTTTGCGAAGTAATTGATCTGAAGAAGAAGCTTCTTCTTTTATTGCAACTTTCTTTTCTGCTTTCAATCTAGCTCTCTTGTCATTCAAATTCGCCTCAACACTCACCGCAATCTTCTGCATGTCCTCCAAAGTGGGCGGATCTCTTTCTTGTAATGAATAGGCCATGTCCGAATCAAAACCATCCGGAAACTTAAGCAAAGCTGACTTCTTAGATGGCCTCAAATCATCAGGGATTGCATTATAAACCGCATTAAATCTGATAATATAGTCTTGGACGGACTCACCAGCATTGCGCTTGATCTTGGTATATTCAGAAGTGATTTGAAGAGGATTTTTCTTTATTTCCCACCGATCTAAAAACTGTCTCTGAAGCTCAGCCAATGTAGCAATACTTCTAGGCTGCAAAGCTCTGAACCGCTTACGCACTTCACCTCCAAAATTTTGCACAAACAACCTCATAGTGACATTTTCTTCATCAATTTCATGGAGATCAAAGAAGCCTGCCATTCTATCAATATGCTGCTGAGCAGGAACACTCTGAGGAGTTCCATCAAACAATGGGATTTTACTCTGATAATCAGCGGGCATGGCATCCAAGTTCTGGTGCAAGACAAGAGGTGTGAATCTAGCAGCCATTCCTCTTGGTGGATTTATAATTTGTCTTGGAGAAACGGGTGGAATAGGAGCAATAGATGTATGAGTTGTATGTGGTGGGGATGGAGGAGAAACTACTGCATATTTATGATCAGATATTGATGGTTGCACGGGAATCGTAGGAATGAAAGGAGGCTCGGTGTGAACTTGTGAATCAGAAGTAACTGCTAATGGACCAAGAGTTTCAGAAGAAGATTCGATAAACTCAGGAATATTGGTTGGCACAATAGAGTTTTTAATCTTCAATATGTAACTATATATAGATCTATTAGCTTGTTCAATCTCAAGATACTTGATAAACTCGAGATTTATGACAGTAGAACCAGTAGCACTTTCAGACTTAGTTTCAAACAACGACAACTCGAATTGATCATCAAACTCAATATCTTCAAGGAATTCAAATACAGTAGGGCATGAATGAGATTTAAACAAAGGGATCACGGGACTTTCTCGACGGAGGATTCTTGAAATCAAATTGGGATTCTCATACACTGGAGGTGGTTCGGGATCTAGATTTGCTCTAGTATGTCTTCTGGAAGCCAGTGTGTTGGATTAATTTCAAAATCAAAGGGACAAAACCAACTTGTTCAGCCTATCAAATTCTAGACTCATCACCCAAAAGTCCAGAATGATCTGATATACTGGGGTAATTCACAAGTCAAGTGTCACATTCATAAGCTAGATCAAAGATTGACTGAAGCATCGTTTATCTACTTCCGCTAATGCAAAGCAAAAGCGTATCGAAGGCTACCTCGCATAACTTTAGGCTTCGTCTGTAGCTTATAAAACAAATAACACCAACAAGCAAACCATTTTCTTCCCCAGTATGGTTGCCACTATGTTATTGCGTAAATCTACCTCAGGCTGAAGGAACACAGAGTTCAGGGTAACATCAAACCACGCTAAGTCTGGTAGCTAGCCCTACCATAATAGGAGAGGGCTCTCTCCGGGTCAATCTCAGCGAAAAGTACTCAATAGGGCTTGAGATGACTGAAAAAAAAGCTAATTTTCGGCTAGGTATATAAATAAAGGAGTTTGAGTTTGATTTTGGGGGTTTTCGTTGGAAAAAAGGGAAAGACAGTTTTGGGTGTGGGGATTAGGCCTAGTTTTTGCATAGTTCTGATTGGGGCGAGGAAGGAAAGTGTTTTGATGTTTTAGATTGATCGAATGAAAGGATCAGACTGGTGAGGAGCTGAATAGGGGAAGAGGGTCTCAATATTCCTCCTCAAACAGATGAAAACATGTAAAATTAAACAAAACTAAAGGCAGATCAAAGCAAGCTACTGAATTCTACCTTTAACACTGATTTGCTTAATTTAATAAGAAAGGTGCAAAGAAATGCTACAAAATTACATCAATGAACTTACAAATACATGTAGAAAAGCATCATCAAAACACAGAGCCACAAGGATCCCAAAGAGGGCTGCAAACCCTGGTCTATTCCTTTGCCAAAATTGCAGAATGAATGTACAATGAAGTGCTATGCAATCCCAAATGTCCAACCCTAAAAATGACTGACTAATTACATGATATAGATAATAATAACCCCTCCCCATGCCTCTAGGGGTCGAGCTCATCATTCTAGGAGCTGTTTCAACCATATCTAAACTAGGAACTGAAAAATAGGCAATGAAAACAACTTGCCTGTATATGCTAGGAAACTGATCCATTCACTCACATTTCACCTTTTGGTGAATGAATCTTCTAGAACAAGTAAAAATGTGACAAAATTAAATCATGGTCATGAAATTACATCAAGATAGATCAAGAGTTACATGAAAAAGTGAAACTGGCCAAAACTAGGTGAAATTCTGAGCTGTAGAGTGAAAAATAGGCAAAAATCCTCTATCCGCCGCGCC
Organism: Pinus albicaulis; assembly: GCA_034641835.2. Taxonomy (NCBI): domain Eukaryota; kingdom Viridiplantae; phylum Streptophyta; class Pinopsida; order Pinales; family Pinaceae; genus Pinus; species Pinus albicaulis. Next base: position 397,231 of record JAXQQM020059342.1, read on the forward strand.
CAAAATCTCTATGCGTAGCACAACTTTGGAGCTATTTTTGAGGCCCTTCACAAAGTCCAAATTGAGTTCATGATAGCTTGTTGGAAAGCCTTGCCCGTTTACTTTCCAACCCAAGTGGAATTTCTTGATTTGGTGTGCATTTGCCCCTCCAAAAGTTCAATCTCCCAAGACTGGTTCCTGTGTGTACAAAAAGTGGCAGAAAGGCCATTTTCAAGGTGTTTTTGACCATTTAGGCCACCCAGAACTTGATGAAACTCTAAGGCCATTCCTGAGAATGCATAAATTTTCAAAAAAAATCCAGAAATATCAAGTTTTCCTCCAGAGGATCTCCCAATCGTAAGCGCGTGCAAGGTGGCACTACGTGTCGGGCAGAAAAACTTGTTTTGTCACCAAAAAAATTCAAAAATGACAAAATTTTCTCCAAATTCCTTGAAATTTGGATTGAAGGTCCCTCATCAAGTACCATGCTCAGCCAAAGAATCTTCAACCAAGATTTGAAGTCGATCAGGCCTTTTGCGCCTCCTCAGTGCCCTTCTCAGCCTCGCTTTCAGGATCTTGATTTTCGCTTTGCAAACATGTGTGCATGCCCAATAGTGGTTCTTCATGTGTAGGAGAATGTTATTCTCTTTGTTATTTTTCTCCAACAGCTTCTCAAGATGCATGTTGACTCTCTCTAGCCATGTCTCTCTATCAGCCTCAATCTCCCGCTCGATAGGTGTCATCTCGGATGGGCTTCTTCGGGCAGCTTGCCGGTTCTCGCGGATGTTTTGTAACTCCATGATTGTCTGCTGATACTCCAGCTACTTATTCCACTGCTCCAGATAGTTAATGATCCATTGAGCTCTCTACAACTTATCAGTCAATGTGTTGATCTCAGTTTTCTGCTCTTGAATGATCTCTCTCAGTTTTGAGTTTGGATAGCTCATGTCCACATCAATCAATGTAAAATCAGTATCCTGACCTCCTGAAGGGCCTTCCTCCTGCATAGGCCTCTTTCCTTTGTCTTGTACCTGTACCTGTGCTAATGACGATGGCAACGAGACCCCTTCCACCCTGGGTGGAGATATTACTCGTCGGGCTGCTGCAAACAATGCTCTCGTGCCTCTCTGATAAGTAACAAATACTAGCACACCAATGATAGGCTCTGTCTCGGGACCTTCAAACTGATGTGAAGGCTCACCTGCATCATGAACAATCTCTGGAGGAGGCTGAGGGGCTGTAAAGAAGTCACGGGAAATGAACTCTTCCCATGCAATGCCCTGCAATCCAAGCTGATGTACCACAATCATCTTGATGAGTGCATAATGATAAATGATGTTGTGGTGCTGCTCAGGAGTTTTCTTCTGCACAAGAGTAGTCATCCTCTCTATGTTTCAGCACATGAAATATGGAATGTTCATCATCCTCACCCTCGTGAAATGCATCAATAGTCTGATGTGGTATGAATAGAGGCGTGAGAATCGGCCCTCACAACTGAGGTACCTGATAATGAGTTTCATTAATGGCGCGTAGGATTCCTTCAGAAATCGGAATGGGAATACCTTGCTGAGCTGCCTCAGATAGCCAGGACTGATGTATGGCTCGTAATGTACTCTATCCACCTACTGTCATTTGTTCCACTCCTCACCTACATTCAGTATTCCTGTTGCCTGAGAAATGGTTTTTGGTGTTAAGGTGAAATTTACACCAGCAAGAGTAACCTGACCATCTCGAAAATGTAAAACAAACAACCGGGCTAAATCCTGAAGATGTCGAATCTGAGCAATCCTCTCATAATACTGATAGCATGACAGCTCTCGGAAACATGCCATGGCAAGTGGGTAGGCCTCCAACTGAGTCAATGAGGTGGGCTCCTCCCTCACATGTCTGCCTCCTTTATGAGGCCTTCTCGGTAGATGAAGCTCTGTGGTAGAATCACTTTCTTGCTCATATAATGACTCTGTGTCTATCTCCATGGTGCTGCAAGGCGCATGTCAAGTATGTGTTTGGTTTGTTCGAAAATGTAAAATTGGTGTTTTGTTTTCAATTCCAAATGTGCCAAAGGGAAATGAGGGACTGTGAGGAATATGGAACAGTGGGAAAAGTGGAGTTTCAAGTGAAATTAGAATGCAATAACATTCACTTGACTGTGTTTTAGGAATGTGGGGTTTGGGAATTCGTTACAAATGATATGGGAGAGGGAAAGTGATAGAGAATGATATCTTTTATCGGTAGGGAAATAGGGCTTAAATGGTATGAGTGGTTTGGAGAATAGGGGAGGGACTGTGCTAATAGTGTGACAGTGAGGAGGAAGGGAACCACAAGAGGGGAATGGAGTCCAAACAAATTGGCACCATAACCAAACTTCAAATTTCAAATATAAACCATATGGAGTAGTTTTTGATAAGAAGATAGGGTTTATGTTTTGATATTATCAATTCTCCAACCAAATATTTGAAACCACACCAAACACCAGCAAGAGCGAGTGCATAAACTTACTTGAGCAAATGGGAATGAAAAATTTGAAGTTTCGTTGGAGGCAGTGATGAAATTTTTCCTTGTCGGCCCTGTGTGCCGCGCACAAAACCCAGTGCACTGCGTTCACTGTGTGCGCCGCACACGTTCAAAAATTCACTGTGGATGTCGGCTCTATGCACCGCGACATGCCGATGCGTCGCGACCTTCTCCCAACGCATCGCGCAAGAAAAATCACAGACAGTTCGCCTCCAAAACTCTGTTATGCTCTTCCACGACTTTTCCCTTGGGTTTTTGATAACTCTTGAAGTGCAAATGATTTTTGAATTGTGGAAAATATCTTGTATAGTCATGGATTTGATTTTTTGTTTTGCAATGACCCACTTTTGTAATGTTTTGACTTCGACACTTTTCACTTTTAATACAAACTCTATTTTTGTTTCCATTTGACTTTTTGACTTGAATGATGAATCTTTTGTCAATTTCTACAGGAATGGTTGGCATTGGATTTCGGAAAAGGATGACCAGGGCTGCGCCTGAAGTACTTCATGATTGAGAAACTTTCAAAATTACAAAGGATGAAATAACATTTATTACAAAGATAAATTTGACGATTTCTTCTTCAAAACAGAGTTTTGAAGAAGACTCATTCTCGGCATTATTGATGATGAAAATTTTGGAATGAAAAATTATTAGAAACATCCTCATGTGACTGCTGGCATTATTTGACATTTTGAAGATGAAACCCTAGACCTAATGACTGAAAAGACTCTTTGCTGACCAAAAGACCATCCATGACTATGAATGACTGTAAAATTGACTTTGATGAATTTTGATGAACTTTAATGATTAGACATAAACCAACAGATACATGACATGAGGAAAAATGAGAGACAAGACCCTTCCGTCAGATAATCTATGCTTCTAATGGAATGCAATTGATTGGATGAATGAGACACCTAAAATGAAATGCAACAAAGAGTTTTTGATCTCTGACGGAGGTATGACTATACCGACTCTAACACTTTGATCCATAAAAAGGGGAAGGAGGAAGAGGTCAAAAGGGACTAGGAGCAATTAAGAATTCCTAAGTCTGGAAATCAGTAGAAAATATTGAAATTATCAAGTAGTTAAGACAGAGAGTTTTTTACACTTATCCTGAAATAATATTCCTAATTAATCATTTGGATTGAATACATATAAGAAATTGAATGAAACTTCAAAAGAGGAAACAATGATAGTAAGAAATCACTTTACTCATTAGCTTATCGTATGAATCCTGAGTTATGAATTCCTGTTGGCTATTGTCCAGTCTACTGCTATGAAATCAACACGAGCCTCCAAAGTACCAGCAAAATTGTCTATAATAATCTCAGCAACTTTATTCCACACTTAATACTTCAAAGAGTGAAGTATTTATACAAATTGTTTACTACAAAATATCCTAGAGAAATCTAAGAATAACAATAGGAAAATAAAATATCTTAACACACTAAGAGGGACAACTTCTTAACAAATTAGCAAGATGTCTTTTTTTCTAGGAAAAATAGAACTAACATTATCTAATCAAAACAGTTTGTTGACTAGGTGTACATGCTTGCTGGCACATTTGGAAGATATATGTTTGTAGATTTCTTGACTGATACTCTTTCAATTTTCATCCTTTAACACTGCTTTTCTTCCTGATAATCTTTACTCTATTCATTTTTTACTTTACTGCTAGTAAAATGTAGAATTTAGCATAGTAAAAAATTGCTGATTGTTTCTGCTCGGATACACTTTGACCTCTATTACTTCTGATGCACTTTCGACTATTATTTTTTCCTCTTGACAGCTGTAAGATGAATTTTTCACTGTCGTAAAAAAACTGTCCCATTATTTCTTTGTCTTGCTGGAATTTTCCTTTTACTCTTTTACTGTTGTAAAGATTCATATCAGCAGTAAAAATCCCAAAATCAAATAAACTATTTTTTATTCTTTTCCTCTTAACTTCACTTTTTTACCTGTACTTTTTCTATTGTTCTGCTCCAATGTTGCTATAACAAATTGGTGAACTCCTGCCATTGCTGATCACTTGGGATTTTCATACTTCTAAATTTTTGGTAACTTTCATCAACATTAGTGTACTTTGAGAAATTTGGTTTGATAATGAAAATATGTTTAATTTCATTCTGTAGAGAAAATAAGTTTTCAAAGTACTCCAAGATAAATTTACCATTTGGGGAACCTTGTGGCAGATGCTTATTTATTTGTTCTTTGGCATGGGCCCTAATCTTCTTGTCATAATATGTTTGAACCATTAGCTTTTCATTAAAACCATGAATGTTTGGGAGGCCTGCTTGTCTCAATATTGTGTATTTAGCCAAAAACTTGTTATTGACAAATTCATAGCCTCACACTTTTCCTTCAAATTTTTCATCATATTCCTTTTATTTAGGACTTTTTGATTTGAAGAATTGTTTCTGTCCTATCTTGTATTTTCAATTCTTCAAGCTCCTCTCTGTTCCTGTTCTTTAAAATGTAATAAGATTCAAAGCTTGAGATGGTTTATTAGCCCGTTGTTCCTTTTTTTTCTGAATTTCCACCTCTGCTACCTTAAGTAAATATCTCTGCTCATATCTTATTTGAATTGAAGGGCATTCTAGATGTATGCCTTGAATTATGTTTTTCCAAAGATAGTTCTTGATGAAGGACACATGTTCACTGAGATTTACTTGCTGTTGTAAGATATTTACTTGCTATTCAAGTATTTTTGTTGTTTGTTCATGTCCTTTTGATGTAAACAATGTATTCCTATTTGATGATTCAAGAGTTTGAATGGTATTTTTCAAATTTATTATGTCATTATTCTTTAGGGACATCTTCTCCATGGCTTTTACTATATCTGCTGCTTCACCTATTTCATGTATCTGTGTGGTGCATGATCTTGTGGCAGAACTATCTTTAGATTGCCCTGACACTGTAGTTTCCAGTGGCACTTTTGGGGCTAGATGTTCTGCCAATGTGGAAGGGACAGGTGTGCTAACCATAGGAATAACAGTGGGAATAGTTTTCACATCAGTTTCTTTTACTGCTTGTTTTTATTTTATAAGGATATCCATCTGATCTTCCATCTCTTTGACTTGGGCAATCAATTTTAGTATTAACTTTTCCATTTCTTCTTTTCCAGTTTGTTCTTGGAGGATTTCTTTTTCTTGAGAATGTTCATTTGGAGGAAGCTTTAACTGTTTCCTCAAAGCAGTGATATCAACATTTTTTTTTTTTATCAAGGCCTGAGCAACCTGTATGTTTGATTGATCTACTCCTATCTGAATGAAAAGATCTTCTAAGGACTTAATCCTTAGTTCTTTTGCCTGTAAAGAGGCTTTGTCTAGCCTCATCTGGTCTTGCATATTAAAAATGGTGTTTTGCAATTGAATAGTACTCCTGGTCTTATCCACTATTTTTGAATATAGCATTTCAGATGTATGTCTATGAGGTTCAATTTGATCAAGCTCATGGATATTCTCTGAATCAACTTCAAAGTCTGTTTTGCCGTAGTCTGAGATTGTCTTTGGATCTACAACCTTTGGCTGGAGGCAGGACATGATCATTTTATTAGTAGAATAATTAAATGTTGTTAATAGTCTATCCTTGTTATCTGGCTTTTCTTTGAGAAATTTAGAGTAAACTTCTCTTTTGATCTCCTCATTTTTCTCCTTAATTTGTTTGTACCTTTGTTTGATGTCTGAATATTTTTCATCTACTGTCTTGGAGGAAGAGGGAATTTCAATATTGACCTATTTTTCAATCATTTGTCTGTCCTGCTCTTGTGCTGCATCCTTTCCTTTCTAAACGTCTGTTAAATTTTCAGTAACAATTACTGTGGCATATTATTTATCTACCTCCTTATTACTATTCAATTCTTGATCATTATTATTTGTTTCTGTTGTTTTTTCTTTCTTAGCAGCAGTCACTTTTTCCCTTTTGTTGTAAATAATACTGAATTTGTTTTCTGCAATGGTCTCTGCCGAATAGCCTTCTTCATTCCTGGTCTTTTTGTTTGAACATTCTGAATGTTTGGTGACTAATATAGTCTGTGAATTATCTGTCCCTTTCATTTTTTATGTATCAGAAGTAGGATCTATCAATGTGTTTGGCATCCATCCCATTTGATTGGAAAACTTCTCTATATGTGGTTTTGAGTCATGCATAAAAGGTTGAAGCTTGCATTTTACCCTTATAGCAATGAGGTAACCCTGGGGATCATAATTCCATTTAAACCTCTCTTGAAACTGATACTCTGATAATTGTCTAGATATTTCATTCTCAGCTTCCCTATTATTTACTATGAAAGGGCCAATCTAGATCTTCAACTTGAACTGATTCTTTTTCTTTGATGCCATGAAGTTTATAGCATGTGCATTTAAAACTTGTCTCAAATATTCCAATGCAAAAACCTTGATAGTTAAAAATTTAGGTAAATTATATGGGGACAAGTTTGTTCCAAATATTCTTAATTTTATGTGTCTCTGATATAAGTACCAGTGTCCTACTTTGCATTGTTCAGATAGCCGTAGTATTCTCTTAATTTCTTCACTCACTCTGGGTTGTTCAGACTTGTAAATCAAATTCATGCATGTCCTGATGAATAAGTCTAAAAACTGTTTATAACTGAATTCATTTCCTTCCTTTCTAAGCAAGGATGTCAAAAATATGATTGATAGAGGTTGGCCCTCTACATCCATCTTTTTCAAATCAATGGGAAAATTCTGAGCTTGGAAAAATAGAAACAAATGGAATAGATAAGATGAATATATAAACACTCCCTCAATAGGAAATTTGGCCAGTTGGTAATGTATGCTATCAGCAATGAATCTAGCAAAATCAAAGATCATGGCAAGAAGCTACCCAGGGGATAATGTATAAAGGAATCCAAGTATATATGCATCAGTAAATTCATCATTAAAATATCCTTGAATGAACGATAGCATTGAGATCACTTGTCTAGAGGATTCAGGAAAATCAGAAGTAGAATATGGTGGATTCACCTTAGGAAGGTCTACATATTCAGGCATGAAATTTTGAAAGACTGAAATTTTTTTAGGAAAATCCAACTCTAAGTATAATTGGGTTAACTCTTCAATTGGCAAGGGCACTACTCTAGAATCAAGCTTCAACTGAAGCATCTCATTTATGGATTTTGCTGTGATGAAAAATAGAATTTCTCTATCTTTTTTTACCATGGCTCTTTGATCAGAAAAATAATGCATTTGACAAAGTCTGGCCAGCTGGATGAGTAACAAGAACTACATATTAGGGAAAACTGGATTTCCAAATAGGCATGTCATCTTGATTTTTATTCAGAAATTTATCATAACACCAGTTATGAATCTCAAGCAAATTGAATTCTACCACTGTATCAGCAATATTGTAATCTAAATCAGTTAAAAGAATGTTTTCTTCAGAGGAAACAGGTGGTTGGAGAGGTCTAACAACTTCAGTTGAATCAGTTGTTAAAGCAGGAGTTGGCTTGTTGATATTTGAGCATTCAGGCTTATGAAGCTTGGCTTTTATAGGTTTTGAGGCTTTGGGACCTCCAACTTTGGGTGTAACCTGTTTTTTAGTAATTTTTGAGAATAAATAAGCAAGATTAAATTTTTTTCTTTTAGTTAATTTTGACACAGAGGGTAATTGAGCAAATCTGGGACAATTTTGGGAATCTGGGAATTGAAGCAAGGGTTTTAGGATAGAAAACATAGGTTTTCTGGGTGTAGAGGACTGAAAAATGGATTCCTGGCTTTTTGTGCACCTTTAAATATTTTTGACCATGGAAGTTATCTTTTAATGATCGGAAATTGAGAAATTGGCTAAAAAACTGAGTTTTAGGCAAATGGCAATTTCTGAGAAAAAATTGCAAGGGTTCGCCTTGTTTTTTCAAGGTTTGAGCACTTAGGATTGGCAATTTTTTTCCCCTGTAGCCTAATTGGTCTGATTTAATGGTCCAATTTGAGAAATTTGTTGGTAAAAAATAGGGAAATACCTTATTTATAGGTTTTTTGATAGTCGACGGGGTTTCTGGTGGCTTTGGCTTTATGCTGGATCCTTTGCCACAACGGAAAACTTCATAGATTTCTTAGATGAAACACTAGTGGTAAGGTTGAGCTTCAGGGCTATAGATTGGTCAACAAGGACTTGTATCTCTTTATATAGTCGGGATGGGAGCTTTTAACCAGGTGAAAATGAAAATAATGCATAAAACAATGTTTTATCAAAGTTTAACCGTTGAATATAAATCATTGTATCTAGCATTAATGACAGGTCTATTCAAAAGGCGGGAGCGGATTTGCTGAAAACCAACAGTGGGTTTAGTGTTTCTCTTGGATGGTAAGTGGTTTACTTCATTTCGAATGCAATCGTATCAGAATTTAACACGTCGCATCGGGGGGTATTCAAAAACATTTTTTATCATGCAACTTTTAATAAACATTGGTCGATCACATTCGGAGCGCGATAATGAACGTGCACTATTAGATCTGCTTCGATGATGTGAACAGTCAATATCTTTTAAAGAGTTGCGGTGAAGGATGGGTGGGGACTAGGCGCTTTATAAAGCTAGCATGTTAATATATAACAAACCTTTTATAAAATATATGGCTTATAACCAAAGTTTTGTTATATATAAAAACGTTTATATGTGCAGGGGTAATGGTAAAATAGACGTATATAAATTGAGTTTATATAGTCGAAAAGGGGTTTATCAGGCGATTTATATATATAAAGTGAATTTATATATATATGGTAAATGGTGCGTGGGGCGGGTTAAATTTAATCGTGGGTTAATATTGTATAAAACCTGAGGTCTTACATAATCAGGAATGACTAAAAAGGTAAAGGTCTTTGTTGTGTGATTTCACACTTTAACCTTATGTTAAGTTGGGGAAGGATAATAAGTGAATTACAAAGATGCGGGGAAATCACCTTTATAAAAGCTTAGGCTTAAAATGACATAGTCAAAGTAGTATTTTTTCCGCATTAGACATATAAAATATGTGTAAAGTGATTTTTTATTTTATTTGTACTATATAGTTATAGACTATTGAGATGTCTATTAACTATAGGGGGCGGGGTATTTTAATAGGGTTAGTTTAGCCAAAGGGGGGTTTATTGTGGGCGTTTATTTAAAACATGTGGGATAATAAACTTTGGCTAAAGATTTAAAATAGTGGGTTTTTAGGGGATATTTAGTTAAAGGAGTTATAATACTTAGATAAGGTTATTTTATAGGGAATTAATAAAATAAGTAAGAAATTAATATGACAAAGGGGAAAATGACTACTCAAAATACACAACTATAACTAAGGAAAGTGAAAATCAAAGCAAGGCTTTATCATCATAATTTTATCATTTTAACTTAGGATATAATGTCCTTTTGAGGGTTTTTATGCTTTATGAGATGTAGGCAGTTTATCAAATGGGATTTATGTATCATTAAGTAAAAAATGGAGTCTTTACTTATGAAATTTCATGGTGATGAATGAATGAATGGTAGATGATGAAAATTTTAGGAATTAACATAGAAATTTAACACTTTCAACTAGCCAGTCATTGAGCCTTGGGTCTGGTCCCAACAGAAGTCAGAGAAATGCTCTGAGCCTCTTTGAATGAAAGTTTAGAATGTCAAATAGCTATAGGGGAGGGGAAATTAGTTATTGTAGTTTGGTGACAAATATTTACAATTATTTTCCCACCTTCTTCTACCTACCCAATATTTAATCTAACATTTTTTCTTCCATTTGTGCAGGTGCATTTGAGCTAGCAACCTTGAACATTTTATTTTTTCTTTGAAAGCAGTAAAAACTATCTAATTCTACCTTATTTTATCCAAGGACGTAGATTAAACTGTTAGGTTCCTTTTTACTCTATATCTATCTACTAAATTGTCAGGATTAAAATTTCTGACAACTCTTTATTCTCTATCTAAAACAAGTAAATTGAAACATGACAAGTCAAGATTAAATAGCTCATCTCATCATGGATTATGGCATTTATTGACACTCTGCCATAATCATTTATTTAACAGAAAAATTAAAAAGCAGTGGCATTTGAACTTGCACAATTTCATGTTTTATTCATCTTTTTTCTTTGGGGTATCTCTTTTTTTCTAAGTCCTTTGATTTTTCTTTTAGGACTTTTTACCCTCTTTTTGATTTTCTATATTTTATTTTTCTTTTATTTTTACAAAATATGGGAAAAAAACTCGCAGAAGGAAAAGTATGTACATATTTACAAGACTATCAAAGGTCAATTCCAAATTATGAATCATATATTTATAGGACACTAACACTGAGCTTGAGAGGAAACATCCTATTCTTTGTCATATGCACTTTTGCAATGACCCTCTTACTTGGAGGTATCTCCATGATTGTGCACACATCATTCTTAAGAAATACATTGTAGCCCTTGTTCACGAGCTATGAAATTCTCATAAGGTTACATTTCAAGCCAGGTACATAATATACATCTGGCAGAAATTTCTTTTCTCCCTTCCTTGTGAGTATTGACACTCTTCCTTTTCCCTTGAGAGAGACTCTACTATCAGTCCCTTTTATAACTTTAGATTTCACATCTTCATGTAGATTGGCAAACATTGCTATGTTTCCAGTCATGTGGTTACTAAAACCTGAGTCTAAGAACCATACATCTTTTTTTTTTTTCTTATGCTACATTACATGTTAAAAGCACATTACTCTAGTTCTTATATTATTTTGAAAAATCTTCATTTTTCCTATTATTCATGTCATTTTGTTTCTTTCTACATTCATTGGAATAATGCCCATACTTTTTAAAATAATGACATTGTACTTGGGATTTTTCATACCTTTGTCCTTGTGCTTAGTGTTGCCTTGAGCCTTCACTTTGATTCTAATTGCTGCACCTTCCACTTGTGCTTGAAGGATTGTTTCTTCCACCTCTATGTGGGATTCTTCATCTTCCTTGGTAGTTTTATCTTCCTCGACCTCGACCTCGACCAAAATATATTTGTGTCTTGAAAGCATGCTCTAATGAGGAGTTCACTGTTCTATTCAATCTATGTTCATGAGACATCAGGGATGCATGAAGCTCATCCATTAAAAATTGTGAGAGATCCTTTATCTCTTCTATTGCCACTACTATGGCATCAAATCTTGAGGGTATACTTCTCAAGTTTTTCTCAAATATTCTTCTTTCCTCAAGTGTCTCCCCAAGTGACCTTATCTGGATAAGCAACCCAATCACATGTTTGAATATTGAGTCTATGTTATCAGAATCTTTCATAAAGAGAGTTTCAAAGTCTCTCCTCAACATTTGTAGCCTTGTTCTCTTCAGTTTCCCCATGCCTTGATAGGTTGTATTGAGAATATCCCACGCCTCCCTAGAATTTTTTGTTGTTGAAATCCTTGGGAATATACTCTCATGTACTGCTTGATAGAGATAGAAGAGGGATTTAGAGTCCTTCTTCCTATTATCTCTCAACAAGTCTCTTTTTGCTGCTGTCAAAGCAGCCAATGTTGTTGCGTCTGTTGGTTCTTGGAAACCTTATTCCACCAGATCCCATATATCTTGTGAATCATGCAGGCTCTCATTATAATGGCCCAATAATCATAATTCTTCCCATTAAAATGTGGTAGTTGGGGATTTTTCAGGCTTGTGCCTGCTACTGCCATTATGACTGTGTTAAACAAAACAATCTTCTTAACTGTGTAAAAATAGAAGCTTTCTCACTGCTAGAGAAATTTGCTCCTTAAATCAATCTTACAGCTTCTGCAACAAATAGAGAGAGCTCATCCTTCTTTGACTGGGAGCCTAGACCTGCTCTGGTACCATGTTGGAAATTCTGAATGCAATCAGACGGAGGAAATGTGTTTCCCCAATCACATAGAATACAATAATAATTTGGAAATTGAAACAATCACATATACACAGGCAATGATAAAACACAGGAGAGACAAATTTATTTTTCATTCCATCAAAATTTTCAAAATGAAATTACATTTCCTTTTAATAAAAAGTGGCCGAAGCCTGAAAAACCTAATTCTAATCAATGTTGTTCAACACTAAACAGACGTTCAACAAACATTCATCCTTGGGTTGTCAAAAGACCCATTTCTGCATTTAATCAGCACACAAGCTGTACTTTGTTCACATACAAAAAAAACACGCGAAAACGTGTTAAAAAACACAAACTCGCGGACGTAAAAATGTGTGTGATTTGGCTTGAGTCCTCATTCCATCTGTCTCCTTATCGCAGATTGTAGATCGGCAAGCTTAATTTTTATGTGGCGTGAACACAAATAAACATAAAAGGTTTCCAGCGTGATGTGCAATGACACAATTGCGTCATAAAACAAATAACATATGCTGCATCACTTATGGGAAAACATAAATGGTTACGAATGCGATGTGCGATAGCACGATCACATCGCATGTCAGATAACTTAAATTTCGGCTGCGGAAAGGTAAATGGTAAACAATGTGAAGTGCACTCTACAGGTGGTTTAAACAGTGGGAAGTGTGAAAAGCGAAATACAAAGAAATGAGCACAAAATGAAAGTTTGGTCCATGCGGTAAGGTATAAGGTAGGTCCTGCCAGATATCACATCAGCAATAAAAAAACATATGGTGAATGGCTTAAATGGTAAAAAAAAGACTTTCAATTTGCGTGCTGTGGGAAAAAGGTAAGTCAATGCAGTAGATGGAATTAAATGCAGAGTTTAAGGCTCCGTACTTTGTTTATATTTTGCGTGGATTGCGTGAATACACCTCCAGTTTCTTGGATCTTTGCTTGTCCTTCTCTACCGTCAAAATTGATGGAATTGTGGGCTGCTGCCGCTTCTCATTCATGGCGGTGGTTGGGAGTAAAATTCCAATAATGGTCCCCGACATTTATCTCTTAAAAAATGGCAATTGGATTACCTCCAAATGCATTCCAGGTGCTCTCATTGTCCACACTGGCGAACAAATCGAGGTAAGAGTAACTCCATTCATCCAATTTCACTCATCATTTCATTTTTTATCACATTTCATAATCAATATTTAATGGCCAGTAATGAGATATGGAGCAAAGGAAGTTCTGTAGTGATTTACACAGTGGTCTGGTAAACAAAGAGAAAGTGAGGATTTCATGGGCCGTGTTCTTCCATCAGCCAAAATATTCCCTGACTGGAGCCATAAAGGTGGTGGTGGACGAGATGTCCTTCCGAGGAGCATAGAAATCATACGCTGGTCAAGAAAGTCCAAGCCCTGGTAGGCCAGATACACGACTTATTTTATTGAAGCCCTAATTTAATGTTTAGTAGGGATATGACGATAACCGTTCAATTAGATGGTGCTTTGTGTTAGTGACTTATTTCAGCGCGACTTACGTCTTCACACAACTGATACAGCTAGTTAGATAGTAATATTCCTGGTCCTTTTGAAATCTATTGGATGTACTCTAGCTATACAATGCCACTTGATATATATATATATATATATATATATATTCAATGGATTGATAAAATTTTCCATTTCACCTTCTCAAAGGTTTTACTTCCACATTGAATTTTCATATCCAACATAATTTGTAAGTGACGATAGTGAAGACTTCCAGTGTCTAAAAGTATTGCAAATAGAGTAAATATCTCCAGTAGGTACAAATACTAATATTGTTCCAAAATTTTGATTTGAGGTTTGTTGAAATGTAAGAAAATAGTGATCTAAATGTGAATGTGTCAATTATATTTCAACTTATATAAACTATAGTTAGTAATATAATTATGTTAACAATATCTTTGGCAGATAGATGTATGTACTTATTGATTTTGTTTTGTTTTGTTTTAAACTAATTTAATAGTGGAGATTTAATCTCTATCAAATAATTTTTGTTATATGATATAGAGAGATTTATTTTTTCATTGTTGAAAAATATAAAAAGAAATCTAAATAATCTAAAATACATGTCTCTTTCTTTCATTTTTCTGTCAGTCATTCTCCATCATTTCATTCCACTGGAATAGTATTTACCTCATTTGATGCTACACCGAGATATTAAAATTAAAAATGTTTTTTTTATACATTACATATAGAGAGAAGGAAAACAATGATTAACAACACATCGAACAAATCAATAAGTAGGTGCCCGTCCCTGTAGAGATATATTGGTCTACCCAAGTAGGTTTGTTTCAAGGAGGATTCTTCGTAGCTTCATCATAGGGGAAATCCAAGTGAATATCCCCGTCACTGCTACACATAAGGGGTGTTTAAAACATCGTTTAAGACGAAATTGTCATTCACTCTTTAAAAATATCAAGTTCTTTTTGTTATTTAATTTAAATATTTTTAATTATTTTAATTTAAAAATGGTTAAATTACTAGTCTTAATAATAATAATAATCCAAATTAAAGTTTATAGTTAAGCAAGACATTAAACTGGTGTATGAAATTTCCTTGTTTGTTGGCAAGGGACCCATCTAGGGGCAGGGATTCTAGTGCTAAATCTACGAAGTCATACATACTCTACCTCTTTCGTTTTGAAGCTGTGATCTCTTAAGATAAGAAAAAACACATGCTCTTAACCATTAAGCCCACTCAATCTATATAAATAGCACTAAATGGTTTTGTCTTAGAGGTTTTTCATGCATATTGATTGTAGTAGCCATAATAGAAATAACATGGAAGAAAGGTCGAGGGAGTTTCGGGTAATCCAGTGGGGGTTTTATGTACTCTATGTGGATGAATTAAATGCTAATGACATGGGCGATCACCATAAAGTGGAAACCAAATAGGTCCAAAGTGGTTTTTTGGAATCCCTAGCATCCTTATAAATTCAAATGCTGGAGTGCACAAGGAACGAGATGCGTCTTTCCGTGAGAATTTCAAAAGTGGTGATCAAGATATGAAAGGTAGGTATCCCAACTATTCTACCTTATCTCTTTTTAAAAATAGTTCTTCACTATTTCAGGCATTTCTCCCTCTTTTTAGAATGATAACTTCACTTCCTTAATGGTCTTGTAGAATCCCTCATAATTATTATTATATGATATGGGTTTTCGTCTTCTGGATGTCATTGATTCTCAATATTATGATATTTTATCAACTAGGGTTCAATGATAGTTATTATCGGGCCAACAGTTTTCACAATGCTATTCACAATCTCTTGTGCCAACACCATGACATTTTTTTGGACAAGGTCCAACCGAGAGGAGGTGATATTGAAACCCTAGTTGATAATGAAAATTTCCATATTGAAAATGGGAATTCCTATGGTACTACTATGGGTGAGAGGCAAGAAGTGGTTATTGAGGAGCCTGCAATTAAGATGGGAAATAATGGATTTGAATTTGATGTCTTGGTAGGCTTATAAGATGTCGATACTGGAATGTTGATTAAGGTTTTTGATCAGGAGGACTTATTCTGTAAGCTCTTTTTCCAGTTTTTCAAGGGAGGGGCTTCTTTGAGTGGATGATGTATTTTTAAGAATTTTTTTGGATATGTACGTAGAGGTAGAGGTAGTTGTGTCTTGGATGAGGCTTCAATATGCTCCATTGAAGATTTGACATTTAAGAGTATATATGAAGATATGGCCATATCCTCGAAACCAAGTCTATGATTTTTTTAAGAATTTTTTTGGATTTGTGAACAATTGTTATTCGCAACCATGCATCATACATTGTTGAGTTTGTTTGGAGGAAAATTCAATTTAAAAATAGGATTTCTATGTACATTTAGTAGCTCATATACGATGGAAAACAATATTAGTGTGACCAAACGTTAGGGGATTTCCTTGTTGTTAATGAAGTAATGCTTAATTTGGTTGCCCACATGCAGACCATGGCTCTTCCTTCATGGCAATTTGTAAATCAATTCATTTCTACTATTAGATCTATGTGCATTAGGGGTGAGAAAGGGCCCAATATGAAAATATATTTGAACCATTTGTAGGATAGCATCTGCAATCAAGTCAAACAATTTTCTAAGGTGGCTAATAAGATTGTTTTAGTTTCTGCTTGTTGGAAATTAATTCCAACTGTGGCATGAGCAGGAGAAGGACGGGAACTAAATTCTGATGTGAAATGTACAAGACACTAGGAGTAGCTGAAAACCAATTCTGAACCTTCACGCTACCTCTACATTTAAACATCCATCTACTGCATTAAACTACACCAACCAGTTTGACTTACCAAATTTGTTTTGAAGTGATCACATAGCCAGCACCATTCCGGGGGCAGCAAGCTTGAGCTGCAAAGAGGAAATATGACCCACCAGAGAAGGTGAAGTCACCTTCCTCCGGATCAATGAACGCAGCTCTGTGGGGAAAACAAATGTGTGTTAGCATATTGTTTGGACTCCACAGAATGAATGAAGTTTTATTGTATTTTTTTTTTTAATTTTACCGCAGCATATGTTTTGCTTTTTATATTTACAATATATATATATATATATATATATATATATATATATATATATATCTTAAATTTATAGTATATATGAATAGTGTAATTTTGACTTGATACATGTTCATATAAAAAATCCCGAAGGCTATATAATGAAACATATAGAGAAGAGAACTGTGTGTGCATTTTGTGGACTGTGTAATGTAATATTCCCATAGGCAAAAACATAGAGCATTGTGTGCATAGCAGTGAATAGAAAAAGATAGAGAGATAGAGAGAAGAAGCTTTTTTTTAAGCGCTGTGTGTGTGAAACAACCAGAATCAGTTTTCTTTGTAATCTAGAACAACTGAAGTTCTGAAGACTTATATTTTGTAACAGCCTTTTTTTTACTGAATGAAATAGTGTTTCAAAGCATCTCTGTCCATATCTTTTGTTATTAAATCTCTGTGTTGAGTTGAGGAATTATTATTTCCTCTGTGTGTTCATAATTGTTTATAAATTCCAACATGGTATCGGAGCTATTCCAAGCTCTTTGAATTTGCCAAAGAAGCTGAAGGAAGATGAAGAAGTTTTTTGAAGGTTTCTCCAGCAATGTGAAGCTCAACAAGGCAAGGTATTTACAAAACAAATTTTTTTGTTTGCTTGAATATTACAGTCAAGAGAACTGTAGAAGGAAGTAACTTGAAGACAAAGTTTAACTCTGAGCAGTGAGAAGGCTTATTTAAAAACAAAGTCAATTCTTTAAATCATAGTTTAGTGAACTAGCTATAGCAGGTGCTGACACAAGAATGAGTATGGTAAATACTCAACTTCCAGAATTCAATGGGAAGAACTATGACTATTGGGGAATCACAATGAGAGCTATGTTTTCCCCTCAAGGTTTATGGGAGCTAGTTGAAGATGGTTTTGAAGAACCAGAAAATGAACCAACATATAATGCATTAACACAGGCAGAGAAGGATTTGTTGAAGAGTAATAGGAAGAAGGACTCAAAAGCCCTCTTCTATCTCTATCAGGTAGTACATGAAAGTGTATTTCCAAGGATTGTAGCAACAAAGAGGTCAAAGAATGCATGGAATACTCTCTAGACAACCTACCAAGGTATGGAGAAGGTAAAGACAACAAAGCTTCAATTAATGAGAAGATATTTCGAAGTTATTTGCATGAAAGAGTCTTCCACAATAGACTCATTCTTCACTTTGTTGATTGGGTTGGTTACCCAAATGAGATCTCATGGAGAGAAAGTAGAAGAGAGAAGAGTAGTAGAGAAAGTGTTGAGGATCTTACCCTCAAGGTTTGATGTGATAGTCACAATCGTTGAAGAGACAAAGGATCTCTCAAAGTTTACAGTTGATGAGCTTCATGCTTCATTGATGACACATGAACAAATATTGGGTATAACAACAAACTCACCTTTGGAGCATGCCTTTAATACCAAAATTTCCTTTAGAAGAGGAAGAGTTCAAGGCAAAGGAAACTACAGAGGAAAAGGTATAGGCAGAAGCCAGAACCGAGGAGGAAGAAGAAACCCAGCAAATACAAATGGAAGGGGCAGAAATCAAAATCAGAACCAAGGCCAAGGCATTAGCCAACAAGGTGGAAAAATCAAGCACATGGACAAAGGTATGATGAATCCCAAGTCCAATGTCATTACTATAAGAAGTATGGGCGTTATTCCATTGAATGTAGGAAGAAGCACAGTGACATGGGTAATAGACCCAGTGCTAATTTTGCTAAATAAAATATCAGTCAAGAGAATTTTTTTTTAGCATGTAATATGGCTAAAGAGAAAAATGAAGATATATGGTTTCTTACATGCTGAAGAGAAAAATGAAGATATATGGTTTCTAGATTGAGGATGTAGCAACCATATGACTGGATATATTTCTATGTTTTCCATGATTGATGAAAATGTAAAGTATCAAGTAACATTGGGGATAGATAGTAAGGTCTTTGTCATGGGAAAAGACAGAGTGAGTGTTTTGACAAATAAATGAGATAGGAAAACCATATCAGATGTTTATTATGTGCCTGATATGAAGTGTAACCTTTTGAGCATTGGACAACTCATTCAGAAAGGCTACAATGTTTTCTTTGAAGATGATGTATGCACCATCATGGATAAACCACCAAAAAAGAAATGCATTTCACAAGTGAAGATGACCTGGAATAAAATTTTCCCTCTCAAGGTGAGAGCAGATTTGAAGAAAGGAGCTGCAATGGCAGTAGTGATACAAGAGACATTCCAAAGAGAAGCAAAGGATGAAAACCAGTTATGGCATTTGAGATTTGTACATCTCAACTTTGGAGGTTTGAATTTGTTGCATAATAAAGGAATGGTAAAGAGATTACCATTGATTGAGAAACCGGACAGCCTATGTGAAGGTTGCATCTTGGGCAAACAACACAGAGAAATATTTCCATTAGGAAAGAGCATAAGGACAAATGAACCCTTAGAAATTTTCCATTCAGATTTGTGTGGACTAATGCAAACACCATCATTAGTAGGAAACCACTATATGTTGACCTTTATTGATGATTACATAAGAAAAACATGGGTTTATTTCTTAAAGTTGAAGAGTGAAGTGTTTGAGAAATTCTACCACTTTAAGGCTCTTGTTGAGAATCAAAGTGGGCAACATATTAAGGTCTTAAGAACAGATAAAGGAAGAGAATATATCTCTAAAAAATTTCTGTGTTTTGTCAGATAAAATGGGATAAACAAACAATTTACAGCAAGGTATACACCACAGCAAAATGGAGTTGCTGAAAGGAAAAATAGAACCATCATGGATATGGTAAGAATTATGCTGAAGGAAAAACATTTTCCAAACGAATATTGGGTTGAAGCTATACATTGTTCAACATATGTGCTGAATAGATTCCCAATAAAGAGCGTTATGAACAGAGTTCCATAAGAAGCGTGGAGAGGCATAAAGCAGCATGCCACTCACATGAGAGTTTTCGGTTGTGTGGCTTATGCACACATTCTGGATTAGCTAAGGAATAATTTAGACAGTAATGGGAAGAAGTGCATATTTGTTGGATACAGTGAAGAATCCAAAGCATACAGATTGTATAACCCATCTACCAAGAAATTTATGATAAGAAGAGATGTACAATTTATTGAGGAAGAATATTGGGATGGAAGCATTGAGAAAACAATGAATGTAAAATGTTGTTTGTCTCATGATGAAGATGATGAAGAAATGGTTGAAAGGCATCCCTCATTAGCAACACCACCTCCACCAATACAAGGACAGCAAGGGACACCACAAGAAGATATGAGAACACCCTTGATAAGTGATGATAGTGCTTCTCCACACACATCACAAGGAGAAGATTTGAGTGCTTCTACAAGCACAAGTTCAGCAAGTGAAAAAGGAACCAGATTCAGAAGTCTGAATGAGATTTATGAGTAAAAGGAAACAAATGAATGTATGAACTCCTTATTTGTATTATATTTTCATGTAGAAGATCCTATTCATTTTGATGAAGCAGTAAAAGATAAGAAATGGATAGATGCTATGGATGAGGAGATAGATGCCATAGAGAAAAATAAGACATTGGAATTATTTGATCTCCCAAAAGGAAAAGAAGTAATTCGAGTGAAATGGGTCTACAAGACCAAAAGAAATGCTGAACGTAAGATTGAAAGACACAAAGCTAGACTTGTTGTCAAAGGCTACAAGCAGCAACAAGAAAGAGATTATGATAAAAATTTTACACCGGTTGCAAGAATGGGAATAGTAAGAGTAGTGCTATCCATAGCAGCACAACACAAGTGGAAATTTTACCAAATGAATGTGAAATCAGCATTCCTAAATGGATTATTGAAAGAAGAGGTATATTTTGAACAACCCCCAAGCTATGAGAAATCAGGCCAAGAGCACAAGGTATGCACATTGAAGAAAGCTTTGTATGGGTTGAAACAAGCACCAAAAGAATGCTACAGTAGGATAGATGCATATCTATCGGAAAATGGATTTGAGAAATGTGAAGGAGAACCCACATTATACATCAAAGAGAAAAATTGTAAGATGATAATTGTTGTTTTGTATGTTGATGATGTTATATTCACAAGTAATGATTCTTACCTCATTGAGAATTTTAAAACAATCATGAAGGATGAATTTAAGATGACTGATATGGGATTGCTAAGATACTTCTTAGGAATATCTTCTTAGGAATAGAAGTATAGCAAAATGAAAATAATTTTTTTATTTCTCAAGAAAAGTATGTTAAAGAAGTTTTGGAAATATTTAACATGTAGGATTGCAAGGCAGAAATTACTCCTACAATGATGGGATTGAAACTGAGAAAAGAAGGCATCAGCAAGGATGTTGATCCAAGTTTGTATAAGAGCATAGTTGGAAGCCTCATGTATTTGACTACAACTAGGCCAGATATTATGCATGTTGTAAGTTTAATTTCCATATTTATGGAAAGGGCAAAGGAGACACATTGGCAAGTAGCAAAAATAATTCTGAGGTATGTGAAAGGAACACAGAGGTATGGTATTTTATACACCACTTCAATTTTTTTTGAATTGATTGGATATACTCACAGTGATTGGGTTGCAAGTATAGATGACAGGAAAATCACCTCTAGATTTGTTTTTCATATGGGATCAGGAGCCATCTCATGGGATTTTAAAAAATAGCGAATTGTGGCTTTATCAACAACAGAGGCAAAGTATGTGGTAGCTACAATAGCAAATTTTCAAGCAATTTGGATGACGAGAACGTTGAGAAGTTTGTGTCATGAATAGGTAAAATGCACAAAAAATTATTGTGATAATAGCTCAGCAATAGCATTATCAAAGAATTCAGTGTTTCATAAGAGAATGAAACACATTGATGTAGAGTATCACTACATCAATGAATTAGTGAACAATGGAGAAATTTTTTTGCAACATTGCAGAACAGAAGAGAAATTTGCTGATATTTTGACAAAACCATTGGGGCAGAAGAGTTTTAATTATTTGAGAAAATGTTTGGGTATAGAATAAAGCAACAGTTGTAATTAAGTGGGAGTGTTGGAAATTAATTCCAACTGCGGCATGAGCAGGAGAAGGATGGGAACTAAATTCTTATGTGAAATGTACAGGACAGTAGGAGCAGCTGAAAACAAGTCATAAACCTTCACGCTACCTCTGCATTTAAATATTCATCTACTGCATTAAACTCTGCCAACCAGTTTGACATACCACATTTGTTTTGAATTGATCACGCAACCAGCACCATTCCATGGCAGTAAGCTTGAGCTACGAAGAGGAAATATGACCCACCGGAGAAGGTGACATCACCTTCCTCTGGACAAATGAACACAGCTCCGTGGGGAAAAGAAATGGGCGTTTGCATATTGTTTGGACTCCATGGAATGAATGAAGTTTTATTGTAATTTTTTTTTTTGCTGCGGCATATGTTTTTCTTTCTTTTAACATAAGATTAAAAGTGTTATATAATATATATTGTAAATATTTTATATTTACAATATATATGAATATTGTAATGTCGACTTGATACATGTGCATATAAAAAAGCCCGAAGGCTATATAATGAAACATATAGAGAAGATCATCGTACATGCGTTTTGTGGATTGTGTAATGTAATATGCCTATAGGCAAAAACAGAGAGCACTTTCTATGTAGTAGTGAATAGAAAAAGATAAAGAGACAGAGAGAAGAAGTTTTTTTTGAAGCGTTGTGTGTGTGAAGTAGCTAGAAGCATTTTTCTTTGTAATCCACAACAACTGAAGTTCTGAAAACTTATATTTTTTAACAAACTTTTGTTTACTGAATGAAATAGTGATTTAAAGAATCTTTGTCCAGATCTTTTGTTATTAAATCGCTGTGTTGAGTTGAGGAATTATTATTTCCTCTGTGTGTTCGGAATTGTTTGGAAATTCCAACACTGCTTACAAAACACATGTAGGTATTTCAGTTACCAAGGGAAACTTGGGCTTTGATCATGTTATTGAATGATCCATTACAAAGAAAATATGAGTGTTCAAAAAAATCTATTAAACTATTCTTATGACCACATGAATATTTTATTCCAAGTCTTATTCAGATATACGATGCGCCCATTCTACTTGAGTTCTGTAAGTTGCTAGAAAAGAGTGTGACTAGCCATGATTCACTGATGGTATGCCACAATGCCCATGCCTCTTTTTTGGACTATTATTGGTGTTGCTCATGGAAGTCAATATTTTAATGAAGCCAATGAAAAGACAATTGTCCAATATTTTTCTCCTTTTTTCCTTAACTTTCTATCAATCTTTCTTCAAATTTATGTTGCACAACTAGAGCATCCCTTCCCAAGGATAAGCTCGTTCACATGATGCAACCTGTTAAAGAGGTACATGTTAAAGTGGCACATTATTTTACTTCTTTTATAATACCTTTGTGCAAAGCCATAGAGGAAATTGATAGCCCTATAATATCTCACGTAATGGTAAGTAAAGGTCCACTCAAGGAAAATTGTTCTAGAACAAATTCCTTGAAGGCAGTAGACAAGTGGCTTTGCACAATATTCAGGGAGATTCTGCATGATATTGCTTATCATCGAATGAATATTTTTTGTTAAGTCATATTCATATATATTGTGTGCCCATTCTACTTGAGTTCTGTAAGCTGCTAGCAAAGAGTGTGCCAAGCGATGATTTATACATGGTATGCTGCATTGCCTTTGCCTCTTTCCTTGACCATTATTGGTGTTGCTCATGGAAACCAATATTTTAATGAAGATAAGGCAAAGAAAATTGTCCAAGATTTTTTTCTTCTGTCCTCAACTTGCTATCAACCTTTCTTCAAATTTATGTTGTGCAACTAGGCCATCCCTTGGCAAGGATAAACCCATTCACATGATGCTACATGTTAAAGAGGTGCATGATTTTACTACTTTTATAATACCTTTGTGCAAATCCATGGAGGAAATTGATAGCCCTATAACATCTCACATAATTGTAAGTAAAGGTGC